>CM070596.1:43336777-43859056 GCA_036346395.1 Hsuehochloa calcarea | reverse complement strand
CCACCATTCTGATGCGGGACCCATCAATTGATGAGAGGCAAACAAAACTCTCTCACGATCTGTGCAATGAGCAATATCCAGCTTCTTTCCAATGACCCTGAGCCAATCATCTGCGCCCATGGGTTCCGTGCTACTAGAAAACGCTATGACGATCCTCATGAACTCGACAAAGTTACTCTTGCGGGAGGTGGAGGAGCATGATAGGTCACGACGCTTGGGTATTCTCGATTCTTTGTGAAGGGATGGGCTAGCAACTCAATCGATGAGTCCGATTGGCCATCATTTGGCGCCATCCAGAGCTTGATTGGAGGAGGTGGTGGTTGTTGAACTGGGTTTTCTTGATATTCTGCATTCTCATTTCCTTGCCCTCTAGCACTGACACTTCCGGTGCGGGTGGTCACCATCTGATGAACTCTTCACAGATTAGACAAGAGAGACAGGAATTATAAGAGTATAGATCTAAAATAGCCCAAATTCAACAAACACAAGGCAAGAACATTTCAAGCAAAATAATTTATTTTTATTTTATTAATTCATTATGGCTACTACAAAGGTTTGGTAGCTCATAATTCGCAACTAAAGGAAAAATTTAAGGTCAAATCTATGGTGTTATTGGGGTATAATCTGGCTCACTAGAACTAGCCTCGCCTTCCTTGTAGGAGGCCAGTTCTTTTTCTGCAGTCTTCAACTTTTCTTCTCGCATCTTGTAATTTCACTTGCAGGAGAGACACTCATCTAGTGTATTCCGTAGGCATAATCCATGGCTCGCCGATCCACGATGAGTGAGATCGGACGGTCTTCATCTCTAGTTGAGCGGAAAGCACCGTCATGCCGGGTTGGAATGTGCATTGGGTAATAGTGGAACCCAAAGGCCGTTGAGGCGATGATCGAGATGTAGCGAAGTCTGCGCGGTTGCTTCCCGGTCGATCTCGATGCCTTCGCGAAGGTGTCTCGCCGCATTGGGGCATCAAGACGTGGAAGTCCGTGTTCGGCGATAGATTGGAGTAGAGGATCACCTCTACTTCCACCGCTCTCGATTTCCCACCTTATACTTGTATCCTTGATACGCCGGTCTTTCTTCAAAGTCCAAGTCTCGCATCATCTTCCAGAGAATGGCGCCCAATGACCAAAAAGACTCCATGGGAAATGGCATTGGAACTTCACCATCTACAATTTTTGAAAAGGAGATGAGTTAGTAAATAATTTTTCAAGAGAAAAGTTGAGAAATGACTGTAAGACCAAGTTATTTTTAATTTTCAAAATAAATCCTTAAGGGTTTGATTTCCTTCTAGGTCACGACCTACAATCGATATGGCTCGATACCACTTTTGTCGAACCCGGAACGAAGGATCCCGAATTTCTCGTGTTCATACACTAGTCCAGATTTCCGGTGTACACAAATACAAAAATGTTATCACAAACATATCCAACGGTATATTAATAAGCATAGAGTTTATTACAACCGGGCCGAGGCCAAATAAAACATAGCGGAAGCAAAATATAATGGTAAGCCACACGATACGCCACAGTAATCGTCCGAGGTCGCCCTAATCGCCCCGCTCCTCACCTTCGGATAGCAGTCTTCTCGAATAATAATATTCAAAGAAGAGTGAGCACTACAAGCGTGCTCGCAAATTACACCCAATACGTAATTTAGAATGCATGCATAAGTTATTCAAAGGAAGGTTGTAGGGTTTATTTGCATAAATCGACCTTTTGGTTTAAATAGTTATACTAAGTTTCAAGGCACATTTTCATTACATAACTAAAATCGATTTAAAATTGATCATTTTATAGTGGATAACCTCCATATGAAACATGGTGAAGGATACCTCCTATCACAAGGCTACCCGCCTAAATTTACCACAAGGATTAACCATCCTCAAATCATGTCCAAAGTTATTTTAAAACCAAAACAAATCTAACTTAGAGTGGCTTTGCTCAAGATGTCCATGACCGTGGACACGGCTATTCAATAGATTTACACTCTGCAGAGGTGGTACAACTTTACCCACACGAGATAATTTGCTGTTATGTCGGCCAATACACGCTTCCTTAGGCGTGTGACTAGGCAATTATCACAAGGCGTTCCAATGCATTACCTCAATACCAATATGCCCGCTAAGGTTTCACTTCCATTAGGCTAACCACCACGGAAACCCCTCTTGCGCCAAGTGGGAATAAAGTCTAACCGACACCCACACAACAAAAATGGCATAAACAATACCGAGGTAATACAAATTATTAAGCCCGGTTCGCCCATACGTAACATGTGGTAGTACGGTGGAGCTTTTGCAAGATGCGCTCAAAGGCCGGTCCTTAATCTACTTGGGCAACTTTCAATAAAAACCCCAGGTCTCATCCTAACAGACAGGCCGTGCATAAACTCGCACCACCAACGGTCCATGTTTGCCCAAGTACAAACCATTTTCTTTTATTTTATAATTTTCAAAGACATTTGCAAAAGTCCACCATGACAAAGCAATGTCATAGGCTTTTATCAATTTATGAAATTTTGGCTAAATTCTCCCAAAGTCAAATATTTCATGGTCTAAGCATTTGCTATGCATATATTTATTTTTAAATTCATTTGACTAAGGTTACAAGGAATTGATAATACAACAATCAAATTTGGCTATACAAAGGAATTGGAATAATTAAATATTTAAAACAAGAATTTAAAATAATTAAATACAATTATGCATGCAATAATAATTTAAAACAGAATTAAATAATTTTAAATATTGGGGCAAATGGTCAATGGTGTAACTTGCCTTGCTCAAATTCTGGTATTCTACTTCTTCAATAGGGTCAAGCTCTCTGAGTCGTCAAAATCTATACACGAAAATATTCCAAATTCAAACAGAATTCAAATGAACACAAATAAATTCAAATGAAAATTCAAATTAACTCCAAATTAAATAATTTTGGTTTAGTTAGCTAGATCTTGATTTTATACAAATTTAGAAATTTGAATCACCTAAATCGGAGTTTGTATGAAGAAATACGAGCTCCTGGAAGTTTAAAACCTAAATTAAATCCTAAAATCAGAATTTCCGAATTTTCCTAATTAAATTTCTAAAGGAAATTATCTTTATTGCGCCACCGTGACGTCAAAGATTGCTCACCGAGATCGACATGTGGGCCCGCAAGATGGATCGAGTCCACAACGAGGCGCAAGTCCACGGTGGACTCGGTGCACGCAATAAAGGCGGCGGGTAGCCGTGGTCTTTGGCGCTGTGTATGCTGGGCGCACCACGCTGGCGCCGACTTGGCCGCATGCACGCCGAAACGGTGATGTGGCGCCGAGGTGGTCGACCACGCCGGGCCGGAGAGGGGAGGCGCCGGAACCGAGGTACAAAGGCGCGGCGGCGCGGCGAGCTCCGTGAGGTGCGCAAAACACTCAGAGACGACATCGATGCGAGGGCGCTACCTGGCGGCGCGAGGGCGTGGCCGGAAGATGGTCGGCGACGACGAGAGGCGGCGCGAGGTTCGTCGTTGGCGGGAGGATGCTCCGGGATCTCTAGGCAAAGACGAGGCGCGCACTCAGATCGCCGAGGACGCCAAGCCGATGGTGCGGTCGCGGTGGTCGGGAGTGCTTGCTTGTCACGAATCGAAGAAGATGGAGCTTCGGCCACCGAGGGGGAAAACTCCAATTGCCGGCGAGAGAGAGTGAGCGAAGTTACGAGAGTAGGTGGAATGGAATGTGGGAGAGAATGCGCAGCCGGGGGCGGCTTTTATAGGAGAGGGGGAGGCCGGGAGATGGAGATCGTGGGCGGCAGTAATGGCGGCGGCGAGAGAGGTGGGGCGTTACCACGCGAAATGACGGGGGGTAAAGCCGGGGATGAACGCGGCGGTAACGGGTGACTTGAACGCGCGCAAATGCGGGAGTAATGGGGGAGGGAATCACGGAATTGAAGAACTCCCGAGGTGCGGTAATGGCGGCGTCGCGCGGGGAAGAAGGAGGCGAGGAAGACGACGCTGTGCAGCGGGCCCCACCTGACAGCGAGACAGAGAGAGGGAGAGAGAGCGCGGGCGGATTGATTGTCGGCCGTCCGATTTTGATCGGACGGCCCGCGTATCGCGCGGGAGAGTTGGGTCGAGACAGCGACAAAGGCCGGGCTTCGCCCAAGATCAGAAAGGAAGAATTTTAAATTCTTTTTCAATTGATTTAATTCGTAAATTCAAATAGGCTTTAGAAAATAGTAAATGAAGTCCAAAAATTTTGAGAAAATTCATAAATTCTATGAGGCATTCTCGACTTAAATAAAATAATTCCAACTTTTAGTTGGTAATAGATTTTGCACATAAATTCTTTTAGCCTTAATATACTTTAGGAAAAGCTTTTAAAAATTCCGTAAAATCCACAAAAATTATTAATGTTTTATTTTCAATGAAATTGAAATTTTGGGTTACAAACCTACCCCCTTAAAGGGAATCTCGACCGAGATTCAGACTTGGTCGACAAAAGGTAGGGATACTCGGCTCTCAAAACTTCTTCTCGCTCCCTGTAGCTTCTTCTTCCAATGATTGCTCCATCGAACCTTACAAGAACGAATGACTTTGCTTCCGTGACGCTGCTCGCCACATCGAGAATCTTGATTGGTTGTTCCACATAGGTGAGATCTTCCAAGATCGATGCTCTCAGAGCTGTTTCTTCCGTTGGTACTGAGACATTTCTTTAATCGATACATGGAAGACATTGTGAACAAATGATGAGATGCCGGTAGTTCCAATCGATAAGCAACTTCACCTCTTTTGCCAAAATCTTATAGGGTCCGACAAATCAGGGTGCAAGTTTTCCTTTAGTCGAAATCTCTTCACTCCTGAGTGGAGTTACCCCGAGATAGACAAAATCTCCCATCTCAAGGATAGTTCTCTCCGACGATTATCGGATAACTCTTTTGTCGGGTTTGAGCTACTTTCAGACGTTCTCTTATTGCTTTTACCTTACTTTCACTTCTTTTATCAATTCGTCCAAGAATTGGTGTTCTCCTACTTGATCCCAAAGGAGAGGGTTCTACACTTTCTACCATACAATGCTTCAAATGGCGACATCTGTAGGCTAGCTTGAAAGTCGTTGTTGTAGGAAAATTCTGCATAGGGCAAATTCTTATCCCGCCTTCTTCCATAATCTATAGCACAAGCTCAAGCATGTCTTCTAGGACTGATTTACACGCTCACCGCCATCTGCTTGGGGATGATATTTCGGCCAAGTTGAGTCCGGTTCCTAAAGCTTCATGTAGACTCGCCAAAATTTTGAAGTGAGCTGCGAACCTCTCGCGACACAATTTTCTTGGGTATACCATGTAGACAGACGATCCTCGCCATGTACAATTCGCTAACTTATTGCTTCGTAAGTGGTCTTGATTGGAATAAAATGAGCCACTTTTGTTAATCGGTCAATTATCACCCAAATGGAATCACAACCTGATTGGGTCCTAGGTAGTCGGTGATAAAATCCATACCAATCTCCTCCCATTTCCACTCGGGAATTGGTAATGGTTGTAATAATCCCGCAGTCTCTCGATGTTCCGCTTAACACACGACATACATCACAACGTGCAACAAACTCAGCGATCTCTCGCTTCATACTAACCCACCAATACTTTTCCTTCAGATCCCGTACATCTTGGTACTCCCGGATGGATAGAGTAAGGTGATTCATGAGCTTCTTTCGTAATCGCTTGTGCGGTTTCATGATGTTTAGGTACACGATGCGTTGCCAAACCATACTTGCCCCGCTTCGCCTTCGTAAAAATCTCGGGCTTTGCCTCTTCTCATGTTCTTCATGATTTCTTTGATGTCTTCGCCTTCTAGTTGTTTTTCTCGATCCGACTTTGTATGGTTGGTTGACTTCCACCGTGTTGATCTGACCTTGACCGACAATTTCAGATTCGGATGCTTTAGTTCTTCATACAACTCGTTGATTTTCTTGAACTAACACCGTGTTGCAAGATGCTTTCCTACTCGTGAGCATCCGCTACCACGCTGGCTTTACCGGTGATAATGAATTCCAAGGTCATAATCTTTATCACTCTAACCATCTTCTTTGCTCGAGATTAAGATCCGATCGGGTGAAGATATATTTCAAACTTTATGATCTGTGAAAATCTCACAATGTTACCAATGAGATAATGCCGCAGATTTTCAAAGCATGCACAATTGCCGCTAACTCTAAATCATGAGTTGATAATTTCCTTCATGTGGCCTTAATCGACGAGATGCATAAGCCACAACCTTTCCTTCTCAGATCAAGACACATCCTAGCCCTCGCGGATGCGTCACATAAAACTTCAAAATCCTTACGATATCCGTAAAACTAGCATCGTGCAGAGACTAGTCTTTTCTTCACTCTTGAAAACTATGTTCACAAGCACTTGTCCATTCAAATTTCTTTTCCTTCTTCGAAGTTGAGTCATGGGTTTGGCGATCTTGGAGAAACTTTCAATGAATGCGGTAGTACCCAACTAATCCGAGAAAACTTCTCACTTCGTGATGACTTGGGTTGCTTCCAATCCATTACTGACTTCAACCTTTGAGGGTCTCATCGCAACTCCTCCGCCGACACAATGTGTCCAAGAAAAGCCACTTGATCGAGCCAAAATTCACTTTTGCCGAGTTTGGCATAAAGTTGGTGTTCTCAAGTTTGTCCAAAATAATTCGAGATGTTTTTCATGCTCTTCCATATCTCTTGAGTAGATGAGAATATCATCTATGAATACCACCACAAACTTATCCAAGAATTCCATGAACACTTTGTTCATCATATTCATGAAATAAGCAGGGCATTTGTTAGTCCAAATGACATCACCGTGAACTCGCATACCCATATCCGTGGTGAAGGTCGTCTTGAATATCTTTCGGTCGATTTTTAATCGATGGTAGCGACCTCAAATCAATCTTGGAGAAAACACTGGCTCCTTTAAGTTGATCAAAATGATCATCTATCCTAGGTAACGGTACTTGTTTTTGATTGTTACCTCGCTGAGTGATCTATAGTCCACACACATTCTCATACTATTGTCTTTCTTTTGACAAATAGTACCGAGCTCCCAAGGCGATGAACTCGGTTGAATGTAACCTTTACTCAGTAGTTCTTCGACCGCTTCTTCAACTCGCTAGATCGCTTGCGCGGCATTCGTAGGGTCGCTTCAAATTGAGCATCCCTCGACTAAGTCAATTAAGAACATTATGTCCCGGTCCGTGGCATACTGTAAGTCCTCGGAAAAACATCCGATATTCTTGTACCACGGTATATCTTCCGCCACTTCCTTTAAATCGGTCAAGATAGGACTTCTTTCCGTAGAAGTCTTGGGTTGGAACTCTACCAAATCCCTTGTTCATTGGTGAGGTTGATAGATCTACTAGCACAATCTATCTCGCCTCGATTTTTGGCAAGCCACCCATTCCAAGAATTACGCCCAATCCTTGCGAACGCAAGACTATTAAGTTGGCCGAGAAAGTTACTCCAGAGATTTCAAAGGTAAGATTTGGGAGAATAAACTAGCCTCATTTCGAGCCCGGGAATGGATTAACATGGGCTTAACTAAGGGGAGGTAGATAACCCATATTTTTCCACAAACTTATTTGACACAAAAGAATGCGAAGCTCTAATCAAATAAAACCGATCTGTATCGAGTTGACAAGGAACGTACCAAGAACAACATCCGTGTCGCATAGGCTTCCTCTGCGGTGACGTGATTCACACGCCCTTCATGAATCGACCGGTGGTCTTGAGGGACCGCCGAGACCAAACTCCGGAGTTGGCTTGACGGGGTGGCGTCACGCTTCTTGGGACACTTATTGGCATAGTGACCCAACTCGCTGCGTTGAAAGCAAGTGATTCTCTTTGTGGAAATAGCCGTCACTGAACCGACCTCGGATGAACTACTACTAATCCGGAAGTATTTGGGCGCGGACCGAGCTGGAACTCTTGGTGTAGTAGATCGAATCTTCCACGCCGAGGTGGTCGAGATTGAGTGAAACGAGGCTTGGCGCCCCCCGAGTTAAACTTCGAGCCGCCATCCTCCGCTGCGATTCTCCATTTCGATGTTTGCCTTCCCGGCGATGGCCTTATTTACCAACCGCTGAAAGTCGGTAAAATCTCGAGAAATCAAACGAGCAGAGAGTTCGCGCTTAACCCTTCCGTAAATCGCTCTTGTCCGTCTTCATCTCTCGCTACATCCTCGGGGCATAGCGAGCAAGTTGGTTAAACTTATGCGGATATCGCCGATCGAACGGTTTCCTTGGCGAGCGAACGAAACTCCTTCTTTTCAAGGTAATCATGCCGATGGAATGTGAGATCGGCGGAAAGCTTGCATGAACTCATCCCAAGTGATTTCTGGGCATTAGCATGGGACATGCTGAAATTATCCCACCATTCGATGCGGGACCCATCAATTGATGAGAGGCAAACAAAACTCTCTCACGATCGTGCATTGAGCAATATCCAGCTTCTTTCCAATGACCCGAGCCAATCATCTGCGCCCATGGGTTCCGTGCTACTAGAAAACGTTGGCGGACGATCCTCATGAACTCGACAAAGTTACTCTTGCGGGAGGTGGAGGAGCATGATAGGTCACGACGCTTGGGTATTCTCGATTCTTTGTGAAGGGATGGGCTAGCAACTCAATCGATGAGTCGATTGGCCATCATTTGGCGCCATCAGAGCTTGATTGGAGGAGGTGGTGGTCGTTGAACTGGTTTTCTTGATATTCGCATTCTCATTTCCTTGCCCTCTAGCACCGACACTTAGGTGCGGGTGGTCACCATCGATGAACTCTTCACAGATTAGACAAGAGAGACATGAATTATAAGAGTATAGATCTAAAATAGCCCAAATTCAACAAACACAAGGCAAGAACATTTCGCAAAATAATTTATTTTTATTTTATTAATTCATTATGGCTACTACAAAGGTTTGGTAGCTCATAATTCGCAACTAAAGGAAAAATTTAAGGTCAAATCTATGGTGTTATTGGGGTATAATCTGCTCACTAGAACTAGCCTCGCCTTCCTTGTAGGAGGCCGTTCTTTTCTGCAGCCTTCAACTTTTCTTTCGTGATCTTGTAATTTCACTTGCAGGAGAGACACTCATCTAGTGTATTCCGTAGGCATAATCCATGGCTTTGGCCGATCCACTGATGAGTGAGATCGGGGATGTCTTCATCTCTAGTTGAGCGGAAAGCTTTGTCATGCCGGGTTGGAATGTGCATTGGGTAATAGTGGAACCCAAAGGCCGTTGAGGCGATGATCGAGATGTAGCGAAGTCTGCGGGTTGCTTCCTGGTCGCATCCTCGATGCCTTCGCGAAGGTGTCTCGTCGCATTGGGGCATCAAGACGTGGAAGTCGTGTTCGGCGATAGATTGGAGTAGAGGATCACCTCTACTCTCCACCGCTCCTCGATTTCCCACCTTATACTTGTATCCTTGATACGCCGGTCTTTCTTCAAAGTCCAAGTGTTGCATCATCTTCCGAGAATGGCGCCCAATGACCAAAGAAGACTCCATGGGAAATGGCATTCTAACTTCACCATCTACAATTTTTGAAAAGGAGATGAGTTAGTAAATAATTTTTCAAGAGAAAAGTTGAGAAATGACTCCAGAAGACCAAGTTATTTTTAATTTTCAAAATAAATCCTTAAGGGTTTGATTTCCTTCTAGGTCACGACCTACAGTCAATATGGCTCTGATACTACTTTTGTCGAACCCGGGAACGAAGGATCCCGAATTCTCTGTGTTCATACACTAGTCCAGATTTCCAAAGGTACACAAATCACAAAATGTTATCACAAACATATCCAAGCGTGTATATTAATAAGCATAGAGTTTATTACAACTGGGGCCGGAGGCCAAATAAAACATTAAGCGGAAGCAAAATATAATGGTAGCCACACGATACGCCACAAGCAATCGTCTGGAGGTCGCTGCCTAATCGTCCTGCTCCTCACCTTCTGGATAGCAGTCTTCTCCTGAATAATAATATTCAGCAAGAGTGAGCACTACAATCGTGCTCGCAAATTACACCCAATCTGTAATTTAGAATGCATGCATAAGTTATTCAAAGGAAGGTTGTAGGGTTTATTTGCATAAATCACCTTTTGGTTTAAATAGTTATACTAAGTTTCAAGGCACATTTTCATTACATAACTAAAATCGATTTAAAATTTATCATTTTATAGTGGATAACCTCCATATGAAACATGGTGAAGGATACCCTCCTATCACAAGGCTACCCGCCCAAATTTACCACAAGGATTAACCATCCTCAAATCATGTCCAAAGTTATTTTAAAACCAAAACAAATCTAACTTAGAGTGGCTTTGCTCAGCATGTCCATGACCGTGGACACGGCTATTCGAATAGATTTACACTCTGCAGAGGTGGTACAACTTTACCCACACGAGATAATTTGCCAGTTATGTCGGCCAATACACGCTTCCTTAGGCGTGTGACTAGGCAATTATCACAAGGTGTTTCCAATGCATTACCTCAATACCAATATGCCCGCTAAGGTTTCACTTCCATTAGGCTAACCACCTGCCGGAAACCCCCTCTTGCGCCAAGTGGGAATAAAGTCTAACCGACACCCACACAACAAAAATGGCATAAACAATACTGAGATAATACAAATTATTAAGCCTGGTTACGCCCATACGTAACATGTGGTAGTACGGTGGAGCTTTTACAAGATGCGCTCAAAGGCCGGTCCTTAATCTACTTGGGCAACTTTCAATAAAACCCTGGTCTCACCCTAACTGACAGTGCCGTGCATAAACCTGCACCCACCAACGATCCATGTTTGCCCAAGTACAAACCATTTTCTTTTATTTTTATAATTTTCAAAGACATTTGCAAAAGTCCACCATGACAAAGCAATGTCATAGGCTTTTTATCAATTTATGAAATTTTGGCTAAATTCTCCCAAAGTCAAATATTTCATGGTCTAAGCATTTGCTATGCATATATTTATTTTTAATTTCATTTGACTAAGGTTACAAGGAATTGATAATACAACAATCAAATTTGGCTATACAAAGGAATTGGAATAATTACATATTTAAAACAGGAATTTAAAATAATTAAACACAATTATGCATGCAATAATAATTTAAAATAGAAATTAAATAATTTTAAATATTGGGGGCAAAATGGTCAATGGTGTAACTTGCCTTGCTCAAATTCCTGGTATTCTACTTCTTCAATAGGGTCAAGCTCTCCGGAGTCGTCAAAATCTATACGCGAGAATATTCCAAATTCAAACAGAATTCAAATGAACACAAATAAATTCAAATGAAAATTCAAATTAACTCCAAATTAAATAATTTTGGTTTAGTTAGCTAGATCTTGATTTTATACAAATTTAGAAATTTGAATCACCTAAATCGGAGTTTGTATGAAGAAATACGAGCTCCTGGAAGTTTAAAACCTAAATTAAATCCTAAAATCAGAATTTCCGAATTTTCCGAATTAAATTTCTAAAGGAAATTATCTTTATTGCGCTACCGAGGTCAGAAGATCGCACCGAGATCGACAAGTGGGCCCCACAAGATGGATCGAGTCCACGCGAGGCGCAAGTCCACGGTGGACTCGGTGCACGCATCTGAAGGCGGCGGGTAGCCGTGGCCTTGTAAGGCAAGGCCGGCCGGGCAGCCACGCTGTGGCCGACTTGGCTGCGACGCACGCGAAAACGGTGATGTGGCGCTGAGGTGGCTGACCACGTCGGCGCCGGAGAGGGGAGGCGCTCGAGAACCGAGGTACAGGCGCACAGCGGCGCGGCGAGCTCCGGTGAGGTGCGCAAAACACTCAGGAGACGATACTGATGCGAGGGCGCTACTTGGCGGCGCAAGGGCGTGGCCGGAAGATGGTCGGCGACGACGAGAGGCGGCGGTGAGGTTCGGTCGTTGGCGGGGAGGATGCTCCGGGGATCTCTAGGCAAAGACGAGGCGCGCACCAGGATCGCCGGAGGACGCTGAAGCTGATGGTGCGGTCGCGGTGGCCGGGGAGTGCTTGCTGTCGCCGGAATCGAAGAAGATGGAGCTTCGGCCACCGAGGGGGAAAACTCCAATTGCCGGCGAGAGAGAGTGAGCGAAGTTACGAGAGTAGGTGGAATAGAATGTGGGAGAGAATGCGCAGCCGGGGGCGGCTTTTATAGGAGAGGGGGAGGCCGGGAGATGGAGATCGTGGGCAGAATGGCGGCGGGAGAGAGGGGGGGTGTTACGCGCGAAATGACGGGGTAAAGCCGGGATGAACGCGGCAGAACGGGTGACTTGACGCGCGCAAATGCGGGAGTAATGGGGAGGAATCACGGAATTGAAGAACCCGAGGTGCGGTAATGGCGCGCCGCTGGGAAGAAGGAGGCGAGGAAGACGACGCCAGGCGTGGCCCCACCGACAATGAGACGAGAGAGAGGAGAGAGAGCGCAATGATTGATTGTCGGCCGTCCGATTTTGATCGGACGGCCAGCGTTATCGCGCGGGAGAGTTGGGTCGAGACGCAGCGACAAAGGTCGGGCTTCGCCCAAGATCAGAAAGCAGAATTTTAAATTCTTTTCAATTGATTTAATTCGTAAATTCAAATAGGCTTTAGAAAATAGTAAATGAAGTCCAAAAATTTTGAGAAAATTCACAGAAATTCTATGAGGCATTCTGGACTTAAATAAAATAATTCCAACTTTTAGTTGGTAATATATTTTGCACATAAATTCTTTTAGCCTTAATATACTTTAGGGAAAAGCTTTTAAAAATTCCAGAAAATCCACAAAAATTATTGATGTTTTATTTTCAACTGAGATTGAAATTTTGGGCTGTTACAAGTGTGTAGGCAAGAGAGGGGAGTCTCCTACACTTGGTCTCATATTTTTTAGAGTTTCCAGTCAAAAGTTCTATTCAATTGAAAATTGCAGAGAGTTTCGGATTTTCACGATGGAATTTTGGCTAAGTCATTTTGGGCGGTCCGACCGGCGTTATAAAATCGGTCAGACCGGTTTGATATCGGTTAGACCAGCATGGTACGGCGGTCAGACCGTATTCCACTTGTTCGTCGGCCTTCTTGTCGACGTTGTGTTTTGGTTATGTCTAGTGCATGAGTTTCAATGCTTTAATGTTGCATATTGCATGATTGAGCTAACGTGGGTCATGTTGTGAAGAACTTGTTCCCGGAAACGATTTCTTTGTCTATTGTTGTGCAGGTCGCTTGCAGGTCAACGACGGTCAACAGTGAGGAGGATCAGGACTAAACTTGGAGAGCTGAGGTCCAGAACGATCATGGATACCGGGTGAGGTCGTGTGACTCAAGCATAGTGCAGAATGGATAAGATGGTTCGAACAGGCGTTCCTTGCATTTGGTTGGATCAAGCGCAGCGGGGCTCTGCAAGTGCCTTGGAGGTTCGGCGGGGAGTCTGACGGAGAGACTTGCCGACATAATGAGAGCCACGATCAATCTACACGTGGTGAAGCAAAGCGATTGCTTCGATCGTTATGTGTGTGTTTTTGTTCCATGTGTTTTGGGCCTTAACGGGAGCCCATTAAGTGAACTCTCTAAACCCTAGGCCTCACTATAAATAGAAAGGATAAGTTGGAAAACCCTCCCCAAGCACTTCATTTGTAAAAACCCTAGTTAGAGTTAGTGTTTGGAGAGGAGAGGAGAGACTAGGCTCTAGAGATTAGATTTGTGTGTGTGCTCTTGGATTGAGCTCTTGTCCTCCTTGAGGGAGTGGCTTTACAAGCAACATCTTGAATCAATCAATGGATGTTTGTTCAAAGATGAGGTTTCATGTGTTTTCCTCTCTTTTGATGATTTTGGTACTTCCTTGATCCGGTTGTTTTTGGATGGTCTCTTGACCTCTTTTACCTTGCTATGATGTGTGGCAATACTCCTAGGACCATCTAAATCATCAATCTCCCACGAGCAAGATTTGGATCAAGTTTTTCATTTTGCTAGGTGGACACTCCTTTGGTAAAACCTAAAAAGATCAATTCTTTGACGTGGATCTGGACGATCGTCGCTAGGAATAGGCTCCGGATATCCTTAGGGAGTTGTGTTCCAAATTTGGTCAAGGTTCATCAGTTGAATGAAAAGTTGGACTAATTTTTGTTTTGGTTTCAGGTGGTCTGCAGCGGTTATGGACTGAATCGGTCCGACCGATTCCACAACGTCGGCCATCCTTGACTATTCGGACCGCCATTATTGCTGGTCGATCAGACCCTTTTTCGGACCGCTGGGCTGATTGGCCGTCGGTCAGGCCGGTCTACCTGAGATCAAATCTCCATTGTTGAGTATTGTGGTTAAGGGGGTAATCTGATTCAGCACAAGGCTTCCTCTGTGCATTTACTTATCTTCTTAGCTTTCATAGCTATAGAAGAAAAGTGTGTGTTGAATTTGATTAATGCGAAAATTAAGAAAGCGTCTATTCACCCCTCTCTAGTCGCCTTTCCGATACTACACTCTCGAGCGTGAACAACCAATGACGCTGATTTTTTATGGCGACAGATGTGGAATTCTTTTAAATTTGACTCCGTGTTACCATTTTAATTACAAAAATAGACTTTTTAGCCTCAAAATTGTAAAACTGGCCCTCTACCGAGCACAGAAGAACTGAAGGCCGACGCGTGGCACTTTCTGCACTGGGGGCGCGGAACGGCAATGCGCAGCGCAGCAGGCCAGGCGGGCACAGGAAGCAAAGGCGCAATGCAGAAGGTGGTGGGCCCGAGTGGCTTCCGCACCACTGGAGCGTAGGGAGCTAGGCGGCTTTCGTGCCATCAAAGCATGGTAGGGAGGCCGGCAGGGATATTTGTAAAAAAAACTTTCATGAAGAAATATGGGTAATGAGGTTTGTAAATAAAATTTCGAAAGAAGTATGGGTATCGAGATTTGTAAAAAAAATTAGGAATAAATATGGGCACCGAGATCTGTAATAAAAATCAAGAGGAAGTATGAGCACCAAGATTTGTAAATAAAAAATCAGGAAGAAGTATAGGCACCGAGATTTGTTTAAAAAATAAGGAAGAAATATGGAAACAGAACATTTGTAAAACTCACGCTATAGATGATTCGAAACGTCATCACTGTATTTTGTTAGTTACGATCTCATCGTGGCAAGAACGAAGTCCAATTTTGCTGCAGTGCTTGGGGTTGCAAACACAATCGAAGGTAGGAAAGTGATAAAATCTGTTGACCGAAGCTATGTTGCGAGGCACGGAACGTAAAACATGTTAGAGTTCCAGAACATATGAATATTACATGTGGTTACATGGCATGATGGTTCAACTAATTACTCCTGTCAACCTCGCTACTACTATGGTACACATCAACACAAGTATCCAGACCACGTATGCATATATGCCTTCCGCAGAAAGGAAAAACATGGTTGGTGGGATGTGGGACCACTATGGAATAGGCCGATCTACTGCATAGATCGATGTCATGTCCCTTTCCACACGAGTTTGGCGGTGTACTCCTCACCGCCCGCCTTGGCCCTAACCGCTATTTTGCGCTTTCTCTCGCGCTCCTCCTCACGAGCCTCGCGCTCCCTCCACCTGCACGCCTCGAGATGAGCTTGCGTCTCCTGACGAATATGCTCGCTGCGCTCTTCGTCGTGGCGCCGCTCCTCCCTCCTCTCGCGGTCCCTCTGGGCATCCCACTCCTCGCAGTCAAGTTGTCACTGGTCGTGTGGGTGGATCTCCTGGTCAATCCAGTTGCGGTAGGCGCATAGCAGGTCCGGAGACTACAGTTAAACAGAAGAGGTTGTTAGTGCGTACTTTCAAAGCGAAATGCTAGGGGAATATATTGTAGTCGTTCCTTACCGACTGTTGGTAGCGCATCGTGTCCCAATGGCGATCGGGATAGTCCCAGGCATTGTTAGTGCAACCCTAGTAGCACATTCCCGGGCTCAACCGCTCCTTGAACTTGAAGACTTGCATGTGTCCTCGCACCAATAGAGGGACGACGCTTCCTCCTTGGGCGGTCTTGCAAAGAAATGCCCGTGAGAAAGTTGAGGTAGGGGTTGGTGCTATGGGCGGTGGCATCCCAGGTTGCAACAGCCCTTGCGAGTTGGGTGATCTCCTCCCGATGCTTATCCATATAAGAGAGCTAGTGCTGCAGTTCTGATGTAGGAGAACCCTTCATTTATATACCGAGCACGCGCGGCATAGCCGACTGAAGTGTAATCCGGTTGAAGCAAATTCACGTTCGTGAGGAGGAATCTTGTTGTAGCGTTGCGTCACGTCACTGCCAAAAGCTGCCTCGTTAGGTCACGTCGCTCTGCGAAGCTGCCTCGTTGGGTTTGTTTGAATTAATGTGATCCAAAGATGTTGAAGCAGTAATAACAACCTGCAACCGCGTTTCAACATAAAGGCGTGAATATACAGTGAACAAAAATACATCATACAGAGGAGTATAGGAAAAAACGCAGAGGTACTAAAGATAAGTAGGAAAAAACGCAGAGGTACTAAAGATAAGACACTAAAACTCGTAGTTCATCCGTCCGCCGCCTGCCCCAACAACGTAGTTGATCCTTAGGGATGGTGAGCCTATCAGGGGAGCACGTGTATGTCTCGGAAGTCGTAGTAGGAGCACTGCGTTGGAGGCGGTGATACGAACAACTCATTGTAGGTATCCGGGTGACGCCCGAGAATATTGTCCACCCAGGTGGTCAAAGAGGGGTGCACATCTTGCGGAAAGGGTACTGCTGGGTTAGGGTAGATGTTTTGTCATTTGCAATGCGTAGTCATGCTGGAAATGATGTACCTGTGAAGTCAAAAGTGCGGACGGCGAACCTTGGCCTTGCTATCTAAATTGCTCGCTCCAGACCGGCAAATTTGGTGGGCAACGTTGGTTTACCGTAGCGCGCAATGGGAAGATTGTGGTAAGTACATTACAACATACTGGTATATGTGGCTGTGCTGACGATGATGCTCAAGGACAATCGGCACCGAAATGTTGCACAGTATTTCGTCCGTACGTCTGCCCAAACCACGGGTCTCCCTCATGCAAGTTTGACTGAATGCCATGTGCGAACGTGGGCAACACCTCATCTCGACGCTGGGGTGAGTCAGGGTCACTGTCTGCAATCGCACCCCATGGACCCGACAAGGAAGTCCGGTCCTGTGTCTCCCTCCGTGATGGCGACAGTTGTAGAAGAGTGTTGTCCCCTCGCAAGTACTGAAAGAACAAATGGAAGTGAGAGATACATTACAAATGAGGACACGTGCAAACAATGAGGACAACAAATCATAGCTGACATACCATTGGACCTAGGTGTCGAACCCGGGAACGAAGGATCACGAATTCTCTACGTTTACACACTAGTCCAGGATTTCTAGTGTACACAGTCTCACAAACAGTGTTATCTGTTGAACCCGGGAACGAAGGATCCCGAATTCACTGTGTTTACACACTAGTACAAGATTTCTAGTGTACACAGTCTCACAAACAGTGTTACCACAATCATATCAGGCGCTTTATTAATAAGGAACAGAGTTTAATACAAAAATGGGCCTGAGGCCAAATAACAAAACATAGCGGAAGCAAATAGGTAGTAGGCCACACGATGCTCCACAGGCAATTGTCTGGAGGCGTAGCCTAAACGTGTGGATCCTCACCGTCTGGATAGTAGTCTTCTCCTGAATAATAATATTCAGCAAGGGCGAGCACAACTACCGTGATCGCAAATTACATCCAATACAGAATTTCGAATGTATGCATAAGTAAACAAAGGAAAGCTATAAGGGTTTATTTGCATAAATCAGCATTTTCAGTTTTAAATAATCATACTAAGTTTCAAGGCACATTTTTAATCCTTAACTTAAAATTAGATTTTTAAATTGATAATTTTATAGTGGATAACCTCCATATGAAACATGGTGATAGATATCCTCCTTTCACAAGGCTAACCGCCTAATTTTACCACAAGGATTAACTATCCTAAAATCATTTTAAAACCAAAAACAAAGTCTAACTTAGAGTGGCTTTGCTCAGTATCTCCATGACCGTGGACACGGCTATTCGAATAGTTTTACACTCTACAGAGGGGTACAACTTTACCCACACGAGATAATTTGCCCGTTATGTCGGCCAATGCACGTTTGCTTAGGCGTGTGACTAAGCAATTATCACAAGGTGTTTCCAATGTTCTACCTCACTACTAATATGCCCGCAAGGTTTCACTTCCATTGGGGTAACCACCTGCCAGAAGTCCCCTCTTACGCCAAGTGGGAATAACATTTAATCAACACCCACACAACAAAAATAGCACATATAATAGTGAGGTATGACAAGTTAATAAGCCTAGTTCTGCCCATACATAACATGTGGTAGTACGGTGGAGCTTTGCAAGATGCGGTTCAAAAGCTGGTCCCTAACTGACTTGGGCGACTTCCATTTGTTGGACCGAAAAGGCGACTAGAGGGGGGGTGAATAGGAGCACGCTCACTTTTTTACAAATTATGAATTCAACACAATTTCACTCCAATAGCTATGAGGAAGCTATGAAGAACAATATACCAGTACAGCGGAAGACTAGTATTGAATCCAATTTACCCCCTAAATCATACGATAAAAATCAACACAAGCTAAAACGCAAATCAGTACTGACGATCTGACCTCTGTGTTAGTGTCGGTTGGACCGCTTACCAAATCGGTCGGACCGGTGCCCTCGGCGGGATCGACCGCCAGCTCCGTAACAAAGAAACGACTCGATAACGGTTGCAAATAGATCTAACTTTTGATTCTCAACTCCAAACTTCACGAAACTTGGTATACACCTTCTCTATGATATTAAGGACCTATTACAATCAACAATTATGATAATTCTTGGACAAACAAAGATCCTTTACAATCTGATTGGAGAAGGGTCTAAAACCGAGCAAAAGTGAAAATAAGATCCAATCGCTTGCTCGTGGGTGATTGATGATCATGAAGATCCTAGATGAGTTCCCACACAACACAGGAAGCTAATCCATGTGACGATATCAAGCAAAAACTCGTAGATCAATGAAAGCCCTAAAATCACAAAATTGAAAGCAAGAACGAAAAGAGACTTATCTCAAGCAAACCTTGCATAGATTAAAACGTGGTTGATGCTGGATTACACCCACTCCATCAAGGATCAGTGGTCAATCCAAGAGCACGAAAATCCAATCAAACCTTAAAGGACCCTAGCCTCCACGCCTAGCTCTCCCTAAATAAAATTAGGGTTTTCTAATATAAAGAAGGTCAAGAGTTGGTGCAGCCACCATCAGTTGGTGCAGCCACCATCCTCTCCTATTTATAGTGGAGGCTTAGACCTTCTAGAAGTTTGATCCTATTGGGCTCCCGTTAAGGTCCACTAACAAACGGGTCACACATGCACGCTTCGCAAAGCGCCGTCTTTAACCTTTTGACCTAAACAGCTTCACCTAGCGCCATCTTGCACCTCAGATTTGCTAATAAGTTACCCTTGTCCATCTTGCGTCACGCTTGAGTCATTGACCTCACCCGGCATCGTCGATCGTTCTGGACCTCAGCTCTCCAAGCCTAGTCCCGATCTTCCTCGCCGTTGACCTTCGTTGACCACCAAGTAACCTGCACAACCATAGACAAGTAAACCAAAATTGGGACCAAGTTCTTCACAACTTGACCCATGTTAGTCAAAACATGCATGATGCAATACATATGCCTTGAAACTCATGACTTTGACCTAATCAACGAACAACGCCGCCACGAAAGCCGACGTTCAAGTGACAACCGGTCCGACCGCCTCTCAGGACCGGTCGGACCGCCAGCTATAGGCCGGTCCAACCGCCCAAAAGGATTAGCCGAATTTGAAGCCCTGAAATTCCAAAACCTTCGGCAAATTTAAAACGAATAGAACTTTTGACTGGAGACTCCAAAAATTATGGGACCAAGTGCAATTTAATTCCCTCTCTTGCCTACACCCTCTATTTTTAGCCCGGCTCAATTTTACACTATTTGGTCACGGCCGGTCCGACCGCCGCTCATGGCCGGTCCGACCGATTTGGGACCGGTCCGACCGCCATGCTCTTGCCGGTCAGACCGCCCATGTCCTGATAGTTCTGAACTTTGTCGAAAATACGTGAAACGACAAACCATAAACGTCATTGCTAATTGTCACATCATCCTAAGATCTGGAGCATATCCCCATGATATCCACACCATTACTAAACCCTGGGCCTCAATCCCACCCAAATTGAGCCCGTGCATGAACCTGCACCCACCAACTGTCTAACTCGCCCAAGAATAAATCCATTTTTCATTTTTATGTTTTAAAGGTATTTGCAAAGATCCACCATGACAAAACAATGTCATAGACTTTTAATCAATTTTTACTATTTTGGCTAAAATTTCCCAAAAATTAAATATTTGTGGTCTAAGCAATTTCTAAGCATATTTTTATTTTTAAATTTTTATTTGACTAAGGTGATAAGGTATTGATGATTGAACATTCAAATTTGACTATACAAAAGAATTGGATTAACTAGACATTTAAAACAGGAATTTAAAATAATTGTACAAAATTATGCATGCAATAATAATTTAAAACATAATTAAATAATTTGAAATACTGGAGTCAAAATGATCAATGGTGTAACTTACATTGCTCAAATTCTTGGTATTCTACCTCTTCAACAGGGTCGAGCTCTCCGGAGTCGTCAAAATCTATACACGATAATAATCCAAATTCAAAATGAATTCAAATAAGCACAAATAAATTCAAATGAACATTCAAATTAACTCCAAATGAAATAATTTTGGTTTAGTTAGCTAGATCTTGATTTTATACAAATTTAGCAATTTGAATCACCTAAATCAGAGTTCGTATGAAGAAATACGAGCTCCTGGAAGTTTTAAATCTAAATTAAATCCTAAAAATCAGAAATTATGAATTTCCTGAATTATTTTTCTAAAGGAAAATTGATTTATTGCGTCAGCGTACGAACATGAGCCGCTGACATGTGGGCCCCACAGTCATGGACTGAGTCCACAGTGGACTCGGCTCACAGCACAGTACAAAGGGGGCCATGCACATAAATGTGCTGAGGTGGCACTGAGATGGCGCTGACGCGGCCGAGCCACGTCGGCCAGAGGCCGGTGGCGCCCGGCGACTGTCGCCGGCGCTGCCGCCAAATGAGGTGTGTGGAGAAGTGCAAAAGAGAGAGGGGTGATGGTGGACCTGGCACGCTACCTTGAGGCAGAGGAATACGGTGGAATGGTCGTCGGCGACATTTTATAGTGGATAACCACCATATGAAACATGGTGATGGATATCCTCCAAACATATGGCTAACCGCCCAATTTTACCACAAGGATTCACTATTCTAAATTTATTTACTAAAAAATCATTTTAAAACCAAAAACAAAACTAACTTAGAGTGGCTTTGCTCAGCATGTCCATGACCGTGGACACGGCTATTTGGATAATTTTACACTATGCGGAGGGGTACAACTTTACCCACAAGATATAATTTGCTCGTTATGTCAGTCAATACACGCTTCTTAGGCGTGTGAATAAGCAATTATCACAAGACTTTTTCGATGTTCTACCTCACTACTAATATGCCCGCTAAGATTTCACTTCCATTGGGCTAACCACCTGCTGGAAGCCCCCTCTTGCGCCAGGTGGGAATAATATTTAACCAACACCCACACAACAAAAATGGCACATAAACAGTGAGGTTTGACAAATTAATAAGTCTAGTTCTGCCCATACATAACATGTGGTAGTACAGTGGAGCTTTGCAAGATGCGGCTCAAAGGCCGATCCTTAACTGACTTGGGCGACTTCCAATAATAAACCCTGGACCTCAATCCTACCCGGATTGAACCTGTGCATAAAACTGCACCCACCAGCTGTCCGTCTCGCCCAAGTCCAAAATTATTTTTTATTTTTATTCTCCAAATACATTTGAAAAAATCCACCATGAAAAAACAATGCCATAGGTTTTTAAACAATATTATTATTTTGGCTAAAATTCCCCAAAATCAAATATTCGTGATCTAAGCAATTTCTAAGCATATCATTATTTTCAAACTTTTATTTTACTAAGGCGACAAGGAAATGATGATTCAACATACAATATTTGCTATACAAAGGAATTGGATTAACTGAGATTTTAAAACACAATTTTAAATAACAGAATAAAATTATGCATGCAATATTAATTTAAAAACAGTAGCGGCTTAGTTTTGCATAAAAACGCAACCATTTCCAACATACACATGCTAGTTTTTCGATTGCTATTTAAAAATCAGATTTGAAGTAGAAGTAAAGCATGTAATAAAGTGATACATTTGTAAGCAAAGTAAGCAACAAATACCAAAGTGGCAGCCCACTTTGATAAACTAAAATACATGAACACCCGTTCATACCGATTACCAAATTATAACCATCAAGTTTTAGTAGAAAAAGTCTAGCGATGATGTCTTCCCAAACCAATTGTTGTCCATAACCATGGACACGTCTATTCGAATAGTTTTATCTCTACAGAGGTGTACTACTTTACCCACACGACTCGACTAGCCTGTAAGCCACCGGATTAAACACACTTCCTATGGTGTGTCGGCCGGGAATGTCGAGATTCGGTACTTTTCGGCAAGAAAGGTGGTATTGAACCAGGTCTCCCTTACGGGATGAACTCCAAACTTAGTACAAACGACCGATAGCATTTTCTAAGCGGGCCTGCAAGTTATGTTGGATATACCGATGCAATATAAATAACCAAAATTGGTGCTCCCATGCACACTATAGAAAATTACATCGGCTCCCACGAACAAATGATCGAACACAAATGTCCTCATAACCAGAAACCACCAGAAATCCAACTCAATCAAAACCTTCCACCTACTTGACCAAGTGGCTCCCACCCTGCGTGTGGCAGCACGATAGTTACTTGGAATGACAGCTCATGGCTCGGTCCTTAGCGATCCGGACAAGTCAACCACTTACCCGATCTTGTGCACGAAGGCACCCTCACTAGCAACCACTTGTCCAGACCCAAAACACTTTTAAAATGACAAAATTTTAACTTTATAAACAGATACGAAGATCTAGAATAGAAAGATAACAAGAAAGTTGTGTCTCCCTCGATTGTCGGGTTATTCCCGACAATCAAAACTACCGCACTAGACTAGCATGGCTAAGCAACCCCAACCAATATATTTTACATAACCTAACTTAAGAATGTAGGTACTGGAAATAATTCAAGGATAAACTCATGAATAGGACATAACTAACTACACATCACAAAAATAGCGACATAACCAAAATTAACATGCAAGCAATTATCATTGCATTTATCTAATTAAAAATAGAAGCAATATGATGCAAAAGAAATTTAAAATGATGCTTGCCTTGCTGGTATTCAAGTTGCTCACCCTCGGTGGCATAAGAGACAATAAAAAGTGTTTCGGAATATATATAAAGACAATACCGAATAAACATCGAGAAAAGGCACGAAATGCAAAATGGTCAAAAAATGTGTGAGATTTCTACAGTAGCTATATGTTGATTTTATATGAATTTCGGTGTAAGATTCATTCCATTTGCATTTAGGAGGTGAAAGTCATAGCTGTTTGAATTTTTAATGTCCCGGATATGCAATTTATTTAATTTAAAGTTTTGGCCAAAATTTGAAGAACAGTGAGGAGACAAAGGGTTACATAGGTAATTTTATAATATTAATATAAGTCCATTGCAACTTGGTTCATCTCATTTGGAGTTTCTATGCAAAAGTTATGAATTTTCAAAGTTATAGCTATTTTTCTATTGTAAAGATAATCAATTAAATGCTCATATTCCAAAACTATATTTTATGCTATATAGAAAATGTGCAACCTATTTTGTAATAAAGTTCATCAAAAATGAAAATTACCAACACTAGTTTCATCCAATTTGGAGTTAAGATGAATTAGTCATGCATTTTTGAAGTTAAATCATATTTTTCAGTTCATAAATAATGCATTTCGAATTTCTTAAATACAATATTACTTTTCTTGCCGAGCCTCGTGCTAGCCATGGTCACTGATCGGTGGGGCCAGCCAATAGTACTATTTCTTATTTACCTAGGGATTTAAATTTTCTACCGACGGGAGGGCCCGCATGTCGCTGGCTAGGTCCATCAGATAGTGCATGGACCGCAAATCACAGGAAGGGTTCACCGGCCCATAGCACAATGTAAGTGCGTTTAAGTGGCTAGGCCCACCTATCAATTGCTGCTAAATTCTTCCAATTTTTGTGCGTGGGGCCCACATGTAATAGACTCATTTATTTCTTTATAACATACTTAACCACAGCAATCCCTGATTAAGTCTTAATGACGGGGTTAGCGCTTAATGGTGGGGCTATAGTTGTCAAACGCGTCCGACAACGCGCGCGCTTGCCCGGCTGGCTGGCGGCGCTTACGCGCCACTACGGGTCTCGCCAAGGGCAGGATGGGTGCGCAATAGTCATGCGCAACTAAGAGTGGTGGTGGCGGCACCTGAGGTGGCCTGTGCCGGCGGCTCATCGGAGAGGAGCGGCGGTGAGTACACGACAATGGTGCAAGTGCAAACTAAAGCTCTGCAACAATCATCCAGCAGGTGTCTGAGCATCTAACGACCACCAAGGTATTACCTGAGTGCTGGAGAGTGGTGGGGAAGCTTGGGGCTGACGGGCCGACGACGAGGTCCACAGCGGCGATTGCGGTACATGTGGAGACACCATTCTGGAGAAGGAGGGGAGAAAGGGGCTATTGGATATGCTCAATGGGAGTGCTGAGATGGTGTGGAAAGACGCAATCGAGGAATGCCTTACCGGCTAGAGTTGGAGACGAAGAACAACAGCGACGGCCAGCAAGAGCAATCTTCTCAATTCCGAAGATCCCTGGGGTACATTGTTCAAATTAGCTGGAGGTAAAGCTCTACTGGACTTCATGGTACAAGATGACGCGCGAAGGCGAGGTCAAGCTCACCCGAAGCTTTGAACGCCTCGAGGCAACCGGCGGTGCATGCTCTGGAGGTGAGTGGAGCCAAGGAGGACATGCAAGCGCCGAAACTACACGGCAAGGTAGGCGTCGGCATTAGCCAAAATGGAATCAGAGTTGATCCTAGAGGAGAGAGGACGCACGGGGAAGAAGCTTACGGGACTAGGGAGCGGAGGAGAGCTCCCTTCCTCTCAATGGCCGAGAGAAGAAATGAGGGAGAACGAGGCGCTGGAGGGGTATTTAGCTCGGGAAGAAGACGGGGTGGAGGCAGCGTGAAGTGCAGAAGCTCCAGGAGTGGCTGAGAGGGGCGGTGCGGTGACAGCGTCGATCGGGCGTGAGCAGGACATCGCGACCGCTTGGCGCAGCACTTCTGCGCACGGGCCAGCAAGAGGAAGACGACGGTGACAAGACGTCGGGCCCACCTGTAGGTTGCAGCGAGAGGTGCAGCGCGCGGCCGAATGTGCTGGCATCGTGGGCTATTTCGATGGAGATCGGACGGCTCACGCGCTAGTGGCTTGGTCGGACACTGTGCATTGGGTTCGAGCCCGAGGAAGAGTATTCCCATTTGACTGATTTTGAAATTATTTCTTCTAGTTTGACCAGGCTCTAAAATATAGAAAAATAATTCATAAAAAAGTGAAATAAATCAGAGAGGTTCCTGGGGTGACCTTGTTCCACTAAATTTTTTGAAAACCTACTGTTCATGTTTTATTTGGTATAATTTAAATTCAAACTATCATAGGTTATCAATTGAGTTTGAATTTTCTGTGGTTCAAATTTGGCTCCAAAAATTTGGAAAAATTTATCTTAATTCATGAGAAATAATATAGTATTTGAATAAATTATTTAAAGTGAATGTTCATGTGCTTTTATTACTGTTTTCTTTATGAGCTACTTTCATAAGTGTAGGTTTATACAATAGTATAAAATTTTCCTAATGCAACATTTAATGTAAATGCTTGAAATCGTGATGCATGCTGATGTGATGCATAATAATTCTCTTTATTAATTCTGGGGATGTGACAATTACTGTACTCTCCACATCGGATAAGTAATATAATGTGAGAGTGGTGTAGGAACTCAAGACCGGTAGCGCAAGTCCGGAAGTGATGGATCCAAGGCGCATATATTAGGGCGGGTGGAGTGCTGGGTGAATGGATAACCGGCCCAACCAACACTATTGGAAATCAATGGAGGACTGGGTGAGCGTCCCAGGACACCGACGAAAAATAGATGGGTGGAGACTTAATCAAGTAACATGGAAAACATTTCGTACTCTAAACTTAACACCACATCAAAGGAAATGCGGGAGACCTATCTTAAAAAGGGCTAATAGTAGCTATAGGTACATTGGCACAAGCTTGTGTAATGCTAAATAAAACCATGAATTCATGCCTATCTCCAGGAATGGAAGCTACGGTAACTGCTAGGGGGTCTATCTTCTTACTGAGTGATAATTAGTCTTTCAAGAATTTAAAACTTGCCACTTAATTTTGTGAAGTATTTTCTAGAGAAAGAGATGAGCTAGAAAATGTGATAACCAAACAGAGAAAAGTCATACAGTGTATCTTTGCTAATGAATGCTTGCTGAGTACACTAGTACTCATTTTTGCTATTACTTCCTTTTTTAGATCCTAATACAACCTGGGATTATCCCGAGTGGGATGAAGGATACGCAGGTGTCGAGGAGACCGTAGGAGGCAAGGGTGCTTACTACGAGGACCAAGGTGAGGTGGACACCCTATCCGGTGAGTGGGATGTGTAAGCGTCCAGTGGAGAAGGGCAGGCAAGCGAGGGGATTTGTCCCGTTTTGTAGTTGTGATTAAATACTTGTACTAAATATCATAGCCTTAAGCACAATTTCTATCTTATTGTTTTGATGTGTTAACTTTGGTAAGGCTTAGTATTTGTTGGAGCAGTATCCTACTGGGCAAACGAATAATAATATGTTGCTCAAGTGTGATTACCCTTGGGGTAACCTGTGAGAACCCGGGGTATTTAACTTGTAATACTTAACCATCCGGATGGTCCTAGCATTACAAATCAAATATCTCGATTCTCGACGCACATGTACTTCCCAAAATTACAGTACACATACCCCATACAAAAATTAAGCATCCAAACCATACAAGTCATTCATTAAACAGTCTACAAGCGTACAACATAAGGGCATACAAGTCCATATTACAAAAGTAGGGCCGACCGGCCAAATGATAGAAGATAACCAAAGTAGCAGTGGAAACATAAGTCATAAGATGGCGATAAACAAAAGCCAAACGGTTTGCCATTACCCACAAGGCAACCAACTGAGAACGCCCAAGCTAGTCGGTCTCGCAATAGTTAACCCCTTGGGGGTCAACCTCCTCTGCAACAATTAAGCAAAGCAACTGAGTACAAAAAGTACTCACAAGACTTACGAGTAACAAGCCTATACATAGCTACATGCAAGCTGAAACAAAGGAGGAGGTTATATGGTTCATTTGACGCATAAGGCAACATTTCATTTGCAATAGGTAATAGATTGAAAGCAATTTGACAAATCTGTTTTTAATTGATTAAATAACAGCGAGATGACAATAATAAACAGAAATAACATCCTAAATGTGACTTCCCAACAGCCACCACAACATAGCACGAATTACCCATTCGTACCACCCGAAATCAAGTTTTATCAAAAACTGTTGAGTCTAACTCTTGTAGAGACCTGACCAAGCATGTCCATAACCAAGGACTTGGCTATTCGAATAGATTATACCCTGCAGGGGTGTACCAATGTACCCACACGCCAGACTGCCTTTTTGCCATGCAATAGAGCACACTTCCTTAGGTATGCCGGCAAGGCTAAGTCCTACGAGACGCTTTCCAATGGATTGTACTAATTATGAGTCGCACGTATGGGGGGTTAATGTAACATCCCAATTTTCAGAGCTTTAAAAATCTTTTAAACAATGGTATTAAGAAAATTTACCATTTGGATTTATTTGAATTTTAATTTAAAAAGCTTAATATGGACTTTAAGGACAAACCGATTTAATGAGCTTAATCCCAACATTAACAATTACCAAAATTATTTTATTTGGATTCTATGAGCTTGGTTATATTTCCTAGAATTTTCTAGAATTTTTCCAAGATCATTTGCTATTTTCCATTGCTTATTTGAATTTCTGCTATTTTCTTAAAAAGAAAAGCTATTTTAAATCTCCAAATAGTGTTTGGGCCGAATTCCCTCGGCCCAGTCCTGTTCACCTCAGCCCGATTCGTCGCGGCCGTCCGATCATATTTGGACGGCGATCTCGCCCGGACGCGCGCGCCACGCCCTCCCCGTCTCACTGCCAGGTGGGCCCATCGCCTTCGTCCTCGCCGCGTCTTCTCGCGCGCAGACGCTGCGCACAAGAACCGCCATTGGCGGTCAACGCCGAAGCCAGCGGCGCCCAACCTCCCGATCCTCGCGCAGGCGCGCACGACTCGCGCCACCGCCGCCACGAACCCCACCCCTTCTTCCTTCTTCTCCGCGGGTATGCGCGAGGCCGCAACCGCCGCCCACGACCTCCACGCCGCCACGCCGCTTGGACCTCCCCCAGCCCTATAAAGAGAGCCAGGCGCCCTCGCGCCACCCATCCCAAAGCCGCCACCCACTCCCTCTCCTCGCCCATGCTCACGGAATCGAGATTTCCCGCCACGACACCGAAGGCTTGAAGCTTGATTGCGCCGCCTCCGTCGCCTCGCGTCGTCAGAGCCGCCACCGTTGGATTCGCCGTAACGCCGCTGGCCGGTGCTCACCTCGCCGCCGGAGGAGCCTCTAACGTCGCCGCCGCCGAGCCCGCACTCACCTCCTCCGCCAAAGCCTCGCTTGGCCGCCTCGCTGTCCCGGAGCACCGGGAGCACACCCTAGGTTCGCGCTGGCGCCTCTACCCGCCGGTACCACCCACCTCACCGGAGAGCTGCATTCGCGGAACCCTTGGTTCCGTCGCGCGCCCTCGCCGCCGCCCACGTCACCTCCACTCACCGCTCGCCTCGTGGCGCATGCGTGGCGCCACGTAGGCGCCGTGTCAGCGCCACGCCCACGGGTGCGCCACGCCAGCACCGATTCAACTCCAGAGGGCTCGGTGGACTTAGTCCACCGTGAGCCGGGTCACTGACATGTGGGTCCCACATGTCAGTTATTTCTTTAATTATTTTAATTCCGGGAAAATCCTCCGCTGACGTCATGCTTGCGCAATAATCCGATTTTTCTATTGAAAAATAATTCGGAATTCCAGTAAATCCTATTTTTAGGGTTTTCTTTTGTTTCAAACTTTGAAACCTTATAACTTTTGCATCCTAACTCCAAATCCATCCATTCAAATTTCTAAATTTGTATAAAATCAAGATCTATTTATTGGAGATTTTTAATTATTTTTATCAGAGTTATTTACTTCTGTTATTTATTTTTCTTGTTGTTGCTTCGTTACGGGTAGACTTCGACGATACTTCTGGAAGGTTTGAGGAAGAAGGAGCTTTCCAAGACCAAGACCAGCACTTGAACCTATTCCAAGGCAAGCTATACCCTTGACCATTTTGCTCCCCAGTTTTATAAAAGTATTTTAATTCAAATTACTGCATCTTAATTCAAGTATTTATTTAAAAGCTTTTGGGTGCAGTAGTTAATCCTACATTGTTATGCCATCCTTGTTAATTGCTATGTCCTGATTCCTTGTCACCTTAGTTGGTATTTAGTTGGTAAATATGGTAGCACCAACGTGGGTTGGTTAGTTGCGTATTAGATTGCTTAGCCATGCCACGAATCACTTGTCATGTATACTGCTGTTATAAATTGACTAAGTGAATATGAAACCGTGTGAACAAACTGTGTGTACTATGTGTCTTTGTGGCATATGTTGCACTTAAATCAACCAGGGTGGTAAAAGGATTTGGACTGAGGCAAGGGGTGGATACTGTGTGAAAGGGTGGATTTGTGTGGACTGTGTGAATAATTTTAATCTGTGTCTATGTGGTTTGGTTAGTGGAAGTCTTGCCTTGGTCAATTAAGGACCTCACCATGTGCGCCATTGGTGAGCTTCTGCATGCGACCACATGCCTGTTTTAAGACGGGCTTAGCATAGTAAGATAAGGTATCTGAATTGCTTTGTTATGCTTAGTGTTAGCTACACTAAGTGTATCTTGTGGGTAAAGTGTACAAACCTCTGCAGAGTGTAACGTAATCTATTCGAATAGCCGCGTCCGCGGTTATGGACAATGCTCGGGGATTTCACACTAGGGGTATATGTTTTCATAAAACTGTGTGGGAAGGGAGCTATGTGATTAAATCATCTAGCTATGTGAATAACCTGTTAGGTTGTGTGTGTCTTTGTGAAATAACTTGTTAAGCTTATTATTGTCTATTGGTTTTACCTGTTTTCGATCTATTAATTGTATTAAATTGCAAAGGTTGCATTTATGCAAAAGAGCCACAAAATGCCTTCCCTTGTAAAAAGCCAGCATATATACATTTTGCATCTCTGTGGTGTGGCTTGCGAGTACGGTGTGTACTCACGCTTGTTTTGACGAATCAAGCAGAGGAGGAGTCTTCACCAGCATTCGAGGACGAGTACATCGAAGGTGCTTAATCGTGAGGTCTTGATCCCAGTCGGTTGCCTGTGGTGAATCGATGGGGTGCCACTACCTTTTTAGTTTCCGCTGTCGTTTATTTTCTCTGTTAGCCCTGCGTGGCTCAGTAATTGTAACTCGACCTTAAGGTCAAAACCCTTATTTATTAATCAAAGTTATTCGTTTATGTTACTATTCGCTTGTATGGATCGATTTCCATCTTTGTTAACACTGTGTGCACTAGCGTGATCCTGGGCTAGTGCATTAAACACAGAGGGTCCTGAACTGTAATTTTGGGTCCCGACAGTTAACCCTTAGTGAACCGCCGTTACGGGCTCCCACTAAGGACCCACACGTTGAGTCGGACGCACCGACCCAGCCGAAGCAACTGCGGGTGCTCCTGGGTATGGCGAACCTAGAAAGGAACCCATCCCTCTCAACCCAAAACAAACATTCTCTTTTTTATACCACCAGCGACTCAGTAGTTAATACCTCCCAAAGTACTTAGTCAAGAGAGGTCCCATATCCCTCTCATGTGGTTAGCACACAAAAACGCTTGGGTCAGTGTCCAAGATGTTCGATCCTTGTTGACTCGGGCACCATTCACACACCCAATAACCACACCATTAAACCAATGTGCCCAAGTCTAAAACCTTTCACTTTCAGTTTTAGTTTTCCAAATACAATTACATACATGAGTATCCATACTCAAATAATTATAGTGATGATAAAATGACCATCGCCGAAGCGATGATCCCCATTCTACCGTTCTAAGTATTTCTAAGCAATACAACTCGCAAACTAAGTAAAGTGATTAGAGCCCATCCATCGAACTCTAAACCACAGCGAATAAAACCTAGGCTCAGTGGTAGAGGATGAACATTTACCTACAGGTTATGCAACTATAGGATCAACTACTCGATCGATAATTTAACAACAAAATAGAGCATGCATACATACACTTTGCAAACAAGATAATAGACTTTGAAAGTAATGGGATCCATATGATCAAATGGAAACAATTGCTTGCCTTACTGGAGATACTTTCTTGCTGTAGAGGATCACTTGTGTAATCAATAAAGTCGTCGGAACCTATTCGAAAGAATCGAAAGTACAATAAGAACGAATAATACCGAAAAGACCCAAAAATACAATTTCGTCCAAAAATCATGAAAAATTCACAGAATGTATAGCATGATTTTATATGAATTTATAAATAAAAATCAATTGATTTGGATATTCCATGCAAAAGTTATGGCAGTTTGAAATTCGGTTTTTCAGAAAATCTAAAGAAATTGCTAGTTGTTACTATTTATCCGAAAATGGAAGTTTTGGTGAAAATTTTTAGAGAGGTGGTGCATATGAAATTTTTATGGCAGACAGAGCACCACATGAGATGACCAACGAAAAATGATTCACCTCATTCGGAGCTAAAATGAATTTTCTATGATTTTTCAAAGATAGGAAAGTAGCGCACAAGATATTTGTAGAATCAGATTTTCAGAGATAGCAACATACACAAAACCTATTTTACAATAAATTACAGTAATAGAGGAACATGACAAAATTGATTTTACTAAAATTGGAATTACAGAGAATTACTTATACATTTTTGAAGTTAAATCAATTTTTAGAGCAATCAAAATATTAAACCGAAAGCAATTTTGCCAAAAGTATTTTCTGGAACAGTAACAAGGTTCAAATCATTTTTATAATAAAGTTCATACAAAAAGGAATCTAGCAAAATTTGAATCATCAAAATTGGAGCTAAAATGAATTACTTATGCAACTTTGAATTTAATTCATTTTTCAGTTCAAAAATAAAGCATTTCGGATTTTATAAAACCATAAATGACTTTTTACACCCAGCCTATCCTAGCCACGGTCGCTGACCAGTGGGTCTCATGAATAGTGCATTTTCCATTTTTAAAACCGGATAGAATTTTCTACCGATAGGTGGGGTCCACATGGCATACATCGCGAATATCGGATTTACACCTCACTTCATCGTGTGCTCGGCCCACATGTCGATCACAAAGAAGAACCGAATAAGATGACCATTAACTACTAAGCAATCATTAGCAGTTAATGAACGAGATTTGGTCTTAATGACGATGCTACAGTGTCGGTCGAAATCCGACAATACAGAGCTGGCTTCGCCGGACTCTCGCTGGCGTTCCCGGCCACGGCGGCGCTAGCTAAGGGTATGGATAGGTTCAAAATACCCTTGCGCACCCAACGGTGGTACTCACGGTGGCTGAGCTGGCCTGAGGCGGCGGCGCACCGGAGAGAGGCGGCAGGGTGCTACGGCTAAACGCAAACGACACAAGCGAGCTCTACATTGTCCAGGGAAGCGGGTGCCATAGCAACTACAAGACACAGAGAGGCTACCTGAGCGAGGGAGAGACTCGGAGAAGGTTGGAGTTGAGCCAGCGACGAGGAGGGTGACGGCGGCGCGGTGCTTCACCGAGGGGAGCTCACTCTGGTGAAGGAGACAGAGAATGAGTGGTAGAGAAATCTCAAAGACAACCCACAAATGGTGTACAAGCAAGGAATTGGCAAGGAGCTTACCACACCGGCGATGGGGAAGAACGGAAGCTCCGCGGCTGGAAATGGTTCAAACTCGGATTTCGCGGGCTCCTGCGAACCGATGGCAAAATAGAGTGAGGGGAAAGATTAAGCAGGCCAAGGCACGGCCGGTGACGCACTTGAGCGAAGACGGGACTCACCGGACACGGAGTTGGCACGGCGGCAGTGTCGGGTGCACGCTCTGGAGCACCAGGGTGCTCCACGGCGGATCAAGGGCTACAGGGTAAGACAAGTCTTCACATAAGCAAAAATTAAGACGGTGAAGGTCGTAGACGAAGGAGGGGGGTGGAAGCACGAAGCCTACCCGAGAAGGAGCCAAGTTCTTGACTCCTCTCACTCGGTCACCAAGAGGGAAAGTGAAGGATTGTGAGAGAACAAGGGCAGGTTAAAGCCGAGCAACGGCCGGGAGAGAGGCGACGTGGGCGGGCGAAGCTCCAGGACTGGTTGGCGTGGGAGGTGCGGTCACGTCAACTGCTGCACGAGACAGAGCGGTGCGGTCACATGGCGTGCGAGAGCTGAGCGCCTGCCAGCGAGAGGTGGAAGACACACCCGACAGGTGGGGCCCGCGACGCCAGTGACTCAGTCGCGAGAGAGAGAGACAGAGTGAAAGGGGGTCGGCGCGGGCCGTTGGATCGAGATCGAACGGTTCAAGTGAAAGGGGCGATCGGCCAGTCCGATCGGCCACTCAATCCAGGCCGTTGATCTCCAAATCGAACGGCTCCCAATCGGCGCGATCAGCTTTCGGACCTAGCCGAAGGGTTACGCGATTTGGACCGTTAAGTTTCCATTGGACGGCTCACAATCGGCGTGGTCAGTTGATTGGGTCGAGCCAAGCTGGCTCGAGTCGGACTCTTACTCGGGTTCGAGCCCGAGGAACAAGTGATCCCAGATTTGAATTTAAAAAAGGCTAAGATTGTTTGGGAATTTCCAGAGGTAGCTCCACAGCTCTAAAAATTCTGAAGTGTTTACTAAGTGATTCTGACTTCAAGATCAACCGTGTGTAAATTTTCCAGAATTTTTCGTGCAGTGTTTTTCCCGCTAGAAAATTCACAAGCTGCTGGACAGGGGGTTTGACCAGGAAGACATCAAGTTTGACCAGCCCTTAAGAAATAGCAAATAATTTCTAAAAATTATGAAATTTCTCAAAGAAAGTGTTTTCAGCGGAAAATTCCTTTCGTCGGGGGTATTCGTTAATATCAGGCAACCTGGGCCGATTCGCGACCCAGAGGCCCATTAGTGGGCGGCTTGGCCCATCTAGGGGCCGGCCAAGGGGAACACCCTTTTCCCCCAAACCCTATTCCCTCCCCTTTTCCCCCAAGCCGCCTCTCCTCCCCTTGTGCCGCCCCTCTCTTCCTCCCCTCCTCCTAGGCGCCTCCTCTCCATTGGTGGCTGCCATTGGAGATCCCCGAGCTGCACCCCGCCTTCCAAGTGTTCTTCTTGGTTCTTCCTCCACGCGGCGATTTCCTTTCAATCGGGTTCGTGGAGTTGGAGCTGGCCAAAGGAGGAGAGGGAAGGCTTTGGGAAGTTGTTCCTCGTCGTTCTTCGGGTCTACAAGGGTAACTAGAGACCCCATCGCTGTTTGATTGCGTTAGAGTTGTCGATTCCATGTTTTTGGTAGTATCGTGTAATTTCTGTTAGTAGATCGGTTCTGTACAGTAGGTTGCAACTCGGTTTTGGGTGCCGTAGAGGCAGAATTGGATGATTTCGCCTTCTAGAGTTTTGTTCCTTATTTCATTATCTTTCTTTTGGCACCTGGATCACGAATTTTGACCCAGTAGATTAAAAGTTATGGCTGTTTTACTACGCGCTGGTCTGTCTGTCAGAACTGATGGGTATAGTGAGTTGCACCTAGGTTTTGATCTAGTTAGAGTCAGAATCAGGTCGGCCACCCAACTAGGTTTTTGAAGATAATTTCACCATGTTTCCAGGCTGATAAAAATCACTTTATTTGGATCAGTGGTTTAAAAGTTAGAGCAATTTCTTTAGGGCTGTTCAGATTTCTGGGCAGACTGCAGTTGTAGTTTTTCAATGGATGGTTAGACCCCTGTAATGGCCGAATTAGAGTTTACCCTCAACTAGAGTTTTGTAGCCAGTTAAGTTAAGAAAATTTGAGCACTGGTTTCAAGTCTTTTGGACTTACGGTTTTTTATTGGTGAATTTTCTAGTAAAACTGCCAGATTAGGGTTAATTTAAATGGTTGGGTAAATTGATCAAATTGACTTTTATTTGGTTAGTTTGGCTAGAAGATTGAGGGAGGACACGTGTAGCATCGCAATATTCGTTGCCCTCATTTCGATTATATTTTATTGTAGGCGGTGAAGCGGTGAGTGGAGGGGTATCACAATTACCTCCCAACCCGTTGCAGCGCGGCAGGTAAGTAATTTGTATTCCATGTTTGATGTCACGTATGATGTGTGAATGAATGTTTACATTTGTTCGTATATGTAGATGAATGCCATGTGTTCTTTTCATTTATGAATACTATTCCATATTGACATGTGATCATCATGACATGCATACAATATTTTGGTAAGACCCATCAATTCCAGTATGGGCACTTGAAATCCCATCAATTCCAAGATGGGTACGTGAGTCCACCATTCCAATGTGGGCCACGTTACGTGAGTCCACCATTCCAATGTGGGCCACGTTGGACAGTCGTATGAAACGTTCTTCATACGAATACTTTAAGTGAACACCGACGGGTGCTTCACTCGCTATACCGGTATATGCTACAATATGTCCATTTCCTTCAATGCACCATTCCACTTCATTCATTCATACATTCGTTTCCAGTATATGTTCAAATTGTGTTTGTGATATATGGCTCATTGTATGTTTGATTGTTACATACAGTTACTTGCTGAGTCTATTGGCTCATTCTTGCTTTACTGTCTTATTTAGGTAAATGACGAGGAAGAATGATCTTATGGAGGGTAGTTCATCACGATGCACTCACTATCATTTATCAAACAATTTGAGGACTTTTATTATCATTAATTATGATTTGTGTTGCAATGTAATAAGCCCACATGGCCTTGTTTACTTATCTTGCTGAACTGTTTACTTCCATTTCGTTGAGTAAGACTGGAGGACGAATGCTTGTTTTCATACATTCACAATAACCTCTTCTTTTTGTTATGCTACTTGATGTTATTCATTTGAAGAGTAGAGATTGTAGGTGACATCTTGACTTCCTTATAGTCAGGGTGTTACACCTGCCCATCACTCTCCCTATCCACCTCAGTCGTAGAGAGAGAGAGACCACTGACACGATGTTGTTGGCTAGCATTACGCTGCATAACATCACCCAGGGAGCCTTAGCTAGAGCAGAGGAGAGCTCATATTACTGGCGAAAACAATACTGAGCCCTAGAGACTCTACAGAGGCCGCCATTCCACTACCCCATAAGGTATTTCTCACTACTGCACTTACCCCACCACCCGACCTGTGGACTAGGTCTCCTAGATCTCCACCCCCAGATCCACCCCACCACTACCCATCCGCACCACCTCCTTCTGCATTTGACCCATATACAGCTGACGACTTTATCCCAGTGCCTCCAGCAGACCATATTCCCACCCCATATTATGACCATTAGCCCACCATTCCTACTCCCCTGTGCCATCCCTACTCCCCTGTACCATCCCTACCCCCATATCCCTACCCTGCCACCACAGGGAGATGTAGGAGATACCCAAGCACTTATACCGGATTGCCCACTTCCCCACCGTTTGAAGCCTGAGCTCCATTGTCCCCGTATCACTGTGCACCCAGACCCGGTCCGAGACTCATCCATCTTAGAGGAGCTTTACCGCACTTACTTCGGGGATCCCAATAGCGATTACATTTGGAGGAGGAGCCAGTGCTAGTCAGGGACTTGAGGATGAGGATGAGAGTGACCCAGATGAGAGGGAGCCGGCGAGCCCTTAGTCAGTATAGTCCTCCCCAGGGTAAGCCGAGGTCTGCAGATGTGGATTGTCTATGTTTTTGTTTTTTCTGTACTTAATTTGAGTCATGATTAGGCCCTGTATCAGCCTGAGGGTTCAGTAGATGTACTTGCCACTGCTACTTTTATTTATCTTTATTATTGTTAGCATGTTATTGTCTTAAGATCTATGTTGCCATCTCATGCTAGTAGGCTGTCATGTTAGCTACTTCACTTAGGATTGGTTGCTTAAAAATTTATGCAACGGGATATTATTATAAGATTGTAGACTATAGTGCCTCAACTAGAGGCATGAAGTTAGAATTCTGGTATAGACACGCTTTTTCACTTTTGGAGGAGTATGGATCATACCCATAGGATTCCTTACCTCTTCATATGCATAACTAAAATAACCCATCAGCATTCCGTAATAAATTCTGAATACCAAATTTCCAGAACGAGTGGTTCGTAGTGCTCCCGGGTGTGTAGCTTGGGCGTACCCAAGAATGCAGTCTGGGCGTGCTCAGAATGCACCTTGAGCACTCCCGCATGTGTGGTTTGGGTGGACTCGAGTCGATCTCAAGCGTGCCTAGGCGTGTGGATCCCGGGGTAGTGTAGGTTCACACTAAGAGGCAAGCTCAACATTCCCAAACATGTGGTTTGGGTGGTCTCGAGAATGAGTACTCGAATGTGATCGGGCACGGAAACCCAAATGGTATAGGGTTTGGATCTTTTCCCTATCATTGTTTCTTGGTGTTATTAGCTCGCCTTTGTATGGCCTAACACACCCCAACCAAGGGTTAATCTCTGCCATATGAATATGATACCATCTTTCTCACCACAAATTACTGCTAAAGAAGAAAGAAATTAGTAACCAACAGAAAGACTCCTCAGAAATAAAGTGCTATAAGTCTAACGGCAAATGCAAACAATTTATTAACACCTCCCCCGCGGGATGGAAGGTCAAGTACGCGATGAACGAGAATTGGGACTAAGACTCGGACTCTTGCAGTAGGGACGGACCAACGAAAACCCACCAATAGATCCTCAAGAGATGGCACCCGATCAATCCCAAACTATCGCAATACCAGAAGCCGGCCACTTGACATCCATAGGAGCAGCAGATCCTCTAATGGCAGACATCCTCAGATTCCTAGAAAATTTTAGAAAAGAAGCCCAGGAAAGCCAAAATCGCTTTATGGAAACCCTCTTAACCCGAGTAGCACCTACAGCTACACAGCCAACCCACAGGGTTAGTTTGGGTGACTTTCTCCAAACTCGCCCTCCCACTTTTGCTAAAGTAGTTGATCCACTAGACACATGCCACTGGCTAATGGAGGTAGAAAAGAAGCTTGACATCGTAGGGTGCTCCAGTGCAGAAAAAGTTCGATATGTTTCACACCAACTGACTGGACTGGCAACTACGTGGTTGCTCAACTACAACTGCAACCATGTCAGTGAACAACCAATTACTTGGGTCGAATTTAAATTGTGTTTTTCATAAACCCATGTGCCCATAGGAAGAATGGAGCTTAAGAAGTTTAGAGTTTAGGTCTTTAACCCAAGGAGGAGAAAGATGATAGAGTATCGTAGTCAGTTCAATGAACTTTCCCACTATGCTCCAGCTGACATAGACACTAAAGAGATGAAGATAGAAAAAATCCTGGAAGGAATGCACCATTATCGTAAGATGCTTCTATCCATCCACAAGATCACCGAATTTCAGGACTTGTTAATAGAGCCATAATACTGGAAAATGAGCACTCTAACCAGACCAAGGGGCGAAGGAAGAAAGCCAAGACAGACCACTGTCCACCACCTACTCATAGGCCTCATCCCCACATGCCGCAACAACCACCACCTCGATATGGACCACCCAGGCCGAGACACTTCAATCCCTCTTGAAGGACCGAAATGGCAACAGAGGGGGGGGTGAATGGTGCCTTAAAATTAAGAACTCCCCTTTAAAGTATTTAAACGAGATCTACAAAGCCCTCTCAAGAAGAGTAAAACAAAATCAGAGAACTAAAACAAGTTTCATGCATTACATCAAAAATCGAAGCTCAGATTCTACCGTGCCGTAGTTCCGCACTCCAAGAGTTCGGGATCGGTCGGAAGTTCCGCTGCAGTAATTCACGCGTGGACAATCGGAAGTTCGATTGTCCCGACCAAGAACAAAGATCGCTCGGGTTTTTCCCAAAAATCCAAAATACTAAATCTTGAATGCTCTTCTCAGGTCAAGTTTCACAGGACATCATCCTAAACAACATCTTGACCTTATGGAGAAGAATCGCAAACAAAGATTCAATAATCAAGACAAAAACAGATTTCTTGAAGAAGGGGCAAGAAACACCAAAACCCACAATAAGCGAGATTTTGATTCTTAGCTCATGAAACTTTGAGGATGTAATAGCAATATCAAAAGCGACTCTAGATATCAAGTTTCATGCTATTTCATAAGGCGAATCAAAAGATACATCAAAACCCTAAATATTCAACAAGAGCGGGAAGGGAATAAGAGAGGCATAAACAAATAATCAAAACCTCGAGTTTCATTGATAGAAGTCTAGAGATTACAGAGGAAACACAGGAGGAATGATTACAAAGATTTTCAATTCATTCTCTCCAAACCAACAAACTCTCAAAAGCAAAACACACCCTTTTGCTAGAGCTAACCCTAATTTCTCTCTCAAAGTCTAACCCTAACACTGTGGGTTCACCTCTATTTATAGCCTTGGCTAATGGGCCTCCAACCCATTAAGCCCGCTACACCCGAACGGAACGCCTCCACTTGTGCCGCTTTGCGAAAAGACCGTTTCGCCTTGCGCACCTTCTCGGAAGACTCTCAGACGCTTTGCTGTCCTTGACTGCAACCACCTCAAGATTCACGCCGTCTTTGACACATCCCGACCGCTCGACCTCAACGCGCTGCGCTTAGTCCGGTCACCTCGTGTCTCGCCACGACTTCGTCTCGATGTCCTGCGGTCAACATAGACAAAACACATCACATAGCATTGCACAATATCATAGCATCAAAATTTGTACAAGACTCAAACTCATACAAACCCAAAATCACAAACTTTCCTTCTCTGCACAGTTCTGGACACAATCGGAAGTTCCGCACTTTACCTTGCGGAAGTTCCGATTTTCGGAACGTCCGTGCTGTCAGATTATCGGAAGTTCGCATTTACCATTGCGGTACTTCCGATTATCTAACGTCCGCATTCGATTTTCACTTCCGATTTTCATCTCAGATGAACACTCACGTCAGTATTATCGGACACACCGCGACCCCAAGTGCGGAAGTTCCGATTACTTCAACTGAACTCAAAACCCAGATTAATCGGAAGTTCCTATTTCCGACACGGTAGTTTCGATTATCGAACTTCCGCCCATACACACGGTAGTTCCGATTATCTGTTTCAAAGACGTAAACAAGACAAAACCGAGACTCAACTCTCAACCTATTCAACAAGTTATCAAATACTTATCACTCACAATGGAGGACCTCTCACATGGTCTCTCACCTCTTTCCAGAGACCCATAGCCCAGCAACAGCCTGTTGCAATTGCACTTAGATGTGCGAAGTGTGGAGGAAGCCATCTGACAAAGGATTGCTTGAGAGGCACAAATGCATGTTTCAATTGTGGGAAGCGGGACATCGTAAGGTCGAATGCCCCCACCCATAGAAGACCGCTGGATCCCCATAAGAACCAGCTTTTGTGTCAAGACTACCGACCCCAGCACCACCACAGATCAACCACCTAAATCAGCCTAGGGCAACCAACCTGTCATGGGAGGAACTGGAAGAGGAGGACCAACACACCTTACCCACGTGACCGTAGAGCAGATCGGAGAAGCCACAGATGCAGTTACGGGTAAGCAATTAACTCCACTCTCCGTATGTACTGTTCTTTTTTACCCTAAAGCGACTCACTTCTTTATATCCCATAAATTCCTAGCAGAGCACAATTTAACAACGGGCCCATTACAAAACCCATGGGAGTTAACACACCTTCCGAAACGATAGAAGTGGCGTCAATTAGAAAGAAACAGTCCATCGTAATTCAGAATACCAAGTTCCTAGCTGACCTTTTTGTAATCAGTTTAAGTGGCCTAGAAGTAATTCTGGGTATGGATTGGTTATCTGCCCAAGGAGTAAGTTGCATCTATCAGAAAGCCCGACGGAATGAGACTACGCTACCTAGGAATCAGAACCCGACCGAAACCATCCAACTTAGCTTGGCCAACCTGCAAGCAAGCGAAGTAAAGAACATACCGAGAGTAAGAACCTTTCCATATATATTCCCTGAAGAGCTAGTGTAGCATCTTGCTTTTCGGAGTTTTTGAAATTTTTCAAACTTTAAAAAAAAATAACCATCTGCTTTTGTTGCTAAAAAGATTAATTGGGACTTTCAAAAAATCAAAAGCAGTTTAATTTGTATTAATCAAACTTCAATTAAATAAAAATTGTCTTATTTGATTTCCGGCTTTCGCTCGTTTATTTCGATTTGGCTTTGTTTTCAAAATTCTCGGTTCCCTCTTCAACTTGAGTTTGTGTTTCAAATATCCTTGGTCTTTCTCCAAAATCCAATTGTCGGTTTGAATCCTCATCTTGATTCCTGGTTTTCCTCACCATTTCTCCTCCTCGTGGGCCACCCCACCTCTTCCCCTCTTTCTTAGGTAGTAACCAGTGCCTCCCCAGCACAGACCAACCCCCTGCTCCCCACCTTGACCTGCATCCGCCAAGCACCTCCCCACGTGCACCTCGGCCTCCGCCTGCTCCCCCCATGAGCCCAGCCACCGGCTTCCCCTCACAGCGTTCTCTCCCCTCCCTTTCTCCCTCGCGCTCTCCCCCTCCCTTCCTCTCTCTGCTGCTCGCCTCCACCGGCCTGCTGTGCCTCCCAACCAGTCGCCTCTTCCATTGCGTCGCACGCCCTTTGCCTCCTCTACTCCGCGCCCGCGCGTGAGCCCGCGTCGCGTACTGCTCCCGGCCCCTCCTCGCGCCATGCCCCCTCCTCCTCGTTGTCACCTCCCGCTGGCAGCTACCCGGCCCCTCCCCCTCTCGACTATAAAGCCGGCTAAGCTCCTCCTTCCTCTTCCTTTTCTTTTTCTTCGCCGAGCAGTGCCGCCGCCGCCATTTTCTTCTGCCGCACCCCCTCACCGACGTCCGCCACTTTGGTAAGCCTCGGCCCGCCGAGCCCTGGCCCGACTTCCCTCCTCCGAAGCTCCTCCGCCTCCCAATTTCCCTCCCGCCGAAAGGACCTCCCGCCGAGCTCCTTCTCCTCCACCTCCGTCGCCGTCGCCGGGCCTCCTCGGCCGTCCTCGCCCGCCGGCGCCTGTCGGGTTCCTCTCATCGCCACGCAGCTCATGCGCGCGCGGCCGCCGCCTGCGTCGCTACCTCACCTGCGCCGCCAACACCCGAGGAGGCGCCGCCGCTTCGCCTCGCCTTCTCCGTCGCGTCCACCCCTTCCCGGCGCTGCCGTCGCCGTCAACGGGACCACTGTCCTCCTGCGATCCTGTTCCGCTCCTCCGCCGACTCCCTTGCCCCTTCCCCTGCCGGCGCCGCCGCCGCCTCCCCCTTTGTTTCTCTCTTTCTCTCTCTGCCGCCGCGCCCGCTCTCTCTCTCTCTCTCTCTCTCTTTCTCCCTCCTCTCTCTCTCTCTTTATCTCTCTCTCTCGCTCTCTCTTTGGCGGGTGGCCCTTCTTTGTCAGATGGACCGACTCGCGTCTTGCGCGTGACTCATTGCTTGTCGTGCTGCGCGCACCGAACACTGTGCCATAGATCAAGTTCTCGTTCTTCGACCGGCTCCCGAGCTGACGTGGCCGCCCACGTGGCACCATGTCAGCGCCGCATCAGCATTTTTGCCCACATGGCTGCTGAAGTGGATTTCCCGAATTTTCCTTTGAAAAATAATTCCGAAAGTTCCACAAATTCCTATTTCTATCATTTTATGTGATTTTCAACTTCCGAAGGTCATAACTTCTTCATCCGAACTCCGATTTGGGTGATCCAAATTTCTAAATTCATCTGTTTTGTAATTTTTGGAGTTCATTTGGTTCTGTTTTATATATTTTGTTCTTTTCGCACATGTAGATTCCGGCGTTTCGAAAGAATTATTTGACCTGGCAACCGAAGCCCCACAACTCTTCAACAAAGGCAAGTCGTAGACCTTTAAACATGTTGTACTCATTTTGCAAAAGTATATTATTTTATATCAACACGCATGGCTAGTTTTATAAAAAAAAATAGTTTTAGGAGTAGTTAATTACCTAATTGTCATTATGTCTCCTTGATAAATTGAGAATGAAATGTCCCCTTGAATGACATAAATCCTTGGACACCTTAGGATGGTTATTTACTAGTAGGACACATTTGTACTACCAACATGGGCGCATATTATTTCTTAGCCTTGCTTTAGTTACCCGCAGGACTCACGATCACATGCTCAAAGAATGAATGAACTTGACTAAAACAAATATGGAATTGTGGTGTGAAGCCACTATTGTTAAAAGATGTTGTACCATGGCAAGGGTTGTCAATTGGTGGGATGAACCAAAATGATTTATGCTCGGGCGAGTGGGCGGTGGTGAAGGTGGGTGCGTGAAGCACATTGGGATGTGATAGTCTCGCCTAAGCAGCCAACTAAGGACTTAACTTTGTACGCCATTGGTCTAGGTCACACCGTGCAACCACAAGTCCATTATGGGGTGGACTTGGCAAACTAATTAGGAAAGTTTTAAGTCGATTCGCTTGGTTGTTGAATGGCGCAAGAGGGGATTGTTGAATGGCGCAAGAGGGGCGTGAAGGTGAATCTTAGCGAGCGTAAGCCGAGGCAAAATAGAACTTTGTAAAGGCCTTGTGATAATCACTTAGTCGCACACCTTCGGAAGTGTGTCAGACGGACATTACAAGTGATTTATCTCTTGTGGGTAAAGCTGTACAACCTCTGCAGAGTGTCAAAAATCTATTCGAATAGTCGTGTCCCCGGTTATGGACATGCCCGTATTCTTTCACGCAAAGGGTAGAGTTTTCAAAAATGTGGGAATGGATCGATGGGATGGTTTGGTTGGGAAGTGAACGGGAAGTTCACTGATTGTTTCAAATAACTTGATTAATTATGTATTAATCATTTAAATGATGTTTTGCAATCTACTTACTGTATTTACTGTCAAAATTTGCTTCCTGCAAATTAACCATAAAGCTACCCTTGTTCAAGCCTTGCATGAATACTATTTACATATATTTCCCTACGACTTGCTGAGTCTTTATGTACTCACGGCTATACGCCATTTGTTGATCAGTACCCGCAGAAACACCGGGAAACATCGAGTTCTACGAGGAAGACTACTTTGAAGACTTTACGAACTAGGTCGCGTCCTCCACTCGATTTCCTGTGGGCATGTCGATTGGCCTCCACGATGTTTTGGATTTCCACTGCCAGTTGCTCTTATGCTGTTAAGCCCTATGTGGTAACTTTTGTAAGAACTTGACCATAAGGTCCTTTCACTGCTGTTTAATATTACTTTGTCTGCTTCATTAGCTTCGTTGTTGTATGGATATGATAACATTATTGTTGTAATTGTGCGAGCTAGCTACTGATCATGGAACTAGCTCAGCATGCACAGAGGGTCTCGGGGTTGCATACCTCGAGGTCCCGACAGCTAGCAGGTATACCCCTAGATAGGGAGGTAAAATTTACCATCAACCTAATTCTGAGAAACGCACCAATTTCCAAAAGGCCCTATAGGAGTTGGATGAACTTGAAGCCAGGGGTCTTATAAGAGAAAGTAGTCACCTTGGGGAGCCCAGATATTATTCGCAAAGAAGAAAGATAGAAGAGTAAGGTTATGCATGGATTACCTGGAGTTGAATAACGTTACCATAAAGAAGAAATACCCATTACCCAAAATAGACAATCTATTTGACCAATTGAAAAGAGCACGGGTATTTTTGAAGATTGACTTAAGATCCGGGTACCATCAAATCAGAGTCAACCCCACTAACATTGAAAAGACCGCCTTTATCTCTCGGTATGGGCACCATGAGTATATCGTAGTTCCCTTCGGAATGACCAATGCCCCTGCCATATTCAAGAATTTAATGAATGAACTCTTCATGAAATATCTTGACAAATTCATTCTTGTCTTAATCGATGATATCCTGATATACTCTAAAGTGAGGAAGAACATTTTCAGCACCTCACTATCGCCTTGAAGATCATCTGAGAAAACCAACTCTTTGACAAATTCAGTAAGTGTGAATTTTCGCTTGACCAAGTGGCATTCCTAGGGCATATTATATCTAGGAGAGGAATAGAAGTGGACCCTACCAAAATTGAAACTGTCACCTCATGGGATCGTCCAATAAATACTACAGGAATTAGAAGTTTCCTGGGATTCGCGGGATATTATTGAAGATTTGTAAAAGGATTTTCCCAAATCACCTCTCCCCTCACAAAACTCTTGAGGAAAGACGTGAAGTGTGCATGGACGGATGTATGTGAGAGGAGCTTCAGAGTCAAAGCAACGCTTAACCACAGCACCCATCCTAGCCCTACCTAAAGACGGAGTTGAATACGTGTTATATTGCAATGCCTCAAAGTATAGACTAGGATGTGTGTTAACGCAAAAAGAAAAGGTCATCGCTTATGCTTCTAGACAATTGAGGCCCCAGGAGATGAATTATACCACTCATGATCTAGAATTGAGAGTCGTAGTCTTTGCCCAAAAGATTTGGAGACACTATCTCTATGGATCTAAGTGCACGTTGTACAACGACCACAAAAACCTCAAATATATCTTTACCCAGAAAGAGCTAAATATGAGACAAAGAAGGTGGTTAGAAATAATTAAAGATTATGAGTTAACCATCAATTATCACCCCAGAAAAGCCAATGTGGTAGCCGATGCCCTCAGCCGAAAAACTCAATACCATCACCTTTCTGTTGAAAGTCACGCCTTGGACCTAATTCAAGCCCTAGCCAGAATGAGGATAGAAGTGAAAACTACCACCTCAGAAGCTACTATTGCAGCCATAATATTCCATCCTACTCCGTGACCAAATACAAGAGCAACAAGTCTCGGATCCCTTCATCAAAGAAGAAATCCAAAGGATTAAGTCAGGTCAACCCTCGGAATGCAACATAGATGATTCATAAGTCCTATGGTGACAAGCACGGATCTGCATTCCCGACAACCCACAAATTAAAGAGACCATACTACGCGAAGCTCATGATACCCAAAGACACAATGCATCAAGGCAAAAGACGAAAATGTATAGGGATCTAAGGGAAAACTTTTGGTGTGCAAATATGAAGACAAAGATAGCAGAATACATAGGTCAGTGTGACACGTATCAAAAGGTCAAGGCTGAGCACCAACGCCCAGCAGGATTACTAACGCCCTTAGAAATACCTGAATAGAAATGGGAGGATATCTGTATGGATTTTTATAACATGCCTCCCCCTAACAATCAAAAAGAAATATACAATTTGGGTCATAGTGGATCGCCTTACCAAATCAGCCCACTTCATTGCCACTAACCAGAAATATTCGATGGATAAACTAGTGGAACTCTACATGGAAAGGATAGTCACTCTACATGGGGCACCAAAGACCATCACATCAGATAAAGGAACAGTATTTACTTCGGGTTTTTGGAAGAGCTTACACATTGCCATAGACACCAAACTGAACTTCAGCACAGCCTATCACCCACAAACTGATGGGCAGACTGAAAGGGTACATGTAACACCCCAAGACCCACATTACCCTGGGATGCTACTGAACTACTCTACCACTAGCCAATTTGCAAGACAAATTAAACTGGCAACATTTAATTAACATGATAATATAAGCGGAAGCATAAACTACTAGAAAATAACCGAATAAAGAGAACAATGAAATATTCAAAAAATCAACTTAACATAATAACCAAATGAACGGTTCCAAATTAAACATTGAAGCAATCTTCCATAAGACAGCTAAGCAAAACTAGAATTCTTATGACTTTATTTCAGCATTAAGACAAAATCCATGTGCATCATTGTGGTTCTGCTCTACCCTTCCCAATGCATGCTCAAAGTCCACACATGGGGAGGGAAAACAAGGTGAGATATAAATCTCGGCAAGCAAACAGTTTAACAAGTTATTTCAACTACGAACAAATAAACATCATCAATAGTTTCATACATACACAACCACCAGTCGTTTCCACAATTAATAAGCCACCACAAACTATCATAAATCAAACCTCATCAGTTTTTAGTTTTTAAATGGCATATGAATGCAGTCATTTAAATATCCCTTATATGCGTATGAATGCTTCATGCTATGCTCCACATCACTCTTGCCAGGGCAGGAATTGCAATGTATCGTATTACGGCAATATACGACACTTCCACGGGCGAAGAGGTGCATCGACACGACAATAAACAATCTTTATGCAGATGCGATCGCGGCTAAGTGCGGCGACATCCACACATGCAAATGCCATGATATGACATGAATGATATGATATTCCATTAATCACATTAATTCATCCGCCAGGAGCATTAACATACTCTCAACATATCCACATCCACCACATGTTATTTTCAAGTTCGCATTATAACCTTAAGCAAGAATTACACAAATCTACTATCATATTAACAACATACAATAAATAAATTCTTGCTATCAACTCCCCAATTAACAATATCTTGCAATCATGGCATAATGTATCATATTACGATAATAATGTAAAATGCAAGTAGAAGGAATAACAAGTTAAACGGTAGCAACCACCGCTACGATCACTTGCCTCGAACCGACGAATCGAAGCAAAAACAATCAAGAACGCTCAAGGCCGAAGCGACAAACAGGGTATTACAGTAAACCAGATCTCGGAGGATATGCTACAAGCCTATGTGCTAAACTTTGGGGACTCATGGGAAAACATTTAGCTTTGGTGGAGTTCGCATACAACAATAGCTACTAGTCTAGTATTAAAATGGCTCCGTATGAAGCCCTCTATGGCATGAAGTGTAGATCAACCATTTGTTGGTATGAAGTTGAAGAAAGACCCTTATTGGGCCCTAAAATTGTACGGGAAAATGAAGAGAAAATACAGCTAATTCGAGAACGTTTCAAGATTGAGCAAAGTAGGCAAAAGAGCTACGCGGACCAACATAGGAGAGACCTACAATTCGAAGTTGGGAACTATGTATATTTAAAGGTATCACCTATGCACGGAGTGCGCTGATTCGAATTAAAAGGGAAGCTAAGTCTACGGTATGTCAGACCATTTCGAATCCTAGAACGTAAAGGCACCCTAGTGTATCACTTGGAATTACCAAGCCAGTTATCAAGAATTCACAACGTATTCCATGTTTCCCGACTCAGAAAATGCCTGAGGGAGCCCTTACAAGACTTAACTAATCTCGACATACCACTTCAAGATGATCTAACCTACGAAGGGCATCCGATGAAAATCCTAGAGACAGAAGACCAACAGTTAAGAAATTGGATTATACATTTTTGCAAAGTATTGTGGAAGAACCACTCCGTTCATGAAGCTACATGGGAGAAAGAGGAGGAACTACACGAAGCCTACCCCCAACCTTTTCAAGTGAGAATCTGATTTTGGGGGCAAAATCTTCCTAAGCGGGGGAGGATGAAAGAACCCTAAAACTTAAATTGCCTAAACAACAATAAGTAGTAAATTGTAGACTAATCAAGAATGCATGAAAAATCAGTAAAATACAATATTACATTATCAGAGTTTACAATGGGGTTTCTAAAGAAAAAGTAAAATATTAATACAAACTCTGGGTCAAGTACAAGAATTCTTTACATCAAAGCAAAAATAAAAAAATACAACATTGATTAAAATTACAAAAGAAACTCCTGCATGATTGGTAGCCTCAAGCAATTGCATTCCCTTTTCCATGTATTGCCGGTACATAGAGCCTTCCCCAACCAACCCAAGATCCTACCACCATTCCATTTCGTTGTCAGCAAAAGCCAAAAGACCGAGAGCAAACCAAGATCAATAAAATGGAGTTAGAGGAAAGAAGGAATGTCGTCAGGTAGCGTGAAGCACATAGAGGTTCCCAGACCGTCCAGGGTCAGTTGGCATCCTCTCACTAAGGTGGACTTCATCATTTGGCAGTTAGAAAAATCCAACACCCACTTTTCCAACTTACCTCAGCCGTAGAAAATCCAAAGCATAGTGCCCTATGGACCATTGGCTCATGCCATTTACCCAACCAAACAGCCACCACAGAGAGAAGAGGGGATAAGGTGAGGGTGTTTTGGCAAGGCACGGGAGGAAGAGGGAGACCAGCACAGCTGAAGCCACAGCAAAGCCCCAGATAAAAGCCCCTCACTCATAGCACAGCCAAGCCACATTGCTCCCCTCTGCAACCAGCCGAAACAACAAGCCAGCACACTACCAACCTAAGGCAAGAACCAGAGCAAGCCGAAGCAACCCCCTCAACACCCACAGCCCCCAAAGGGAGGTCAATGAAGGAAAGCAAGAAGCTGAGAAGGTAGAGGAAGGCGACCAGTGGAACAACCACGGCAACCATCCCCGACCACGACAAACGGAAAGCCAATGGACCAACCAAGCCATTTAGCCAACCAGCTATTCCCCAACCAGTCAACCATCATGTAAGCCCACATATTAGCCACTCCCCACACCATCCCTCTTAGCATCATCACACAACACTCGCACTGCACATGAACACAACAGACTGGGCAAGGCAAACAAGAAGAAAGGACACCATGTCTCAGTTGGCATGCATACCACACTGCCAGTGGCAAGCCCGCAAGAGCCATTGTGCACCCTCGGTGCGAGGATGAGCTCCCGGCAAGAAACCCCACGCCGAAACCGGCCACGGCAACCATAGCTAGCCACCCAGCATGCATGGCAAAAATAGAACAAGAAGCTAAATTAAAACGACAAAGTATGAAAAGGGAAAAGAAGTTATCCGGTTAGGGTTTGAAGACGAGACCAAGCCCACCATGCCTGTGAAGCATGCCACCACCTTGCTATCACCAACATCCTCGTAACCCCACCAAACCACCAAGCCATCACCAAGACCAAACCATGCCCAACATGCCACCACCAGAAACCCACCAAAGCTCACCATGCCTAGGAAAATAAAGCAACCACCGAGCATGCCACCACCATAAAGCCACCACCAAACAACCACCATGCCATCCCCAAAGCCTCCACTGAGCATGCCATCACCCACACCAGCATCAAAGCCACCACCGAAATTCCCCAACACCCACCAAGAATGTCACCAAGTACCACAAATCAAATTGGGGACAAATCGGTAACGGAGAAAGGGGTAGTAAGAGTAAAAGGTAAAGGAGAAACCGTCGGAGTAGACGAGCCGAGTAGTAACCGAGTAGGAGCTAGAGGAGAAGAAGGAGCCCACCAGAAAGCAATCGAGGTAGTGGCATAGAGGTAGCATACAGTGCATCTTTGCTAATGAATGCTTGTTGAGTACACTAGTACTCATTCTTGCTATTACTTCTTTTGTTAGTGTTTGATCGAAAAGGTGACTAGAGGGGGGTGAATAGGAGCACGCTCACTTTTTCATAAATAATTGATTCAATAAGATTTTACTCTAATAGCTATGGAAGCTATGAAGATCAATATACGAGTACAGCGGAAGACTAGTATTGAATCAAATTTAACCCCCTAATTAAAACAACTAAAATCAACACAAGCTTAAAGAATAATCAGTGTTGGTCGGTCTGACCGCTGGGTCAATGGCGGTCTGACTGCTAACCCCTGGCGGTCGGACCGGTGACCCTGGCGGTCTGACCGCCGACCTGAAAAACAGATCGAACAGCCCGGTGAGCGAAGTTGCAAATAGATGTAACTTTTGATCTACAACTCCAAACTTGATAAAACTTGGAACACACCTTCTATATGATGTAAAGAACCTATTCCAATCAAATATTATGAAAATTCTTGGAAGAATTATGATCATTTTCCGTTTGATAGGAGGAGGGTTCAAAATCGAGTCAAAATGAAAACTAGATCCAAAATCTTGCTCGTGGGTGATTGATGATCAAGATGATCCTAGATATGTTCCCACATGTCACAGAAAGCTAGATCATATGAATAAATCAAGCAAAAACTCACGGATCAAAGAAAGACTCAAAATCATCAAATAGAGAGAAGAAAAGCAAAGAGACAAAACTTTGATCAAACTTTCCTTGGATTGTGTGGATATCATGGGGATATGATCCAGATCTTAGGATGATGTGAAAATTGACAATGGCGTTAAAGGTTTGTCATTTTGCGTGTTTTCGGCAAAGAAACAAGGTTGTCGAGCCATAACCGGCCCGGCGCAGCAGTATCGGGGCCGGCCATAGCATAGCGCAATCGGACCGCCAACCGAGAAAGTGATATTTTGAGCTGGACCAAAAATAGAGGGTGTAGGCAAGAGAGAAGATTCTATTGCACTTGGTCCCATAATATTTGGAGTCTCCAGTCAAAAGTTCTATTGGATTGAAAATTCCAGTAGGTTTTGGAATTTCAGAGGTTGACATCGGCTAAGTCCCAACTGGCGGTCTGACCGGCCAATAGGTGGCGGTCAGATCGGTCAGGGTGGGCGATCAGACCGGCCTTAGGGGCGGTCTGACCGGTTTTCACTTGGATCGTCGGCCTTCGTGGCGGCGATGTTCGGTTGTTAGGTCAAAGTCATGAGTTTCAATGCATATGTTTTGCATAATGCATGTTTTGACTAACATGGGTCAAGTTGTGAAGAACTTGTTCCCAGATTCGGTTTACTTGTCTATTGTTGTGCAGGTTGCTTGGTGGTCAACGACGGTCAACGGCGATGATGATCGGGACTAGGCTTGGAGAGCTGAGGTCCAGAACGATCGACGATGTCGGGTGAGGTCAATGTACTCAAGCGCAACGTAAGATGGATAAGGGTGACCTATTGGCCAATCTACGGCGCAAGATGGCGCAAGGAGAAGCTAATTAGGTCAAGAGGCGATAAAGACTACAAGATTAAAATACGTGCGTGTGTGACCCGCTTGTTTTGGGCCTTAACGGGAGCCCAATTGAGTCAAACTTCTAGAAGGTCTAGGCCTCCACTATAAATAGGGGAGGGAGGTGACTGCACCTCCTCTTCGTCTCTTTTAGTTGGAAACCCTAATTTTGCTTAGGGAGAGCTTTTGCAGAGGCTAGGGTTCTAGAGATTTTGATATGATTTTCGTGCTCTTGGATTAAACATTGTCCTCCATTGATGGAGTGGTCAGAACTCATATCATATCAAATCAATCAAAGGAAAGATTGATCAATGTTTTGTCTCATTGCTTTCTTTCTCTATATTTGATGATTTTGAGTCTTTTTTGATCCGTGAGTTTTTGCTTGAATTCTCCACGTGGTATAGCTTGTTGTGACATGTGGTAACATATCTAGGATCATCTTGATCATCAATCACCCACGAGCAAGATTTTGAATCTAGTTTTCGTTTTGACCCGGCTTTGAACCCTTTTTCAATCAAACGGAAAAGGATTCCTCCAAGAATTATCACAATCTTTCATTGAAATAGGTTCCTGACATCATAGAGAAGGTGTGTTCCAATTTTCATCAAGTTTGGAGTAGTAGATCAAAAAGTTTTATCTATTTGTAACTTCGTCATCGGGCTATTTTGATCTGTTCTTCAGGCCGGCAGTCAGACCGCCTAAGGCCACCGGTTAGACCGCCAGGTCAGCGGTTAGACCGCCATTGACCCAGCGGTCCGACCGCCAGTGCACTGAATTGCTTTAGTCGTTGTTGATTTTGTCGTATTGCTTAGGGGTTTAAATTGGATTCAATATTAGTCTTCCACTGTACTGATATACTGATCTTTATAGCTTCCATAGCTATTGGAGTAAAATCGTATTAAATCAATTATTTGTGAAAAAGTGAGTGTGCTCCTATTCAACCCCCTCTAGTCGCCTTTTTCGGTCCAACAAGTGGTGTCAGAGTCCGGTTAGTTCAATTTTGATCTTAACCGGTCACTGAACTTAGAGATAGATAAATACTCTACCAAGCCGTATATCTTCGATGGGCACGACTATGCCTATTGGAAGAATCGCATGCGAGTCTTCCTTGAGAGCGAAGGACAAGCTATATGGGAGGTTGTTCGAGCTCCGCTCGTTATTCCCGAAGTTGCTACGCCGGCTTCAGCAGCCCTCTTGGCTAGAAACAATAAGGCAAAAAATCTCTTGTATGGTGGGTTTGGTAGACAGGACTATGATCGAATTTGCAATCTTGAGACTGCGCACGAGATTTGGAACACCCTCGAAACTTATCATGAGGGTTCGTCCCAAATCAAGAAGTATGCCAAATAGTCTATAAGCGTGAATATAACAAATTTGAGATGCATCCTGGAGAGAGCATCGATGATATTTTCACTCGCTTTAATAAAGTGATTAATCAAATGAAAGCTGTTGGTATTGAATATTCACAGTCTGAAAATGCCACCCACCTCTTGTCTGCCATCAACACCAAGGAGTGGGAGATAAAGGCTACTGCCATTGAGGAGAACATCAACCTCTCTGATCTGACTTTGGAGCTGCTCTATAGCAAGCTCAAGACTCATGAGATCAAGAGGATTGATCATCCCAAGAAGAAAAACATAGCATTGGTAGCAGACCCGCTCAAGAGAGCTTCTGATGGGTCTTCTGAGTCTTCTTCTGTATTTTCGCTTGCTGGTTTATCTGCAATCCATGAAGAGGAGTTTGAGAGTCTCCTTGAGGCTGAGTTGGCTCTCATAGTCAAAAAGGTCGCACGGGCCTATAATAATATGAGAAACAGAAATAAAAGAGGTCCCGTGACTTGCTATGAGTGTGGTGAGCTTAATCATATACGGGCAAATTGCCCCAAGCTAAAAGGTAAGAGCAACCATAAGGAGGGAAAGCCAGCTTGGAAGAAGCCTCAATGGAACAAATCAAGGTCTGATACTGCAAGCTGACGAAGGCTGCTAACCGGGTTCTTGCCGCTTTTGAGGAACAATCCGTAAGCGATGTGGATTCCGGGAGTGAGGAGGACAAGGAGGAGGAGATCCCTCAAAACAAGAAGGGGAAGGCCAAGGACTTCCCCTTCTTGTGCTTCATGGCTGACTCCGTTGACGACGACAACGATGAGGTATCTCCTTCCTATGATGTCATTTCTGATATATGTGAAAATATATTTGAGCAACTCATTAGTCAGGATAAGGTGTTAAAGTTTATCATGGCCAAGAACAAGGACTTAGAGTCACAAGTAGATAGTTTGACTTTAGAACTTACAAATGCTAAGACTCTTGAATCTGATGAATGTTCATCCTGCCATGCTATGCACTCAGAATTTGCTAAACGCAACTGCTCATAATATTACTTTGCAACAACTTGAAAATGCTAGGACTGAGCTAGTTGAGGTTAAATCTGCTCCATGTGAAAAATACTTAGACTCTAGCAAGTTGGTTGCTTCTGGTGTGGTTGATTCTAGCCTTTGCACTTTCTGCATAGAACGCGAACATGAAGTCAAAGATATCTTAGAAGCAGTTAGAGCTAAATATGCCAAGCTTAAGGACAGTATTGAGTCTGCTACATGTGCTTCCTGTCCAGCTCTTAAACTTGAAACTGCTTTATATAATGAGAAATATGCTAGAACTATTAAAGAAGAATATGCTTATCTTAAGGATACCTTAGAAAAATTCCCTAGGTGTAAGAAACAATTAAACATGATTCTGGACAAGTCTAAAACTCCTTATAAGAAGAAAGGACTAGGATACAATTATATCCAAGATAATTCTAAGCCAAAAGTTACTCAAGTCCTAGAAAATAGGTTAGTTGAATTCAAAACGCAACCTGCAAAAACTATCTTTAAATCTGTAGGTTTTGCCCAACCATCTGTTAAGTCTAACGGTGCTTCTCCCAGTAGTATCAAGTACCATTGCACCTATTGCAAAAAGAATGGGCATTTGGTTGAGTTCTGTTGGCGTAGGTTGAAAAATGATAAGAAATATTTTGCTAAAATTTTATCCAATCAACCTAGAGCTTTTATGAGACATGGTAACATAGAAAAGAAGAAACCTGGTTTAAGATTTGTGTCACATGCTCATCATCATGCTCCTAGATAGGATAACTCTCATGTTAGTTTAACCATTGCTCATAACAGAACTTCAAATAAAATCAAGGATAGCACTTCTGCTTTGCATACTACTCGCAGATGTGTGTCTCAGTACTGGGTTCCTAAGTATTGCTTAACTAACCCCAGTATTGAGACACATCATTCTTCTGTGCCTTGATTTTCAGAATTACCGCGGAAAGAGAAAATACACGTGGTTAAATCGACTTGGTGCTCACACCACATGACCAGGAGACTCAAGATGGTTCACCTCCTTCACGCGGTCGACGAGTGATGATTTCATCACTTTTGGAGATGATAAACAAAAACGGATTGAAGGAACAGGATCAATCAGGGTGAACGATAATTTCATCCTCAAGGACGTCGCCCTTGTGTACAAGCTAAGGTTTAATTTGCTTTCTGTCTCTCAACTTCTTGATGATGGCTATGAGACTAGATTTAAGAAAAATACTTGTCTGGTGCTTGATTCAACTGGTGAGCTTGTTTTTGGGATTACTAGAGTTGTTAGGATCTTTAGAGCTGACTTTTCTGAATCTAATGCTGGTTCTCTCAAATGCTTGATTTCATCTTCTTCTTCTGAGTTCTGGCTTTAGCACCGTCATTTGGGGCACATTGATTTTTATCATCTGACGCGAGTTAGCAACCTTGAGCTCATGAGAGGTTTGCCTAAACTCAAAGCCGTCAAGGATGTTGTATGTCATACTCAGTAGGCATGGAAAGCAAATTGCCGCCTCACACCCTTCAGTGACTATGGTCATGACTAACAAACCAGGACAGTTGCTTCATATGAATACTGTTGGTCCTGCTAGAGTTCGATCAGTTGATGGAAAATGGTACATTCTTGTCATAGTCAATGATTTTTCTAGATACACTTAGGTGTTCTTTCTTACTTCGAAGGGTGAAGCTTTTGATCATTATCATGATCTTGTTCTTCGTTTGGCTTCGAACTTCTGTGCCTTGAGAGTGATCCATGATGACAATGGCACGGAGTTCAAGAATGCTTCTTTTGCTTCTTTTTGTGCTGAGCGTGGAATTAAGCATCAGTTCTCTTCTCCGCACATCCCTCAACAAAATAGCGTTGTGGAAAGGAAGAACAGGACCTTAGTCGAGATGGCTAGGACGATGCTAGATGAGTATAGCACACTGAGGAGGTTTTGGGTCGAAGCTATTTCTACTGATTGCCATATTGCAAATCGTGTCTTTTTGATACCGTCTTTGGGCAAGACTGCTTATGAGCTTCATTTTTGTAGAAAATCCTGTCTCGCACTTTCGAATCTTTAGATCCAAATGTTTTATTCTCAAGACAGCAAATCTAGATAAATTTGAGTCAAGAACGTTTGATTGTTTATTTTGGGTTATCCTGCACATTCGAGGGGTTTTCGGGTTTTTAGTGCTGAAACTAATCTTGTTCAGGAGACATGTAATGTCACTTTTGATGAGACTAGCATTGGAGCTAGATCAGATATTTCAGGTGATACACAGGTGACAGAGAGCATATTTATAGAGGAAGATGATGAAGGACTGGATGATGTTCTCCCACCTTCTACAGTTGACGCTCCTATTCCAGCACAAGAACCTGCTGTGACTACTTCGCCTTCAGATGAGGTCTCTTTGCATCATCAAGAAGATAGACTGTGAAGGTCGAAGAGATGCTTTCCTCTTCGGGTGCGTCACTTCACATTCAAAGGCGGCATCCTCCTGATTAGATGATAGGTAATCTCCATGAGCGAGTCACTCGCTCCAAGTATAATGATCCAAACCTCTACTTTTGTTGCTTCTTTTGAACCCCGCGATATATCACATGCTTTATTGGATTCTAGCTGGGTCAATGCCATGCATGAGGAGTTAGAAAATTTTGAGAGGAATAAAGTTTGGAATCTAGTAGAACCTCCTAGTGGCCATAATGTTATAGGAACCCGCTGGGTTTTCAAAAACAAACAAAATGAGGATGGTTCTGTAATTAAAAACAAGGCTAGGTTGGTAGCTCAGGATTTTAGCCAAGTTGAGGGATTAGATTTTAATGAGACCTTTGCTCCTGTTGTTAGACTAGAAGCCATTCGTATTCTGCTTGCATTTGCTGCCTCAAAGGGCTTTAGATTATATCAGATGGATGTTAAAAGTGCATTTTTAAATGGTTTCATAGAGGAGGAAGTTTATGTTATACAACCCCCAGGATTTGAGAATCCCAAGTACTCACATCATGTGTTCAAGATATCCAAAACTTTATATGGTCTTAAACAAGCCCCTAGAGTCTGGTATGATAGGCTTAAGACCTTTTTGTTTAAGAATGATTTTGAGATGGGTAAGGTAGACAAGACTTTGTTCATTCTAAAGCGTGATAATGACTTTCTACTTGCTCAGATTTATGTTGATGATATTATCTTTGGTGGTTCTTCTCATGCTCTTGTTTTCAGCTTTTCTGAGACTACGTCCAGGGAATTTGAGATGAGTATGATGGCAGAGCTCAATTACTTCTTGGGGCCTCAAATCAAGCAATGCAAGGAAGAGATCTTCATTCATTAGATGAAGTACACTAAGGACTTGCTCAAACGCTTCGACATGGGTGACTGCAAGCCGATCTCCACTCCCATGGCGATGTCGACTGTTTTGGATCCAGATGAGGAAGGAGAAGCTGTGGATCAACGTGAGTACCGCAGCATGATCGGCTCCCTCCTGTACCTGACAACCTCAAGACCAGACATCCACTTCACGGTCTGCCTCTGTCCCGAGAGCTTCCCATCGCCAAGCCGTTAAGCGCATATTCAAGTATTTACACTCTACCCTCTTGTATGGTATTTGGTATTCCTGTTCTTCGACTTTGTCCATTCGGGGGTTCTCTGATTCTGATTTTGCAGACTGTCAGCTAGATAGGAAGAGCACCTCAGGCACTTGTCACTTCCTAGGCACTTCTCTTGTTTCTTGGTCTTCTAGGAAGCAGTCTTCTGTTGCATAATCCATCTTGTTGAAGCTGAATATGTAGCGGCTGCTAGTTGTTGTAGTCAGATTTTGTGGATGGTATCTACTCTTAAGGATTATGGGTTAAATTTTGCTAGTGTTCCTCTTTTACGTGATAACACTTCGCTATTAATATTGCAAAGAACCTCATGCAACACTCTAGGACCAACCATATAGACATTCGCTATCACTTCCTTAGAGACCATGCCGAGAAGGGTGATATTGTCTTTGCACTTTGTGGAGTCCGAGGCTCAACTGGCTGATATCATCACCAAGCCTTTAGACCTAACTAGGTTTGCCACCTTGCGAAGCGAGTTAGGGGTAATTTATCCTTTTGGGTTGGGTTGAGGGGGAGTTCGATCTTTTCTGATCTTACCTTGTTCTTTTCTGAACTTATTGATCTTTTTGAACTTTTTAGGTTTTTAGGCTTTTCTTGCATCTCATTTATCATATTGCATTCATATGAAAAATCCAAAAAATGCATTGTAATATAAGATTTTCTGCTTATCTTTTAAAATTGATGGAGCTTTGCCTATTACCCTTAGGAGCTTGAGTATTTCAATTCTTACTCAATGTCATGTCTAGTTCTTTGACTTGCTAGAATTATCAATCTTTTACATGTGTAGCTAAGTCTTTGTTGTATGAGCTAGAACTCTAAAACAACTCAAACTAAAACTGCAATTTGTGGATGTTTTAGCTAGTTGTGCAATTAGTGCTCCTTTTGTGACGTTGGCCTATCGAATTACTTTGTTAGCTCTTGAATCTAAAATTGACAATTACTTGAGCTTCTTGTGTTCTTGAGAATCTAAATCGCTCTTGTGAAACATGAAAAATCAAATTTCAAGATTGTCTTATGCTTAAATTGTGTCAAACTACTCTTACGACTGCATGTCAAAGACATGAACTTGTAGATAGTTTGATGATCCAGACGATCTCATGGGGACTGCTTGTCAGAATTGACATGAACCTCAAGATTTGTCGCCCTGGTAGAAACTTAGGAAGAGTTTGTGGATGGCTCCAAGTTCAGGATCTTCTTCACTAAGATATACCTTTAATCAATTTCTGGTCGAAGCTTGGGATGAGTTTGTGGATGGCTCCTAGTCCAGGATCTTGTCACTAAGTATACCATTAGTTAACTTCAATATTCAAATTGCAAATAAAAATTGTTGAAAAATGGGCATTTGAGAAATTTGAGCAAAATGATTCAATACAGACTGATTGTCTCTTAATGTGGTCTTTGTTAGCTTTTTTATCTCACTTTGACATTTTGACATTGCCAGTTTCACTTTAGGATCCCTGTTGATGAACTTGCTAAATTTGAAGCTTTGCTTAAATTGATCAAATCTATTGCTTTATTTTTTAGCCTTCGTGCTTAGCTTTGATATATATGTCTTATCATGATCTTGCTAGCGTGCTGTTAGGCTTGATATGTTGTTTGTGCAATATTAGAAATACTGGCTTGTTCTTTTGGGTAATCTCCAAAGCATCTTGTAATCAAAATCTGAAAAATACAAAAATGAAGCCACTCCATTGTACTTCATGCATACTCCTTCTTATGCTTCTTTCTTCATTATGCATTTGTTATCTCTGGACGAGGGGAAGGCGTGATTCCTTGATGACTCCATTGTCAAAGGGGGAGAAGATATTTCAATGTTGGGGGAGAAGATATCTCAATGTTGTATAAAGGGGAGAAGATATAAAAATGTTAAAAAGGGGGAGAAAATTGGAGAATTCGAAGTTTTCTGGAATCTGGGGATCATAGTGAGGGGGAGCTTTTGAATTGCATTCTTATTGTCTTATTGACTTTTCTGAACTTGAATTGCATTTATTAATTCTCACGATGATCAAAGGTTAATTGAACAATTGTTCTTTCATATGGATCTTAAGTGAGATTTTTGACTCTTTTTTAGAATTTAAAGTTTTTATGCTTTCTTTTTGCCTTATCTCACTTGCCTGTACTATTCTGATGCCAGCTTGGTCATTTCCATTGCTTTCTCTTGCCTATGGACCAAGTTGTGCCTTTATGCGAAAACGAAAGTATTTTACTTTTCAAACCTCCAAATTACATTTTCTGGATTATTGCCAATGTGTTCATCAAGGGGGAGATTGTGGATATCATGGGAATATGCTCCAGATCTTATGATGATGTGACAATTGGCAATGGCGTTAAAGGTTTGTGGCGGTCCGACCGGCCATAGCGTTGGTCGGACCGGCCAACTTCAGAAAGTGAGATTTTGAGCTGGGCCAAAAATAGAGGGTGTAAGCAAGAGGGGAGATTCTATTGCACTTGATCCCATAATTTTTGGAGTCTTCAGTCAAAAGTTCTATTGGATTGAAAATTCCAGTAGGTTTCGGTTTTCAGAGCTCAATCTATGAGCACGAAATCAAATTAAAACTCTCTATAACCCTAACCTCCACAAAACCTCTCCCTAAGTAAATTAGGGTTTCAAACAATAAAAGAGATGGAGAGGGGGTGCAGCCACCACCCTCCTCTATTTATAGTGGAAGCTTAGACCTTCTAGAAGTTTGACTCAATTGGGCTCCCGTTAAGGCCCAAAACAAACGGGTCACACACGCACGCATTTTAAAGCGTCGTCTTTATCGCCTCTTGACCGAAACAGCTTCACCTTGCGCTATCTTGCGCCACAGGTTGGCCAATAGGTCACCTTTGTCCATCTTGCACCACGCTTGAATTCATTGACCTCACCCGACATCGTCGATCGTTATGGACCTCCGCTCTCTAAGCCTAGCCCCGATCATCCTCGCCGTTGACCGTCGTTGACCACCAAGCAACCTGCACAACAATAGACAAGCAAACCGAATCCGGGAACAAGTTCTTCACAACTTGACCCATGTTAGTCAAAACATGCATCATACAACACACATGCACTGAAACTCATGACTTTGACCTAACAACCAAACATCACCGCCACGAAGAACGACGATATAAGTGAAAACCGGTCAGACCGCCCCCATGGTCGGTCTGACTACCACCTATAGGCGGTCGGACGCTTGGTTGGGACTTAGCCGATTTCAGCCTCTGAAATTCCGAAACCTACTGGAATTTTCAAACCAATAGAACTTTTGACTGGAGACTCCAAAAATTATGAGACTAAGTGCAGTAGAATCCCCTCTCTTGCCTACAACCTCTATTTTTGGCCCAGCTCAAAACACCACTTTTAGAAATTGGCCGGTCCGACCGCTATGGTCGGCCGGCTATGGCCGGTCCGACCGCTTGAGGTGGTGGTCGGACGCCCTTAGGCCGGTCGACCATCGGTTCGGCCGGCCGATCATCAATGGCCCGACAAACCGATTCTTTGCCAAAAACACGTGAAATGACAAACCGTTAACGTCATTCTCAATTATCACATCATCCTAAGATCAGGAGCATATCCGCATGATATCCACAGTTAGATCCTAGTCCATCCTGGGATTATCCCGAGTGGGATGAAGGATACGCAGGTGCCGAGGAGGTCGCAGGAGGCGATGGCGCTTACTACGAGGACCAGGGTGAGGTAGACACCCTATTTGGCGAGTGGGATGAATAGGCGTCCGATGGAGAAGAGCATGCAAGCGAGGGGATCTGTCCCATTTTTCAGTTGTAATTAAATACTCGTACTAAAGACCATAGCCTTGCATTGCTACCCGTTGTAATAAAGTATAATTTTTACCTTATTGTTCTACTACGTTAACTTTGGTAAGACTTATTATTCGTTGGAACGGGATCCTACCGGGCAAACAAATAATAATTTGTTGCTTAAGTGTGATTACCCTCGGGTAATGACACGGGGCGCCACAATCGGAAGATGACTTGGTGCGAAGTCATGGTCTAGATAGTCGAGGATGCTGGAGCAGATAGTCGGGTTCGAGTTGGGGCGTATGGAGATCAAAGATGGATAATATGTGTTGAGAGCTACGAATGTGCGGTTCGGATGCTACAACACGTGATAATTTTGGGATATCCAAAATTAAAAGGTAGAGATAAATTGGAAAACCTGTGTATTAGAAAGGGTATCAGGTCCCTTGTTTATTGGAATTGGATTGAATTGCGTAACTTGATTGGATAAGGTCACGTTTTGGGTTCTAGTACTATATAGGATTGAAAGGCTAGGTGATAACGTGGGTTTTTTTGGTGTTGGCGTGAAAATCTCTAGAAAAAACGCCGTGTGGGTGTTGGCCGCTGTAGCGTGACCTGCAGAAAATAGAAGAAAATAACTGCCATGAGAGCTTTGGCGGCCGTGGCTTCTGTTCATGCGTGAGAACAGAGAACTCATCTTGGGATTTTGCTGCGGGCGGCATCGTTTTGGGGGCTGTGGACGTTGTTATGCCGTGAGGTTAGGTGCTAGCGTTTATTTTCTGCCAAGTGCTTTTCCCTCAGGTGTGATTTTTTTTTTTTCTCTGGAGCATGAACAGCGAACGACGCTGGTTTTTGCTGGCGGCGGATGTGTGCATGTCTTGGATGAGGCACGAGCGTTTATTCTGCTGAGTTTTTCATTCTCCCGAGCATGTACAACGACGGTGCAGGTCACTAGCGGCTTTCTTGTTCTTTCTTGATTTCATCTTGTGCAGCTGCTGCTAACCATTGGTGTAACCAAGCATTATTTATCTTCTAATTGTTGCTGGCGAGAGGTTGGTTTGACCATGTCCCTTGAACCGATCTGTACGTATAGTTTGAATGCGAAAAATCTCTCACAGTCATTCATCCCTCTAATTACCATTAACGATCCTACAAGTGATAAACCCGTCGCTTAGTTCGACTTTGTCGCTGGCTGCTCCACCGTCATCTAATTCATGCAAATGATCTGTTCTACTCTTGTCGTAGCCATGTTGCTCCTTTTCCCCTACTCTCTGAGCATGACATACGCTGACGTGCCTTTCTTCGCCGTGACTATTCTCTTTGCCGCCGTCCCATGCTGTTCTCAACGGTAAACACATATTGGCTCCAGTGTCCCTCTCCTTCTCTCATTTGGTTGCATGAGTGCACCATCCGTCATTAGGCCTCTTTTTTGTGTCGATCTACACACCGCCACCGCTGTTGAGTCCTCCCACTACTTTTGCTCTTGCATCTCCCTCAAGGCTGATGTCCAACCTGTGCTGCCTCGACTACAGTGACCTTCCTCGACTGTGACAAGCCGCGACATCGATGTTATCTTCGTCTACGGCGACTTCCCACAACTTCTTCATCAACGGCACCACTCTTCATCGTCAGCAACTCTACTTCGACGACTACATTGACGTCAAACAACTTCACCAATGGCTCTTCGAATGACACTCCTCATCGGCTTCTACTTCAGCTTGAGCTTCCTAGTCGACTTCTACCCTAGCCTGAGTGCCAGCGATACTCCCGCTCCGTCTACGGGGGATGTTGGAGTACATGTCTTGTATGGCAAGATTATTAGAGATCAAATAGAATCAGTTAGGATTTGTAACCGATATGGTTCCTTTCATATCTTTATTAGATTGACTTGATTTCCAAGTCATCATATACTCCATATATGCCCCCGTGGCTCAAGCAATACATCCGACAATTATTCCGACTATTCTATCTTCCTTCGGTATGGATATAAGCCCTCACTCAAACATGTAGATATCAATCTTCTTCTTTCTCTTTTCTGAGAGCGAGAAAGAGAGGATGTAGATATCAATCCTGCTAGATATTATATGTGCAAGTTTATCATGTTTACCTTTTATTTAACTCTGATTATCATGTTTAGTTGGTACCGATGATGCAACAAGTTCATTGAATAGTCCAATGGATGACATAAACGCAACTGCCGCTGCTTCATGTTGTTTTTTGCTGACGTTGTCTTCGGCGCTCTGTTCGCTCTTCAGAGCCCCTGATTACATGTTCTTCACGGTGATCGAAAAAAACAGCACGTACCCATCATAAGGTTGGAATATATACACTCAATCTGGAGGGGGGAAGGCGCTCTAACCTATCATGTGAAAAACCATATTCAGTCAAGCCGTCTGATTCAAAAGGTGGGGCATAGATGGAGTACCTGTACCATGGAAGAACAAGACAACATTTTTCCAAGTTTTTAGTTAGTCCCTAGCTTCTTGCTAGGTTGGATTTGAGCCATGGGTGCTCACTTCATCGATCGTTCTTCTATCTGATACTAAAACAAGCATGCCGTGACAAAATTTATCCATCTGCTATTGTTTTTCGACTTGCGAGTAGTCATGCCAATGGTAGCCCGACACATCAATCGCAGTGGCCGTATCGGGGGCGTCCGCTGACAAATAATTTATCTGCTGACCGCTTCGCTACAAATTGATCGAGGTGATGCGCGACAATTGGCGGCTTTCACTTGTACTTGGTATCATGGGAACCTAGCTTAGGACATGATATTTCGAGCGATCAGTCTAAATAAACGGCCTAAGAGCCTAATGACTGAAAATGATGTATCCTCCATTCGTTCTCAAATAGATATTATTTTAGAATACATGCAATTCATATTTTTAAATTTTGACCATTAATTTCTTTAAGAATATTTACATTTGTCATCAAAAGTAATTCAACATCATTATATATTTTTATAATTTTTTATAACATATTATTAAAAAAAGTAATGATATGACTGTGTGTATTGATGACTGTGTGGATGTAAAAAAAACTGAGGTGGTAATAAAACCGAAAGGTCAAATAGCACCCCCTCCTCCGTTGGATCACGCGCGCGTACTAGTAGTAAATTCACATGGGATCACACACAAACGGTCCAGATCTAACCGTTGTAACTTTCATTCACCTGCTCCATGCATTCTCTCCAAGCGAAGCAGCTCGATCAATAGTACTCTTCTGGTTAAAAAGAATGTCTTTTGGACATTGATACAGTACTTAAAATGCTACTTTGACCATTAAAGTTTATTATAATATATTTATAAAACCTAAGAAGATTATATACTTTTATGAAAGATTTTTTTCAAAGCAAATATATATCTATATTAGAAAAAACATATCGATAATTAAAATTTAAAAAGTTTGACTGCATATACATCAAAACGACGATTTTTTTTACCGGAGAGAGTTACTATGTACCTCAATTATTCTGTTATCTTACCATTGTCGTTTGGTTGTTAATTTCCATGCGTCATCAACTGCCTCCTCCACTCTTGTTTCGAATCTAATCCCCAATAAATCTGCTGTACTCTAGTTCGGTTTCCGGCACAGGCTGTGGCAGAAAAAGTAAACGCTACTTCTCTCACGGGGACGGGGTGCGTCGCGTTCGCGTCTGCCGCGACCAGATGCTGCCATCCAGGCCGAGGTGAGCGTGCCAAGATCTTTCATGGTTTTTCAACGTGCGTGGTGAGCATTCCGATCTGACGAGTAACTGAGTGAGTATTCGCCGAGCAGATCCGGGTCCTGGGGAGGTGGGCCGAGGACTCCTCCGGCTTCCAAACCGAGGCCTCGGCACGAGCGCAGCAAGTCCACCGCCACCTACTCACCACTACCGCTAGAGGTGACCTCCCCACCATCTTCCGAGGTGCGTATGCATGCATGCCACTAAAGCCTCGGGAATTATACATGCATGCAAGTTTGATGGTATAAACATGGACTCGCCATCTGCAGCGTGACGGCGGAGGCTAGTCGGCGGCTCGCGTTGGTGAATTGGGGAGGGGGCCTGATGGAGCATGTGGTGGCGCAGCTGGTATGGAGGAGCTCTGGGCGGCAAGATGGAGGAGAAGAGTGTGAGTGAAGCGCGCGGTGCAAGAACTCATGGAGATGCAGAGCAACAGCAGCACGGCGAGTGACGCGTCGAGGAGGAGAGGGTGCAAGCATGGAGCTGCGAGCTGGAGGTGGCGGTGGCCGAGCTGGAGGAGACGGAGATGAAGATGCTGGAGTCGCTGATCCAGCAGACCAAGGAGCTGGAGCAGGCCAAGATCGCGCTCGAGGAGGCCAAGCTCGAGGCCACCACGCTGCGGCAGGGCGCCACCGCCGAGCCCGCGCAGTGGAGCGTCATGGACCTCATGTTCGGCGGCGTCGACGAGGAGATCAACGGGCTGAGGGGCAAGCTCCGAGCCGCGGTGCTGGCCGAGGAGAGGAGCCGGAAGGCGGCCGACGACCTCACCGCCGCGCTGTCAGCCGTGACCATGGAGGCCAAGCAGGTGAAGTCCTGGCTGTCCGACGCGCAGGCCGAGCTGGAGGACGCCAACGCCGAGGTCGAGCGGCTCAAGGGGTTGCTGCACACCGCCGAGGCGGAGCTGTGGTCGATGACCGAGCAGCTCGACAGCATCACGTCAGAGTGGAAGGAGGCCGCGGCCGCGTGGCGCGCCAGGGAGAAGGTGCTTCTCGGACGCGTCCGGGCGGCCGAGGACGAGGCGGACGCGACCCGGCAGGAGAACGTCGAGCTCGCCGAGCTGCACCGGGTGGTCAAAGACGAGAACGGCAACCTTCGGCGCGCGCTGGAGCAAGCCGTCGAGGAGGCTAACGCGGCCAACGAGTCGATCGAGCTCGCAAGCATCGAGAACGCTAAGCTGCGAGACGCCATCGCCGAGAGGGATGACACCCTGGAGAGCCTGCGGCAGGAGAACGAGAGCCTCAGGGCAAGCGAGGCCGCGGCGCAGGCGCGCGTCAAGGAGCTGGGCGGCCAACTTGCGGCGGCAAGGAAGGCCGCCGATGGCACCGGTGAGAAGGCAGCGGATCTGCCACTGGAGAAGTGGAGATCAGGCGAAATGCAGGGCAAGCTCAACGCGGCGTTCTCGGACTCCAGCAGGGTGATGGCGAGCCGGAAGGACCGGATGTTCGCGTCGCTCAGCAACATCGCCGAGCTCAAGTCGACGGCGGCCGCGGCGGCGATGGATGATTTCGACTACGAGTTGGATCACTTCGACGGGCGTCAGTACGGCGACCTGGAGCACGCCATGAAGCACAAGAAGAGGAGGTCGATTCTTAGAAAGTTTGGTGATTTCTTCAGGAGGAGAAGCCTGTACAAGCGGGACTTGGCGCCGGTGCTGCACTACTAGTAGAATCTAGATAGATGTTTGCGTGATGCTTGCAGTGTGTTTGGTTGATATGAAATGAACACATAATAATTATTTAAAAGTATGTCATTTGATCATTTCTTGTGCTGAAAAATTCGATCGTCTATTGAACGGTTGCCTGCCCAAAGGACAGGATTGGAGAATGGAGAGTGATGTGACAAGAGTTGGAGGGAGATGTTATTATTTCATATGTTTTCGACAATGTCAGTTTTGCATTGTGTAGTCATGCCAGTGAGTCAAATTGTGGTGATTATGTCAGTGCAGCTGTCGATTTCTTGAACTTTTTTCCTTTTGGTAAAAGGATCGGTGGACTTAGGTACTATGCTACGTACTTGAATATTGTGGAACATTTCAATTGTACGTCTTCTGAATAGAGCCAGGATCAACGGCATTGGATGTGATGGGAAGCGATCGCGAAACCCTACAGCCTACATCCCTGCCACTTTGTCCGAGGATTGCGAGCTTGGGGACGTGCTTGCGCGCGCGTGCTCGATGGCTGGTGGATCAACGACGACGACGCAGTTTTGGGGCTCGCATCGTCGAATCGAAGGCCTCTGAGGATTTCCGAAATAAGGTGAGACCTGGTTTTGTGAGTAAACCAACCAGGGCAAAATTGCAGGCGTTTTGATGCGAATTTTATCCATGGAGGGAGAAATTTGCATTCCAATCATTCTGGAGGAGGTTTTCAGCGAGATTCTTTCTCATGGTGATATCAGTTTTACTATTCCTCAAATTTGCAATCAACCTCAAATCGGAGGAGTTCGTGATGGTGTGGTGAGTGTGGATGATTTTGGGAGGAATCCGACGGGGATTGGTTTGTTTGCTTCGACGGATCAGACGAATCAGAAGCTTGTTCTGGACGAAGGCGGTCAAGGGCGCGAAGATTTGTATTCCGCCATTTTTGAGACTCCGAGGTCTGGTGGGCCTGAGCCGAGTTTAGATAGGCCTTCTACACCAACCTATTCGTATGGTACGTGCTTTCGAGCATCTGTTCTAGGTTTCCACATACTCTCGGTGGCTTTGGCTGTGGATTCTGATTGCTAATGTTTATTATTGCCAAAACTTAGGAAAAACACAAATTTGTTAAAATAAACGTTGTTTGAATTGTGGTTAACCCAAATTTTAGCGTTACCAGAATTTGGTTTATCGATTTTCTCACAATCGGATTACTCACATATCATATTGGATTTCGTTGGCATTACCAATTTTTTTTGTTAATATTACTAAATATTGGTAGTAAATCAAACGATAACCAATTTTCATTATCGTTGCCAAAATTTGATTTGGTTAACATTGGTGACAAACTAAACAGGCTAGAAAGGTTTTGCTACCCGTAGAGGAGAGATGGCTAGATTTGGGGAGGAAACCATAGGTTCTACGGAGGTGTGTGTCGCCGTCGGCTCTTATTACCAAATCATTCGCTGAGGTGGTTCGTGAAAGGATGGCGGATAGGGGTAAACAAGTTCGAGAAGATCAGCAATGGAGGGGGGAAAGCGTCGTGCAGAGGATAGGTATGATCGATGGGATAACAGAATTTGGGGAGGTAATGAAAATAATAGAAGGGAAGAAGAAGATCTCCGGGCTCAATTGCAGCGTTTGGCAGCGGTGCGCAGAGAAGCGGCTGGTGACAATAGACGCCGTGAAGGTGATTTTGGTGTTGAGAGTGGTCGCGGTGGGCGGGAGGGGAGAGATGGAAGAGAGTTTCAGCGAGATAGATACGTCAATGATCAATTCAAAGGGGTTCGACAAGGTGGTGCTGTTAGGCAAGGTGATCGTCATGGAGACTATGAAATGCAGAAAGGAATTCGCCAGAACCGGTGATGGATTTGGGCGTCAAAGGGGTGGTGGTAAACAAGCTGCGGAGGTTGTCACTTGCTTCAGATGCGGGCATGTAGGGACCCAGATTTCTCAATTCGAATTCCTCTGTAAAATCACCTGTCTATTCCTGGATCGATAGCACTTCATTCATTTGAATCAAATCATACATAGCGTAAGACCATACCATTCATTAATTTACACATCAAAGTTTACATAGACCGCTTCGGGCCAGTTTTTACAATAAAGGCCGAACAGGTCAAATGATTACATTACAAAAATAGCGGAAGCAACAATGGAAGCAAAAGGGGTGAGAGCACATCTCTCCACAGGCAAGTGACTGGGGAACTCGTGTACGCCCAATATTATCCGAAACCACGGACAATATAGGAGGCACACAAGAACCGATGGAGTCAGCTGGACTGAGGTGAGACTAGAACTGCTAAGGACTAAACTACGCTTCGAAAACTCCTAGCTCTTCAGACTTCTGGATCCTCGTAGTAGTCGAAAGCTCCAGGGTTCCTGTTTCTGAGGATTTGGGGGAAAGAGCGAGGGTGAGTACAACTACCGTGCTGGCGAGCCAACACAGCAGATGCAATAATATACATGCAAGGCTTAACAAGGATGGCCCGGGTTCTTTTATTTGTGTAAAACAATATTTATAAATACATATATTAGAAAGTCCTATCATTTAGCATTTTGACTAAATCATGATTTTGTAAAGAGAATATTTGTACAATAATAATAATAGCAGAGGTTCCCTCCGTCGGAAACTCGAGCTCATGCTTCTTTTTTATTGGAGCTACCTCCATACATTAACAACACTGGATACGACAATCCACAGAAAATCAAATCTCAGGCTCAGCAAGCTGACCTGGTTTTCATACCACCCACAAAGGTTTTTGAAATAGAACTAACTCTTATAAGTTCATATGCCCGCCCGTGACCGTGGGCACGGCTATTCGAACGGTTTATTTCTCTGCAGAGAATGTACATCTTTACCCACAAGAGGTAATCATCTTAATATGTACACACATTTTCTTAGACATGTGAATAAAGAGAGATTACAACAAGGCCTTTACAATGCATCCCCCAGTATTTGTTACACCTGCTGAGGTTTCGCCTGAGAGTAGTTACACTCTCGCACCCGCGTCAATCATGCCCCCAAACCCCCTCTTGCGCCAAGAGCTCCCAACCCATAGGCTCGGAGGCCTACAGTGTTGCGGGACATCTACCTGGTGTAACTCGTACTGATGGACACAAATTATTTAGCCAGGTCGACACCATTATAGACTTGTGGCTGTACTGTTTTGCAATAGGAGGTCGTCACAGGATTAAGTCCTTAAAATTATATGGACGGTTCATACCACATTCCATCCACATCACAATATATTTTGGGCTACATTAGTACCCAACCATGTACCCTCCAACATACCATCCACCCAGATGGGGTATTAGCAAGTTTTTAGGGTTTTAAGAAGTAGAAAATAAATTATCTCACCCACTTTAGTCATTCTTCCCAATGACTGCCCAAAATAATTTTTATAATTAAAGAATGATGATTTGGGGTAATAATACCCCGATACTTAAACAAGACTAGCATGACTTTTAAGTACAACCTATAACTAGTAGGTTACCATATAATTACTAGGGTGACAAAGGTTTTGGGAATTCAATTCTCAAGGAAATAGTATAATAATTATTTAATCATCAAATAGCCATTTAACTATCTTAGGGTTTTTGACATACATTTGCATAGGAAATTAAAGCATGCGATTTGGTATCTTAAAAGAACATAATTTGCAGAAAATGTAGGTTCAACATGGTCAAAGTGTTGGCTCGCATTCGTTGAAGGTTTGAAGTGCTTTGGCAGACGGTTCCAATAATTCCCCGGAGAAGCCGAAATCTACACATGCGAAAAGAGCCAAAATAAATACAACAAATCCATTAAAATCCAAAAATTACAAAATTAGTAGCGAAAGAAAGGGGCTGAATTTAGATGAATTTAGAACCAAGAATCGACGGAATCAGATTTCGTATGAAGGAGAACGAATATCTGGAAGTTCCTTTCACAAAAAATATAGAAAATCAATCAGACATTAATAGTGCCAGTTTGGGCAAAAATGATAGCGCCAGCGAGGGAAAGGTAGGTACGACTGGTGAACTAGCAAAATGGAATCCCGGGACCGAGACGGACACAATGGTGGTGGTCGCGTTGCCTGCGGAGGTCTGGTGCGGCGGCAGCGCACAAAACAGTGCACGGAGAATAGTGGTGTCGGTGAACCGACGATGCTACGGAGAAACGGAAGGTAGCACAACGTAGAGCACCACGAGGCGACGCTAACGGTAGCGACGACATCCCCAGGGGATCAAAGACGGCGCTAGAAACGACGAAAGAAGGTGGTTCGTCAGTCGACGGAAAAATTTTGGTTGGACGAAAAGAGAGCAGTGAATTCCATGGATAGGAAGGGGAAGCCGAGGGGCACGCGACGACGCAGTTGATGCCAAGAATGGACGACCGGAGATAGAGAACGAAGGTGGAGAAGTTTTTGTTGTGGGTACGTGAGTTTGCATACGCATGGGAGCTGCTGGCTGGGCCTGCTGGCAACACATGAGAGCTCGGTTGGGAGGGGAGAAAAGAGCTGGAGGAAGGAGCAGCAAGGGATGGGGGCTCGGCCAGCAATGGAGAAGAGGAATGGAGGGCTCACTGATGCTGACTCGGTTGGAGAAATGGACCAAATGGTGGAGCTCTCGGTGGTGTTGGGAGCTAGCGGCCGGCTGGACTGGAAGAAGGCAACGGGGAGCTACTGGAGGTCGGCATGGGGAGAAGGGAGAGAGAGGAAGGGGAAGGGGGAGAGAGAGAGCTCGGCTGGGAGTGAGGTGCAGGCAGCACAAGGGTGGCAGCATGGAGCTGGTGGTCGGCTGGGAAAGAAGAAGAAATGAGGGGCTTCGGTTGGGGGAGAAATGGAGAAGAGAGGGGGCAGCACAAGGGGAGAAATGGAGATGGAGCTCACGGCATGGCTGCTGCTGGTTTTATAGAGAGGAGGAAGGTGTAAGCAAGGAAGCTTGACAGGTTTTAAAGAGTGGGAGAGGGGAGCACGGGAGCAGCACAAGGGATGGGGCTAGACCGTGGACGCAAGGGGAGGAAGGAGCTGGAGATCGGGAGCTCTGGGAGCAGGCGGCATACGCCAGGGCAGGGGGGCTCGAGGCACTGGCGAGAGAGCTCATGGCTCGAGGCAGTAGAGGGATGGGAAGGGGGAGCAGGGCACAAGGCTCAGAGCATGCATGCATTTGCACCTGTGGTGTTGGGAAGATGAGCGAGAAAAGAGAGGAGAGAGAGAGAAAAGAAAGGGGAATAAAGAAAATCTGGGAAAATCCAAAAATTCAATAAAATTTTAGAAAACACTTTGGAACTTGAATAAATCAAATAAAATAGTTTTGCATTTTTTTTAAGTTTATTTTAGCCAATTAAAATTTTTTTCCCTTCAGAAATTCAATTGAAGCTTTAAATTAAACCGAGAAAATCCAAACTATTATTTTTATTTTTAAAGATTCAAAATAAATCACCAATTTAAATTAAATTTTACATCAAATAAAATAATTTTTGGGAAGCTTTTGAAATTAAAAACTAAATTTTGATATTACTATTCATTTTACCAAAAACGGATGCTACAAAACTTACCCACCTTAAACGGAATCTCGACCTCGAGATTCGGACTACTCAGGAAATAGACTAGGGTAGTCTAACTTCCACTGGTCTTCACGCTCCTAGGTGGCTCCTCGTTCCGAGTGGTTGCTCCACTGAACCTTGCAGGGACGGATGATCTGGTGTCTTGTTTGTTTCTCCACAACATCGAGAATCTTGATTGGATGTCCTGGATATGACAAGTCTTCTGGAGTGCGATGGCTTCAACTGGGGCTTGCTCTTCAGGCACTCTGAGACACTTCTTGAGCTGGGAGACATGGAACACGTTGTGGACGTCTAACAAACTGGCTGGTAGCTCCAACTAGTAGGCTACTTCTCCATGCTTGGCGGTGATTGGATAAGGGCCTATGTACCTTGGTGCAAGCTTGCCTTTAACCTTAAATCTCTGCATTCCTTGAAGAGGTGATACCCTAAGGTACACATGGTCTCCATCTTTGAAGTTTAACTCTCTACAACGATTGTTGGCATAACGCTTCTGCTTGGACTGGGCAGCTTGGAGAATCCTTCTACGAAGCATCAATAGTATCTGGGCAACCTAAGAAAACTACGCACTTCGGTCGCGGAGGTTGGTTGTCTTCATCCCAAAGCAGCCTCTTCTTTTGATGGGTCCAATGTGACTCCTCCAGCAGATACAGTATGTCCGATGAAACTGATCTCTTGGAGCCAAAATTCACACTTGCTATACTTGGCATATAGCTGATGCTCTTTAAGTTCTCGAGGACCAAGTGCAGATGTTCAGCATGTTCTTCATTGGTCTTGGAGTATATCAAAATGTCGTCTATGAATACGATAACAAATTTATCCAAGTACTCCATAAATACCTTGTTCATGAGGTTCATGAAATAGGCTGGCGTATTGGTCAAACCAAAAGACATGACGGTGTACTCAAACAGGCCATACTGGGTGGTAAATGCCGTTTTTGGGATATCCCCAGCCCTGATCTTAAGCTGATGGTATCCTGACCTCATGTCGATCTTTGAGAACACTGCTGCTCTTGACAGCTGATCGAACAGGTCATCAATGCGGGGTAGAGTATACTTGTTCTTGATGGTCACATCATTGAGGCTTTTGTAATCCACACACAGCCTAGTGGTGCCGTCCTTCTTCTTTACAAAGAGTACTGGCGAACCCCAGGGAGATGAGCTAGATCTGATGAATCTTTTGTCTTGCCGTTCTTCTATCTGTGCATTGAGCTCTTTCAAGTTCTTTGGTGGCCATTCTGTATGGTCTCTTAGCAATCGAGGCAGTCCCTGGCTTCAGGCTGATCACAAACTCGACATCTCGGTTTGGTGGCATGCCAGGCAATTCTTCTGGAAAAACCTCCGGGTAATTCTGGACTACAGGTGTTGCCTCCAATGATGCCCCCTCAAGGTTATGGTTCGCATGATCCAAACTAGGGAAGCGGTCCGTACTAACTCTTATCATGGTTCTGGGGTCCTTGGTGAGTACCACACTTCTATTTGCACAGTTTGACATTTCTTGGTATTTGACCAACCAATTCATCCCTAAGATGATGTCCAAGGTTTGGGCTTGAGACGCTAGGAAGTTTGCTAGGAACCTGGAATTTTCCACAACAGTCTCTAGTTGGGAACTTACTGAGATAGCAAATATGGGTCTTCCGGGTAAACCAAGTACCATGGGTTTCATTAACTTAAAGGGTTGGCAAATTAGCCTTACAACAAGCTTCTTGACGAAAAGGAGAGTGAAGCCTCATCATAACATGTGCTGGTACAGATTTAACAGGAAACATACTCATAAGCATTATTGACACTTCTGTGTAGTTTAGCTACCCACCTTAAAATGAAGGGTGCTCAATACTAGTTGTCTCTGTCAACTTCATTCATGACGAGTCTCACGGTGGCTTGGAGACTTGTTCTTTGCAACTCGGCTACCTTGGTCAGCATCAGGCAGTGGTCTTGCCCTTCACAGAGAAAACACGTAACTTTAAGCATTCGGCGTGCACCTGGCTGGTGGTCCTCATCGCAGTTGGGGCAGTTTACACAGCATTGGCCTGCCTGGTGTCCTTTTTCTCCACAATGCATGCATGCTACTTTCATAAGGCAATCTTCTAGTTGGTGGTGTTCCTCACAACAGGGGCAGTAGGGCACTAGGCACGTGTAGCAATCGTGTCCATATTGCTTGCATGTGAAGCAAGCTCCTCTTGCATCTTGTCTTAATGGAGGACATAATTGGGCGACATATCATGTCTTGCCACATTCGAAAGCAAGCGTTTGGCGGTGCTTCTGGGTCTGATAGTAGAATTTCAGCAGGTACAACTTGCTTCTTGTTGGGACTCTTGACGAGTTATTCGCTGTCAAGGCTGGGGTTGGTGACAATGTCCTTCCTTGCTGGTTCTTTAAGATTTCGCTGGGGACAACTGTTCATATGGTGTCCTAGGTTGCCGCAATAGAAACATTTGATCCTCTGGTTTTGCTTTCTTTGAGGGCATCTGTTGGCGAAGTGCCCTGGGTTCCTGCAATGGAAGCAAGTGGTAGCCTTCGGGGTCTTCCTAGTGTAGTGGCATGATGATCCTTAATGTGACAGCTTCTTCTGGGTAATCCTTTGATTGGTGGCAAGGTCTGCTCTATCGCCTTCTGCACAAGGTGTAAGGCTAAGCTTCTTCTGAGGGCATCTATTGGCAAAGTGCTCTTTCTCCCTACAGCTGAAGCAGTAAAGGTGAGCTACCGGATTGAATACTATAGACTGTCTGGTGGAGCGGGGAGTGCAGAAAACATCCCCACTGGACGATGGGAAGCCGAGGGGCACGCGGCTACGCAGTTGGTGCGGAGAATGGACGACCGAAGATAAAGAACGAAGGTGGAGAAGTTTTTGCTGTGGTACGTGAGTTTGCATAAACACTTACGTGCATGAGCATGTGTATGTGCATGGTGTGCACATTAACTAGCCACATTAACTAGCCATGCATTAGCTACTTCATACATTCACGCACATGTAAGGAGGGAATGCAGTAGTGTTGCAGGCGCATGGGAGCTGCTGGCTGGGCCTGCTGGCAACACATGAGAGCTCGGTTGGGAGGGGAGAAAAGAGCTGGAGGAAGGAGCGGCAAGGGATGGGGGCTCGGCCAGCAAAGGAGAAGAGGAATGGAGGGCCCACTGATGCTGACTCGGTTGGAGAAATGGACCAAATGGTGGAGCTCTCGGTGGTGTTGGGAGCTAGCGGCTGGCTGGACTGGAAGAAGGCAACGGGGAGCTACTAGAGGTCGGCATGGGGAGAGGGGAGAGAGAGGAAGGGGGAGGGGGAGAGAGAGAGCTCAGCTCGGAGGGAGGTGCAGCAAAGACAAGGGTGGCGACATGGAGTGGTGGTCACTGGGAAGAAGAAGAAATGAGGGGCTCGGTAGTTTTTGGCTGCCGCTGGAGGGGTTTCGGTTGGGGGAGAAATGGAGAAGAGAGGGGGCAGCACAAGGGGGGAAATGGAGATGGAGCTCACGGCATGGCTGCTGCTGGTTTTATAGAGAGGAGGAAGGTGTAAGCAAGGAAGCTCGGCGGGTTTTAAAGAGTGGGAGAGGGGAGCACGGGAGCAGCACAAGGGATGGGGCTCGGCAATGGACGCAAGGGGAGGAAGGAGCTGGAGATCGGGAGCTCTGGGAGCAGGCGGCATGCGCCAGAGCAGGGGGCTCGAGGCACTGGCGAGAGAGCTCACGGCTCGAGGCAGCAGAGGGATGGGACAGGGGAGCAGGGCACAAGGCTCGGAGCATGCAGCCGGCTGCAACCAAGGTCACGCTGGGAAGATGAACAGCAAAAGAGAGGAGAGAGATAAAAGGAAGGTGAATAAAGAAAATCCGTGAAAATCCAAAAATTCAAGAAAAATTTAGAAAACACTTTGGAACTTGAATAGATCAAATAAATAGTTTTGCATTTTTTTGAAGTTTATTTTAGCCAATTAAAATATTTTTCCTTCGGAAATTCAATTTAAGCTTTAAATTAAACCGAGAAAATCCAAACGATTATTTTTATTTTTAAAGCTTCAAAATAAATCACCAATTTAAATTAAATTTTACCTCAAATAAAATAATTTTTGGGAAGCTTTTGAAATTAAAAACTAAATTTTGAAATTACTATTCATTTTACCGAAAAGGGATGCTACACGTCAAGAAGGTCATTTTCAAACGACTTGTAAGAACCCTCCCATGTGTTATCTTTGCAACAATTCTGGACATTTTTCAGCTAATTGTCCTGAGGCTGAGCTTAGACGTAAGGGTTTGCATATGTGTGAGTATGGTATTCCTGGGATGGGGTTCTATAGCTTGAACATTGAGGAAACAGAGGAGGAGAATAAATCATCTGTGGCAGCTGGCTTAATGACTATTAAGGAGCAGAAAGTTCTTAGAGAAATGAAACACTTTGATGACAAATGGGACTGGCAGGTTAAACAGCTTTCAGATTCAGAATCCTCGTTAGTTTTCCCAGATAAAGAAAGCATAAGATGGTACACCACAACTAGGAGCTTTGATTTTACTTTTGAAGATATTAAAGCTTCTGTGAGTCCGATCTTCCCGAGGAGCAACATTTAGACTTAACCTGGGATAAGATATATGGGGTGCCTCCAAAAGCTAACACTAAAAGAAATGTCAAATACTTGGCTGAAGTGGTAGGAGAACCTATAGAAGATCCAAAATAAATTCCGCATCACCCAAAGGTAGCTCTGGCGACCCCGTAAGCGACAGACGCATCAACCCCCTCGCCGGTGCCACTCCAGCACCGGCGACCACCGCCTTCGCTCGTAAGGCTCCTTCCTCCCCCCCTCCCCCTCCCTTCCCCCCTCCGCCGCCCTAATCACGCATAACTCACCACCCCCCCACCCCCACCGCTCTAAACCGTCCCGCCCACCCCCCCACCCCTTTTTTCCCTCCCCCTCCTGCCGCCCCAAACCATCCCGTCAACCCCCAGTTCCATGGCTACCAACGCTGTTCTGGATCTCCCGAGCCCCGGTCTAGATCTACTAGACTATGGCTCTTTAGGTGATGATAGTCCCGACGTAGCTCGCCATCCATGCCTGCTACCGGATCTGGCCAGCTCTGGGCAATATTCTTCTACAGGTACCATCTTGTGCTCTAGTCGGTCCATAGCCCCTACTCCGGTTAGAGATTCGGGCTGCTGGGCGAACGGAGATGGGAGAGCTTTGCCTCTTTCCAATGCCACTAGTACACCTCTGAGTGTGAGCACCAGCAATGCCCGGCACACCTCCGTGCTTCGCAATGCAATGTTGGGCATTTCCTCCTCAGTCTGCCTGCTCTCATGATGCTCTGACAGTGCTCTGGCCAAAAGCAGCTTGTTGCCTTGCCTTTTCATAGCTAATGCGGCTGTGGTGGGTGAAAGCAGTAAGGCCAGATGAGCTCCTGGACATACTGCTATTGGCTCACCCCCTTTGCCAGCACAGCTTTCTGTTTGGGTGCAAAACGTGAGGCTTGCCGCTGCTATCAAAGAGCTCAGTCAATGCGAATGGGTAGATGGGAGTTGGATGCTCGTCATCAAGGCAACCTCACCTCGGCTCAGCCCAACGGCTAGGGTGGTTGGAGAGAGTGATGCCTCGCTACTGGTGGTGCCCTTAGCGCGGGGCAAAATCCCTGCATTTACCTCACCGCTTTGAAGCTTCCACCAACTAGGCAAATCGACCTTCGGGCTTTCGTCCTGACACCTGCTTCAGATGTCTTGCGAAAGACCACAAGAAAGCGCAATGCACATCCCCAATTCGTTGTCTCAGCTGTAGACTTATGGTCACCTGGCTCGTCGCTACCCTCAAAAAGAAAAAGCAAGCCATTGTCATCCTCTTCACAGCACACAGCCTCAAGCTCCACTCGTCCGCTGCCTACCACCAGAGCAGTCTTTAGCCACCTCGTCCCACTATCCTCCGCATCGCAGCATGGAGGACTACGTCGTCGGTCAGGCTATCAACCGGCCGGGTGAGGGCTATTGTGTTCACGTAATCACCCAGGATAGCGTCTTTGGGACGACATGGCGGTCATCGCCTCGATGGTGGGTCCCCGCCGGAACCCACCACTGAGCCTAGTGGCGCAAGCTCTCCAGGTGAGGCTCCGCATACCGCTGTGAGACATCCACATCTCTCGTTGTCTCCCCGAGGATTTCCTCATTGAGTTTGACACTCAACGTCAACATGACGCCACCATGGAGATAGGCGGCTGCTCACTTGATGGCTTCTAGTTCCAGCAGTGGGACTACAAGGCCGGCTCCCACCACAACATCTAGAGGTACTGAGCTCTCCTCTGCTTGGAGGGTGTCCCGCTCTTTTCCTGGCGACCTTCAGTGGCCAAGCGTGTGGTAGGTGGGAATTGTCGGTTTGACTGTGTGGATGACCTCTCTCGGGAGAGGGAGCGGAGTGCCTCCATTTGGGCAGTGTGGGTGTGGGTGCGTGATCCTGGTGTACTTCCAAAGAGAACCCACCTCACACTCCTTGAACCTCCTGTGGAAACCGTCTTTGAGATGGACCAACCCCCCACTGGCATTTCAAGGGAGGGTCACAGATATTGTGTGCTTGTGCATCTGAGCATCCTTGAAGACTTTTTGCCGCATGCCTGCACACCTACCAGTGGCCATAGCTGCTGCAAAAACCAGGCTGAACCTGAGAAAGAGTATCCCAAGTGGGAGTATTTCTTCTAGATGGTCGGGGTCCCCGACAAAATGGAGCATCCGCCGCGAAGGATATCCACTGAGGTCCTCTCTCGACTGGGCCCAAGGCGCGATGATGACAGAGATGAAGATCGTGATGGTAGGGCGGGGCGTGCCAAGTCCTACTACGACGAGCGTGACTGTGCACTCGATCTGAGCTGGGGGTGGTCCTCAGCTCGTGGGGGATCCTCCCGCCAGGGTCCCCAGGGCCAACGCAGGTCACGGTCCCCCTTTGGTCGCTACAGGAGATGCGCCGGCGTTGGGGCCAGTGGCGGTCGACGCGGCGCAGCCACACAAGGTCCCTGCCACGCAGGTACCACCTTCGCAGCAAGAGCCACGCCACTCTAGAACCCTGCAAAACCCCTCTGGGGATGGGTGCCGCATCAAGACCCAGATGGTCATGATGGCATACTGCACGCTCTTGGCGGCCTCAGGCTGGACGCGAAAGATGTCATGTCTGGACTTGTGTGTGCTGCACCAAGTCACCATTCAGACCCCATGCTGATTGAAGCTGCTCTGGTGGGGAGACAGGATAAACTTGGCAAGGAGGCACCACCAGCCCCTCAACCAGCTATGTTGCTGCTATCTAAGCCGCAGTAGGAGGTCCAGCCTGAGCCCCCACTGACCGAAGCACAGCTGGAAGAAATCGTTGATGGGGGGGCACTGGAGATCAGTGATGCCGAGCCTCAGGGTCCTCCGCTGCATGCAAATCTTGCATGCCCCTGCCCAGCCTCAATCTTGCGCCTGCCAATGGCGAGCTCCATCGACAATTTCGAGCCTCCACCAGTCCGTCGCAGTGGATGCCTTGCAGCAAAAAAGAAGGGCGACTCTGAGGTGGGTGGCGCGCGGCAGCCTCCCTCCTACTGCAAAAGAGGTTCGCCACCGATCATGTGACCCGTCATCTAACCGGTGGAGCAAAGGAGAGCTTCACCAACATTCTTAGCACTCTGGTCAACTCGGAGACCATGCAAGCTATCAGGGCTCTGGCCGGTGTTGATGGCAAAGCGCAGGTGGATCTTCCACCCATGGGGCTCTCTCCCGAGGACTTCTCGACGCTGGTCCAGGAGGTGGCAGCAGCATGAACGTTTTGCGTGTGATGCTTAGTAGTATTAGGAATGTATGCAGTGTTGTTTCTCCATGTTGTTTGCACTTTGGGTTTCCTTCCCTTTAGGATGTAAGCTATTTAGGCTCATGCTCGCTAGTAGTCTGCTGCGCCTTTTCTTTGTTTGTAGGGTGTTGTTAGCTTGTGGTGGGTTACAATGCTGGTGCGGCATGACATGGGGTGCGCTGGTCTTTTGCAGGAGCCCGAAATGCTTTGTACTAGATAGGCATGAGTTTATATCTATGCTGCATATTCCAGGTATATCGAATGTTCCTTTGCTAGCTTCATGTCCAGACTTTGCAAGATCTTAAATTGGAATGTGAGAGGTCTCAATGCTCCGGCACAAAGGGAGACTGTCAGGGAGTTGGTAGCAGACACAATGTGCTCGCTCCTTTGCCTGCAGGAAACGAAACTTGTAGTGATTACACTGGGTCACGTGGTTGAGATTGCAGGAGGAAGACTTCAGGGCATGTTTTTTAAGCCAGCTGAAGAAACCAGGGCAGGCATAATGGTCTGTTGGGACCAGATGCTGATGCGAATGGATAATGAGCTCACACTACCATGAGGGTCAACCCGCATGACGGCACTCATCCTTGGCCCTTAACCGTCGTATATGGCCCACACACTGATCAGGAAAAACAATCTTTCATTGAGGAGATAAAGCAGATTCATGACAGGATCGACGGACCGTGGTTGATAATTTGTGATTTTAATCTCATTTATCAGGCCTCAGATAATAATAACTTGAACCTGAACCATAGGCGAATGGGCCAGTTTCGAACGGCGATTAATTACTATGAGTTAAAAGAGATTCATCTTCACGATCGCAGTTCACCTGGTCCAATGGTCAGCGCAACCCAACCATGGAAAGGATTGACAAAGCCTTCTGCAATTCGCAATGGGACTTGATGTTTCCGGATTGCTTTCTACGAACACTCTCATCTTCCATTTCTGATCATTGCCCCTTGCTAATTTCCGAGATGGAGCGGATTAGTGCACCTAGAAGATTTAATTTCGAGAACTATTGGCCGCTCATGACTGGGTATAGTGAGGTGGTCCAGGAGGCTTGGTCTCAGCCAGTACAGGAGGTGGACCCAATAAAAAGGTTGTTAACCAAAATGCAAAAAACTGCAAGGGCCCTTAGGGCTTGGAGTAGAACACAAATTGGTTACTTTAAAGCTCAGATGCAGATAGCCCTTGAGGTAATCCTTCAGCTTGATAAGAGCGCAAGAACAACGCCAGCTATCTTAGGAAGAACATGAACTGCGTGTGGCACTCAAGCTTAGAATCCTGGGACTAGCGGCCATGCAGAGGATGAAATGGAAACAATGCTCTAGACTAAACTGGTTATGGCTTGGAGATGCCAACTCAAAATTCTTTCATTTAAAGGCGAACTCAGGAGAAGGAAGAAGCTAATCCATACCTTGCGGCGTCAGGGGAATACATACATACTACACTCAGAGAAGGAGGAGGTTTTGGCCAAGCACTACACATAGATCTTAGGCACTGCAAAACCAGCAGCATCTACCTTCTTCTGGGACGCCCCTGGGTTGAAGGAGTTACCAATCAGTGCCTCTAATGATTTAGAGCGACCTTCGCAAAGCATGAAATTAAGTTAGCGGTCAATGAAATGTCGGCTTATAAAGCCCCAGGTCCAGATGGGTACACCGGCTGCTTTTTTGGGCAAGTTGGGATATCATAAAGGAGACCGTGCTATCTGTGCTCCAGAAAATCTACACCCTGAATGGGGTACATCTCAAGAAACTTAACACGGCCAACATTATACTTCTTCCAAAAAAGGGCCAGGCAATTGAGATCTCCGATTTCAAGCCAATTAGCTTGATCCACGGTATTGTCAAGATCCTATCAAAGTTGCTTTTCCTCGGGCTCTCCAAGTACATGGAGGATCTGATTTCCATAAGCCAAAGTGCATTCATAAAAAGGCGGACTATTCAAGACAATTTCCTTTATGTGCAAAACATCGCCTAGAGCTACCACCGGTCTAAGACACCGATGTTCCTACTCAAATTGGACATAGCAAAGGCTTTTGATTCCATCTCATGGCCATATCTACTTGACATGCTGCAATACAGGGGCTTTGGCCACAGATGGAGTGCTTGGATTGCAATGTTGCTTGCCACATCTACCTCAAGGATCGTGCTCAATGGCATTTAGGGACCAATCATTAGGCATCAGTGTGGGGTGCGGTAGGGGGATTGCCTCTCACCTTATTTATTTATCCTGCCAATCGACGCTCTGCATTGTATCCTCGAATTGGCAGATTAGCAGCGACGGCTATCGCCACTTGGTGGGAAGTTCACGAAAGCGAGAGTGTCTATGTACGCTGATGATGCAATGATCTTCTTGTCGCCCACTAAGGAAGACGTCGATAACATAAGAGAGATTTTGCGAGTTTTTGGAGAGATAACGGGACTCAACATAAATATCTCCAAAAGCGTCGTCATTCCAATCCAATGCTAATCACTTCATTTAGATGCAACATCGAAAACCTTCCGCCACTCGCTTGCGCTTTCAAGCAACTATCTTGGCTTGCCACTCTTACGCCGCAAGTCGGGAAAATTTTGTTTCAACCTTTATCGGACAAGGTTCAGGCTAGATTAAGCGGTTATAACAAGAGCATGCTATCTAGAGTAGGAAGGCTGGTGATGCTCAATGCGGTCATCATGGCCATACCGACATATCTTCGAACAGCTATGGAGGTACCGTCATGGGTCAACAAGCAAATAGACAGGCGGCGAAGAGCTTGGTTCTGGACCGAAGAAGACATCTGCTCAAGTGGGAACTACTGGGTAAAGCGAGACGCAGTATGTCGGCCAAAAAGTTTAGCGGACTAGGGTTCTCGTCTTTGAACAAGATACCACATAGCGCACTTCACCTTCGATGGCTTTAGTATCAATGGAAGGCGCCTGAAAAGTAATAGAATGGAATGCCACTACCGATAACACAAACAGGCCACGATCTTTTTTGGGGCATCCACAATGATACACATTGGCAGTGGTGACAAAATGATCTTTTGGAAGGAATACAAGGCCGCTAAAATATCTGACTCTGGGGCTATTTCGCATCGCGGCTAGGAAAAATCGAACGGTGCATGATGCAATGCACGGAGGAAAATGGATAGCCGACCTCAGGAAAAAAAATTTATCGTGCATCTAATACAGGATTTTGTCAAAGCTTTTACTATGGTTCGCCATGTCACACTCTCTCAAAACGAGTATGACGTATCTTGGAAATGGACAGTCTCAGGCATTTACTCAGCCAAGTCGGCATATTATTCGCAATTCTTAGGGGCAGTGGAGGCCCCATTCCAAAAGCTTATTTGGAACGTCTAGGCACCACAGAAGTGCAAAATCTTCGCTTGGCTTCTCATTCAACATCGATTGCCGACAATGGACGTTCTTGCCCACCGCCATATGCAAAACGACCATTGGTGTCCATTATGCATAAACAATCCGAAATCAACTATGCGCCTGTTTGTAGAGTGTCCCTATGCCCGACATACGTGGTCTTTAGTGGCTACTTGGGTGCAACGCTCAATCTAAACCCCATAAACTGGATAGCTCGCCTAAAAATGGTTGGTGGTGGACCAACGCCTTCCATTCTCGAAATAGCCTTTGCAAGAAAGGCCAAGCCTCACCGATAGTCCTCAGCCTTTGGCACATCCGAAAGAAAGAAATAGATGACTTTTTCAAAGATCTTAGACAGTTCTCGGTGGGGCTGAAGGCAATCATCAAGGAAGAGGTCTAGGCATGGACGCAAAGCGGTGCGACCAAGTTGCAGATTTATCTACAAGGCAGGGAGGATGCTCATGTCAGCGGATCGGTCTGATCGGGTAAGTTTTGTAAATAGTGTTTTCTTCCTTTCTTTGTTCTTGTTGTCTCTCCTTTTGTTTGTCTTCCTCCTGTTTTCCTTTTACCTTGGGTTTGGTTTGTGACTTACTCCAATCTTTAATGCAATAATGGTACTCTTGCCGTTTCCTAATAAAAAACCTATAGAAGTGGATGGTAAAAGTTTGATTAGAGGGCCTTCTCTTATCAACAAGAAGGTGGAAATATTCATCAACAAAATCGGTTACCAGCTGTTCTTTGAAAGTGAGGATCTGAAAGGAAAAGGCTCTTAACACTAATTTAGGTGGACTGAGTGATTCAAAAAAAACTGATGATGCAGATAATGAGGAGTCTTCAGATTCTAGTCATGATGCTGCCTGGAATGATTTGGCTAGAACGGTTCTGAAAGAGCACATGCAGTCATCTCAGGGGGGTTATGATTGGGGGACCTACAGTATGTTGATGGCCTGGCCCACATTGGACAACAATTTGATTATGGATACAGAGGAGGTTATGGATCTGGATGGTAACATTTTGATATAACCTTCGCAACAATTTGATTCAATGCCCGGAACAACTATAATAGCATCTTCGATTTTGTTCATGTGGTATTTTTAAATTTTTTCTGGTAGTAATATTAATTTGTTCTAAAAGAATCTACTATCGAATGAACCTAAAATACATACAACATTGTCTTGTTTTATCAGTTTCGTCGTAAGGAAGACTATAGTAATTGGATGGTTTAGCTTTTTTTGAAACACAGAAGAAGAAGAAAAAACAGTTTCGGAACTCAGAAGACGTGCGGGGATTGACACTGCACTCCGGTGTCTTCTTGGCCTTCGCCCGCCGGGTCCAACTCCGTGCGACCATGCGCCCGCCACTCCCTTGCCGGCGTCGCCGCTCTCCTATGGCCTGTGGGCTGTGGCCGCGCTATTGGAGACTGGAGTGTTGCCATGTTCTCATTTGGCGTCTTGGCCTGTCGACTGCAGCTGTCAATGGGCAGGGCAATGGCATAAGTACTTAGATTTGGCAACTGGCAAGGGCTGCGGCTGGCAAGTCTTAAGTGGCAACTGACAAGGAGCCAAGGATGAAGGTGAATAGATTTGGTGAGGTGAGCTACTTCAAGTACTTAGTACTTTGGCATAACACTTTGGTTTGTATGACAGTACGAGTAAATGAGTTAATTAGTTATGACTTATCACTTATGATTTATGAAGTTATAACACAGATGATGACAAGTACCCAATGTCCCAAATCCCAATCTATATGACAGGTGATTGATCTGTCATCTGTTTAGAACTTCATATTTAATTGAGCATAACCACTTTGAATATTTGATGTACTAGAATTAGAAATACATGATGTACTAGGTATTAGACGTGGACTTGTGGTTGATAAATTATTTTAATCTTATGTGCTTACTCTACCGCGGGAAGATTAACTGGATATTGAGTAACATGTGAGTTATACAGAACAGAAACATTACGTGAATCTCCTTTTGGAAAGGTAAGGAGGCTTTTGAGTTTTGATGATTAAGTGCACTATATTACAAACTAGTGCTTGGAACTATATGTCAACATCTTCCCTGCAAAAGGTGTCATTTGATCAATATTATTTGATTTGATTCTATTTGATGTAATAGATACACATGATGAAGAGGATCAAGACATTGTCATCTTATTTTACATCGCAATCCAATCAAAACCCTCCGGAAACAATTAGGTATAAACTTTTGTACTGCTCCACTATTTTTTTTTGTCATGTTTTAGTTATTTTGTCATATCGTTAAACATGAAATTATAATTTTATTTTAGTTATGCATTTGTGTTATATTTTTGTTATGCCTCGGTGTAAATAGTATTTAACGTTAGCTATAGCCACTTAATTTTGTGCCCGAAGTTTTGAAGAATCCTGACTCCGCCACTGCTGGGCGCGAGCGCGTGCCGTGAGCCCGTGACAATGGACGCAAAAACATGCGAAGGATTGGGATAGTTGACGCAAAAACATGCGAAGGCTCAGGTTCGTTCGATGCCCCTCAGGTTCGATGGGGATGGTGCATACGTGCGGTGACTGATATATCACGACAGTTCAGATTAGCACAACAAAAGGATTTGATTGGCGAATGACTAATGGGTAGAACAGGCATATAATGCTACTACCTTCTGGAAGAAGAAAAAAATCGCAGGAGTTCTATCGTTTTTGTTTTTCAAAGGCGGCGAAAAGAGAGCTTGATGCAAAGCCTTCGAAGAGGCACGGACACGGTCGCGGTGCTGTAGCAAAAACGACAATAGCTACCGACCCCAATTTGGTCCCTAGGGAGTAGGGAGTTAGGCTACATTGAGTTGAGTATAGCCCAGTGGCCAGTGCCCAACAATGGCTCGTAGCTAGTGCACCATGTATCTTCTATGCTTCAAACTAGCTACTCTCGCCGCGGATCTTCTATGTTTTGGGCATAATGGTGACACGCTTGGCATGGATGGCACACAGGTTGGTGTCCTCAAAGAGGCCAACGAGGTAAGCCTCTGCTGCCTCCTGTAGAGCAAGAACGGCATGGCTTTGGAAACGCAGATCAGCCTGCAAATCAACGTGACAAAAACGGAAAAGTAAGAGCAAGCGTTATTGACATGTGTGCTTGTTACATGAGATTAACTAAATAAGCACTAAGATAGTGACAAATCTAGCAGACACTAAATGCCTTTTTTTCAAATGAGCAGCCTGCATCATAATCATTACCACAAGCTTAATGACTTGTTTTTTTTTTACGAAACACGCAAGCATAGTATGCATGTGATCAATAGGAACCGCACCTTGAAATTTCGGGCTGTCTCCCCAACAAGCCTCTGTAACGGCAGTTTCCTTATAAGCAGATCGGTGCTCTTCTGATACTTGCGAATTTCGCTTAAAACAAAGGAGGATAGATTTGATGTCTATTAGTGCAAAACAAATTGAAGCCAACAGGCAACAACATATATAACATTAACAAAGAGAGTCGAATAATATATTGACAGTAGCCTGAATATTGATTTGAAGCACAGGAACATGTACGTCCACAGCTCGATGAGAGTTACTAGGGCTTCTATGTGCATGGAGTATGAACAGCAAACCCGTAGGTGGGAACTGGGGACGATTTCCTCGTAAAAATGTACAAGGCCATTCCGCGAAACAGCCGGCGTCCACAGGTTTTGATGATTTGATTGCATCCATCCAGTGATTAAGACCATAATTAATCGCCTTCAACGTATTGATAAAAATGCGAGAAAACGAGGTAATTGATGACCAAACAGAGCGTCTACATTTATGCAAGGATGCTATTGTCCGCGCGAAGCAGATAGATGAACGGGCGCCAGGCACAGCGTGCGGCAAGAGCACGGGCAGCTTCGACCCACAAAGATGACTACGGATCTCGCGAGAAAGAGAGGGAATGAACATCGTACCATGAGCACAGCAAATTAGCCAACCAGACGAGCAAGGAACTTTTAACACGGTTCACACAATCGACTCCATTGCAAGTTGCAGTTAGACACGGAAACACATCAAACCAGCGGATGTGATACCACAGCACGACCACAATTCAGAGGCACACGAATAAAAGACTGTTCAACATGCGAACGACTAACAGCACGGGGATGCTATGCTACTACAACCGAGTTAAACAGATCGGTAGAGTACTTCGAGACATACATAGGCTGCGCCCAGAGACGAGCTTTTCCCATTGGCAGACTAAGCCCTCTCACCACGGATCCTCCTTGCCAGCTGAATGTCCTTGGGCATGATAGTCACACGCTTAGCGTGGATGGCACACAGATTGGTGTCTTCAAAGAGACCGACCAGGTAAGCCTCTGCTGCCTCCTGAAGAGCAAGCACGGCGTGGCTCTGGAAACGCAGATCAGTCTGCACAACAGTTCAGGAAAGAAAAATTAACATATGAATACACTATACATGAAAGATGATTTGATGGTATACATATCACGTTCAGGATTAGCGCTTTCACCTTGAAATCCTGCGCAATCTCTCTAACAAGCCTTTGGAATGGCAACTTCCTTATGAGCAACTCAGTGCTCTTCTGATACTTACGGATCTCACTGCATAGGTACGGGAGAGATATGAGACAGTCGATCACATAATATCTTGATGCCCAACAACTCATAATATCAATAAACAACAAAAGTAATGTTGCACATCATACCGAAGAGCAACAGTCCCTGGGCGGTAACGGTGAGGCTTCTTGACTCCTCCGGTCGTAGGAGCAGATTTCCGGGCTGCCTGTCGTAACAAAACCAGAAGATTCTTTATCAAACAAGCAGTTCTACAAGGCAAATTCTATGATGCAGCACATGTAGTACTGCAAAAAAAACACAACAAGGAACTGCAAACTATTGAAATTTACTAGTCCAAACCTTGGTAGCAAGTTGCTTCCTAGGAGCCTTTCCTCCAGTGGACTTGCGAGCAGTCTGCTTAGTACGCGCCATCTAGCGAGTGATATCCTACATGTACGACCGAGCAATGAGAAATTATATATAAAATAAGCATTAAAAGAGCATATACAATGAAGCAGCAGCAACGGATCATGCTTAAAGCCTTAAATTCAGCCAGGAAAAAAAAAGGTATACAAGTACAATCGCAAAACAAGACAATTGCAACAGAAGTTTTTATTGATGTATATACACAGCATATGTTACATGACCAATTTAAAAGAAGCAAGAAACAATTATTTAAACTTTTGAGAACAAGACCCAGATATAACATACACTATGTTACATGATTTCAAACACCATCAAATCATACTTTTCTAGTTCAGCACTAAATTACCCATAAAACAGTCAGCTAAGGCATACCCCAAGTAAAAAATATGTAAATTTGAACATAGTGCCATCACAGCAGTAGTCACTCAGTGAAGACCAAAAAAGGACAACTAAAGCAAACAGAAAGGCCTTTTTCTTATTTCTTTTGAAAAGAAGCTACGAGAGGCATATATTACATAAGAATAGAATTACCGCTTTGCTTCATTTCCAACAAAAAAGTATAGTGCTTAGAAACCTGAATAAAGTAGGCTCGTAAATTTTCGAAATAAAAACAGGGGGAAAACAAACAATTCAGCAAATCAATGAAACACTACAATTCTGCATTGGTACCAGCTTTCCCTAAAATAATGTTTGCAAACCATTTCATAAGGTCGTGCTTAAGTCAGCAAAAGGGGAAAAGACACATAAGCTAACAGGACGTAATCAAAATGCATCAGCCAATAGCTACAAGCTACACTGCTTGGACACAGCAGGGAAGCACCAAGTCCATGTCGGCAACCATCACAGTGAGTCCCCCATCCTCTCCCTCCGCTCCTCGGCCTTCATTATTTCCATTCCTCTTCTCACTTTTGCTCATGCATTGTTCCAGATCTGAGCTCTGTATATGCATCCTTCATCAATGTTTGACCTCAGGGGCAATCTCCTCTTGCCACCTCCTCCCTCCCTCCCAGATCCTGCCACCTCTGGTCTGCCAAGCCACCACTGCCACTTGCTGATCTGATTTGGGGTGAGTGACCTCTCTTTTCTGCTTGTGTGTTTGATTTTTTATGTGTTTTTTTATCTGATTCAGTGATTTGTCAGGTTTATTAGGTTCAGGGTATGGCAAGTGGGAGCATGCAGGGTAGTGTCAAGCTGTCAATGCTAGTGGGCAGGGTGTAGCCAGTGCTGAAGTGGATAATAAGAGACACCTATGGAAATCATTCTCAAATCCTTGAGAAAATTTGTGTTGATCCAGTGGGTTTCCTTTGTTGCACAGTAAAACAGGTGGTTTTCGGCCTCCTGGGTACATGGAGTTGAAGAAAATCATTCAAAGAGAGAAGGCTACAACGAAGGATACAAGCCGGAGCAGTCACATGGGGAGCCAAAGCCATAGTGTCATACTATTGTTTATGCTTGGTTCACAGTGGTTAGTACTATATATCAAATTTGGTTCTATAATGTACTAATACTTGACTAGCTCTGTTAAGACTTAAGATTGGACATGCACTACTATATTGTTATTATTAAAATATATACTGCAGTGTCCTCAAGTCAACATTTGTTTTTTGGAAAATGTCAAATCCCGTATCTGTGACTGTGCAACATAGGCTACAAGTACCACTAAGCAATACAATTATGCTATGTTATCAACAGCAACAATAATTAGATAGTGAAACATTAACTAATTTAAGCTGTTACACAAATCAACAGCAATACCAAACTACAGTCTTGTATTAGACAATGCTAAGGTATACATGTTGACAGTAAATAAACCAGATTAAGCAGAGAAACATGTGATCCAGTCAATACTATCAATGACTCTGGTTTTTCTTTTTCACAACTTTCTGCTTGAACCAATTCAAATGAGTTAGAACAATGCCAATCTATAGGTCTAAATTTTGTGCATTAATATATGAAATGACTAATATCAAGTTCCCAAAAACATCAGAAATCTTCACATCTGTTAGCATGAGTACCCAGCAACTGCAACCATAAGCACAGAACAGAATTTCAACTAGCAAATATGAAGCGCACACAAAAAAAATAGTTAAACATTGAGCAATCGCCATCATGTAATGCAAGATTACCACAAATATAACATTAAACCTACAATGCACTATTCACCAAACTGCAAGCTAATTTCTAACCAAATATCCCAAACGTCCTTAGTTCTTTCCGCCAAAGATCACCTCGACAAACCTCAAGTTTTATTTATGGCGTGATAGCTTTTGACTGATGATTAAGATTTCATTCAGCTATCAGATTAAGGACTACAACGTCAACAAATCCTTCATCATCAATATTGCATATACAAACTTATTCACATTTGCCGTAAGTCGCAAAGAGATACCGATGCCACATACAAATCGCTCGCAGAACAATCACACTCCAATTAAAGCACATATACAACAGCAGTTTTCAATAATCCCAAAATCTGCTGAAATGATTCGTAACAAGGAGATAATGCTGCCAGTGCTACATCAAAACGAATAAAGCTAAACAACCGGACAAACCAGATAATGGCAGAGGCTACAAATCAAACAGGAGGTAAACCTAGACGAGAAATTTTACTGTCATGCCAGAACGTGAAGATTAGCAGCCGCTAATAGTTACAGCGCAAACTAGCATACAATCTCCAACCGACTCATGACGAAAAATCAAGCCGAAAACCTAACAAAACCCAGCGATTCGGGTCTAATCGAACTAGAACCTCAATCGGAATACGCCCACACTAGGCGGAATCGTGAATTCGATGATTTGAACAACCGACTAGACGGCGAATCACAAACATGGGAACGAAAAATTGCACGGGGGTGCGACAATTAGCGGCTAGGCATGGCCAAACAAACGCACCATACCGTCTCGAATGGAACCCTAATCCCCAACACGAGCGGCGGCTAAACGAGATCACCGCCACGAATTCGAAGTTGGAACACCGAAGAGGCGGGAAAAAATTACCAGAAAGGGGAGGTGAGACGGCAACTCACCTCTCGTCACGCTCCGCGTCGCTCGGTGCCTCCCAAATCTGCAGCGACAAGCCGGAGAGGAATCTCGCTTTGCCCAAAGAACCGAAAAAAGAACAACCGCGGAGGCGCATTTATAGCGGGCGACGGCCGTGGTTGGCCCGAGCGGACGGCGGGGATGGTATGCATCTGTGTTTGTCTCGGCGGATCGGACGGCGGGGGCCGCATGGCCTGTGAGCGGCGCGGATCGAGGCGCGCGCGTGCTGCCCCGCGATTGGCCAGCGGTATGAGGACGCGGATCGCCCGGTGGGCGCTTCTGGGTTCTGGGCCGAAGACGGCTAGGCAGGACGGACGCAGCATTAGCAGAATTCGCATTAGCACTGGTGTAGCTTTCTGGCCTACAAAATACTTGCCATTTGTTTCACGGCACCGGCCCACAATTTGTAGGGTCTGAGTGAGCAGGCCACTTTGACCTATGGGAAAGGGCTTAAATGGTTTTTTTTTTTGCCGCAACAAAATAGAAAAGATAGTTTCGCACGAATGAATAATCAAAATTGGCACTTGTTGTGCTCAAAATGCAAGTAAGCAGACCTACCCCGCCCTAACCCTACGTTAGACCATGTTACAAGCTCTTATTCGACAACGGTGACTGCATGCGCTTCTAACCGAGCACCAAGTGCCATGTCACATCTCGCCGTAGGCATATTGTCATGCATTTTGAGCACGATATGAGGTTCATTTTTATTAATTCGTTCATGGTAACTTTATTTTTGTTATTTCGATAACTCTGAAGCCACCGTCATAGTAGGCAGAGTACTGTTTTCTCTTGGTAACAAGCTAATATACTCTTAGCGCAACGTTTTCTCCATGCTCCAAGCCTCCAACCACTCCCGTAAGTCAAAATACGAGCCTCGCAGCACTACAGGTACAAGGGTTTTGTTTTTTTTTCTCTTCTTTATTTACTTTTTTGTGAGGATGAGCACAAACTTTTTATAGAGAAAATAATAGAAGCACCAGTGGAATTTTTTAAGGAAAGATAATGAAGCCCTTAGATCAACAGAGATGATGTTGGAATTGGGGATACATGTGTAAAGGTCTATTTATTTTTAAAATTTTAAAACATGCAAAACCTTATATCAGTGATCTTAGATTAAAGTGGTTGAAGTCTTATACTAGTGTGGTCGAAAATATAGATCAGTGTGGTCGAAAGCATAGACAAGTGTGATCGAAGCCTTAGACTAGTGTGGTCAAAGGAATAGATTAGTGTGGTCGAAATAATATGCTCGAAGCTATAGACCATTGTAGTCGAAGACATAGACCAGTGTGGTCGAAAAATAGTGATCAGATCCTTAAACCAGTGTAGTCATAATACACTGGTCGAAACTATAGACCAGTAGTCGAAGCTGTAGACCATTGTACAATCAGGATCAATAAACATTATTTAATGACCATTAATTGATTTTGAATTAGCAGTTATCAGTGGTTTAAGTATGCAGTTATTAGATAGTAATTGTCTCGACCTTAAAATGATCTAAAGACGTCCAAACCAAAAGATCAATTGATTTCTTTTTTTCTCAGTGATCGACTATGTTGAGGAATTGAGCTGTCGAACCAAGTCGTCCTTTCTCCCTAGCGTGCACCGGAAAGGCGGGTGGGCGAATGTCTTCGAACCATTATCGCAGAGTTCACCTGCACATGGTGGCAATAAGGTTTATAGGCAGCAGATTCAGACGACCGCTCTCGCGACCGCATCAAGTGCGACCGCTTCTACGACTACTCGCTTTCTCGTGACATCTACGACCGCGATCAGATCAAGTCTCGATCGCTCGCTCATCATCACGTCCGACTGTAAGTTGATCCTGTGGATGTCATGGGGATATGCTCCAGATCTTAGGATGATGTGACAATTAGCAATGGCATTTACGGTTTGTCGTTTCATGTGTTTTCGACAAGTTTCAGAACTGTCAGGCAGTAACCGGTCAGACCGGTCGTAGAGTGGCGGTCAGACCGGTCTCAAATCGGTCCGACCGGCCATAGGCGGCAGTCGGACTGGTGAACTTAAAAAGTGTTATTTTGAGTTGGGCCAAAAATAGAGTGTGTAGGCAAGAGAGGAGATTCTATTGCACTTGGTCTCATAATTTTTAGAGTCTCCAATCAAAAATTCTATTGGTTTGAAAATTCCAGTAGGTTTCGGTTTTCCAGGGAGGAAAAATGGCTAAGTCCCAGCTGGCGGCCTGACCAGCCCATAGGTGGCGGTCAGACGGGCCAGGGTGGGTGGTCAGACCGACCCTGGGGGCGGTCTGACCGGTTTTCACTTTGTTCGTCGCCCGGTGTGGCGGCGATATTCGTGTGTTAGGTCAAAGTCATGAGTTTCAGGGCATATATTTTGCATGATACATATTTTGACTAACATGAGTCAAGTTGTGAAGAACTTGTTCCCAAATTCGGTATACTTGTCTATTGTTGTGCAGATTGCTTGGTGGTCAATGACGGTCAACGGCGAGGATGATCGGGACTAAGCTTGGAGAGCTGAGGTACAGAACGATGGACGATGCCGGGTGAGGTCAATGAACTCAAGCGTGACGCAAGATGGACAAGGGTGATCTTTTAGCTAATCCGAGGCGCAAGATGGCACAAGGTGTAGCTAGTTAGGTCAAAGGATGTTGAAGACGGCGCATTAAAATGCGTGCATAAGTGTCCCGTTTGTTCTGTGCCTTAACGGGAGCCCAACAGAGTTAAACTTCTAGAAGGTCTAAGCCTCCACTATAAATAAGAGAGGGAGGTGGTTGCACCTCATCTTCGCCTCTTTTGCAATTCTTGTAAACCCTAATTTTCTTAGGGAGAGCTTTTGTGGAGGCTAGAGCTCTTGATGTTTGATGTGATTTTCGTGCTCTTGGATTGAACATTGTCCTCCATTGATGGAGTGATTGTAAGCCCTGATCATATCAATCAATCAAAGGAAAGTTTGATCAATTTTTTATCTCATTGCGTTCTTTCTCTCTATTTGATGATTTTAGGTCTTTCTTTGATACGTGAGTTTTTGCTTGGTTTCTTCACGTGATCTAGCTTGCTGTGACGTGTGGGAATCTATCTAGGATCATCTTGATCATCAATCACCCACGAGCAAGAGCTTTGACCTAGTTTTCGTTTTGACCCGGTTTTGAACCCTTTTTTGATCAAACGGAAAAGGATATTGATTCTTCCAAGAATTATCATAATCTTCGACTGTAATATGTCCCTGATATCATAGAGAAGGTGTGTTTCAAGTTTCATCAAGTTTGGATTCGTAGATCAAAAGTTTCATCTATTTGCATCTTCGTCATCAGGTTTTTCAATTTGTTATGGAGGCCGGCGGTCAGACCGCCCATAGCCACCGGTCAGACCGATCGGGAATCGGTCCGACCGCCAGTTAGGCAGCGATCCGACCGCCAGTAGATTATTTCACTTCAATCTTTGTTGATTTTGTCCTATTGCTTTGGGGTTTTTATTGGATTCAATATTAGTCTTCCGTTGTACTGATATACTGATCTTCATAGCTTCTATAGCTACTGAAGTAAAGTTTTATTGATCCATTATTTGTATAAAAAAAGTGAGCATGCTCCTATTCAACCCCCTCTAGTCGCCTTTTCGGTCCAACAGACCCTTCGACCAGTTTTTCCTGTTGTAATCATTTTGTTGTGTATATTTAGAAGTGAAATGAGTTACATATTATTAGTATTATTTTATGTATATCTAATTATATATAATCTTTACCTCGTAATCAAATATAAAATTAAACTATTGTCCGTATCTTCAACCGATGCTGCTACTTTCGTAGTGGGCTGTGGACAGGAGATTGTTTTGTCGGTGCGCATCGTTTCGAGGTTCCTTATCTTCATCTGAATACCTTATTTTTTTTTATAAAAGAAATATTATTGTGGATTATGGGGACACTCATGGGCTCATGCCCGGTATGGTGCAGTGCGGTCAGGACTCGTCCTACCGGTCGGCGAACCGCATGGGCATGCATACTGCTTGTACTACGTACATGCTCTTCTTCTCCAACCGGCCAGGTAGTTTTGTTCTCAAACTTGGGCAACGCAGCTACCAAAGTTCGGAATTCAGGGGATGTTGGTATGATGTCAATTGTTTGCCAACAGTTGCCTTACCAAAATCTAGTAACGTTACCAAATTTGATAAGGATTTGGTTTGCTATCAAATCTTGGTAAGATTCTATTTTCCATAGCACTCAGTTTATGTTTTTGCCGATCTTTACCTAAAACATTGGTAGTCAACTTGGTGACGAAGTGCTAAAATTTGGTAAGAATTTGTCGGTTAAATTTGGTACCAGCTGAAACACTCGGAAACTCTCCATTCGAACGATCAAACCTATTCGTGGCCACGGTCATCCGCGGACGGCCCTGACGTCGTCGTGTACCATCGTCCGCAGGTAAATGAAGGCAGTAAGCGTAAGCGTCGACGTCACCGTGATTCGAATCGCACGTTCAAAAAACTGAGCTCGAGGCTTCACCGGCGACCACCCTCAAAAGTGCAGGTGGGCCCCAACGAGTTCCACCACTTGGGCAAGGCGAAAGCGTCCGCGAAATCTCATCCAGATCCAGTGGCTCCAGTCGACCTCGACTCTCCGTTCCGGGCAGCCAGCCAGCACTTGCCTGCTTGGAAACGTCCCCGTGAGATGACGACAGGACGGGGCCCACACCCGTTATCTGGTGGCTGATATCGTGCTCGGAACCGGACCCGGTAGCGTGCAGTCCTGCTTGGAATCGCGACTTGCCCCACGCAGCCACAGTTTTCCGCGAGTTTTCGGCCTATTTTTTATTTTCTAATAGAATAATCTAGTTTTTTTTTACAAACGAAATAGCAAAAAATTGTTCCTACAACACAAAAAAAAAACCACAGTAGATCACCTACCGCACCCCGTGTGCAGCAACTGAAAACGGGCACCGTGACCAAATGATGACGTTGTTTTACGAGGGACACGGCAGCCCTGTTACAGTGTTTTTGTATGGTATGGGTGTTATGTTAGATATTTCATTTGTTGGATGCTAGATTTGCTATTCTATTCTAAAAAGAGGCCAAAACCTCTATTTTCTTGTGGATTTGCATGAGTTCGAGGGTGATTCGGCTTTTTCCTTCAAGCTATAGACGGTTTATGCACAGTATTTAAAAAAATGGTCAAAACGACCGATTAATCACCCGTTTATGCGAGTTGCTGGCTAAAACGTCACACATGCATGAATCGGAGAGTATTTAACATTTGTGAACGCCAAATCGACTGCATTGTCCGATTAGTCGGTTGTTTTCGTATAATCGTCAGCATAATCTGTTTAATTAATTAAATTCAGCCATTTAGTCAAGTTAAAATTCAGCTGTTACAACTAGCACAATAGCAGCCCAGTTATAATCCTAATATACTCAAGCATAAAACACTTGATTAAGAGTAACTGATTCATATATAAATATCACAAAACTAGACTGTTGACAATGATTCAGAGTAACTGATTCTCTCGTAGTTGTGGGTCATTTTATGTACTTAAATTTAAAACTTAGTTCCTTTTGTTATCGTCTCGTCGGTGTGTTAGGTTAGTCTAATCTATGTGGCAATGCATACTTTTAATATATTACTTAAATTCGTTGCAAGTCGTACTTTGGTGCAGAACTATAATAGTCCACTAATCAATCTTGTTATCTTTTGATTTAGTAATAAAGTTATCACGAACAATCGGAGGATGGCACAAGTTTTTTTGATAGTATTGATAATAAATTGTATTAAAATATCTCTGAAACTAGTATTATCATCAAATATGTGAGAACGCTAAATTATTTGTATAATTTCGATTAATCATCTGTACTTTGATTAATCGCTTAACAATACCCTATTCGTCCGACAAATAGATTCTGTTTTTCACAACATTGTTTATGCACAAATAACATTGGTCCAAACCTTAACGTTTAATGTGTATGCACACTAGTCAGGTAGTGGGCACTAGATTTTGAATGCATCAATTGAACGAAAAAAATGCTAGATGCTAACGTGATAAACTAAAGCAAAAAAATATTTGTAGTAATTTATTGAGGAAAAAACCTTTTCTAGTACAAACTATTCATTATATACTTAGTTTTGACTTATGCATGATCATGTTGGAGATATGCATAATATTTTAATTTTATATTTTTATTACGAGACAAATATCACAAAAACACTAGAGATACAAAAAGCAATACTAACCATAGGCAACACATTGTACTTCAAAATATACGCAAGAATAGGATTATAACAGAGTCGTTCGGTCGCACAAACAACTTACAATCGGGCTTGACGAAGAACAGAAAGCGGCGCTAACGTGGTCATAGAAGTAGAAACGTCGAAGAAGACACCGTGCGGTCACGTGAATACACTGCCCAAAAATATTATTGTTGCCTCGTGCAGGTACTCTTTGCAACAACGATTCAAAGATAACCGCTCACGTCCCTTTCCGATGCACACCGAGGAGGAAGGCTAGCGTGGTACAACAACTCAACACCCCAGCACAATTCAAACCAATTAATTGTATTTATACAATGTTTAACAACTCCTGATTGGTTCAAACAAAATGAGATTGAGAAATGTACAGTTAGCTCTTGACCATTTACGATCAACTCACAACTCTTTACAACAAGTTCATATATGGTCACAACCAGCTCGAATATAGTCACGATCGGGTTGTAACGATCTCCGATCAGGTGGTAGTTACTTACGACGAACTTGTAACACCTTATGACCAGCTCGTATTTGATCACGACCAAGTAGTAACCCTTTACAACTGGTCGTCTGGTCATGACTTATCTTGACCAGTCTGTGATCATGCACAACCAACTCACAACAAATCTGTAACTCCTTATGACCAATTATCTTTGGTCGGATTGATCAGAGCATCTTTAGTGTATTGAATCAACATCGATTCAAAGTCATGCCACGTAAGGATTCAAGGAACTAGACATTTTATTTTCCAATGTATTCATCTGGTTCTTACTCTTAAGTGGGACCCACGTCTTATTAAAACATCAGAAAAATAAAATTTACCCCTCTCAACCGCTCTCTGTCTCCATTCCCCTCTCCTCACCTCCGAATCTCCTGCTCCCCACAACCACTATCGCCCCCTTCGCCCTTCTCCCTCCGTACTGTGGAGGCCAGATTTGGCTAGCTGGCGGGTGACGATGCTGGTGAGTTGCGAGTGACAACGTCGAGGCTGAGGCCAAGGCGGCGGAGGCAAGGCGAGCAGAGATGGCATCCTCTCCCTCCACCGTCCTCAATTCAAGACCAATAAGTGGCCACAAGATTTTTTTAATACGTTGGAATCGAATCATGTTTAGAGTTTGGTTATGGGATTTTTTTCATTCGAATCGACACAGCCAACGTATTGAATAGATCGTCGTTGCCTGCCTTCCCCCAGCCCCCATAGCCCCACGGCCATGGCCGCCGGCCGTCACTGCAGTGCTTGGATCCCAACGCCTAGCCTTGCCGCCCTCCACCCCTCTAGTGTCACCGCTTGCCTCCCCCGGGGCCTCAAGCTCCACGTCAGATCCGCCAAATCCACTCCACTCCGCCTCTACCGCTCGCCACCGTCGTCCATAGGAGGTGAGATGGCCCTCCTCCCCTCCCCGTGGTTGACGTTCCCAGCTGTCCTACCTCCGCTGCCCTCCCTCTGCATCCCTCCACGCCGCTGCACCTCCCGAGCAAGAGTACAGATCCCGATCTGTCTCCTGAAACCCATTTTTGTCACTGCAAAAGCTATACTGGAGCTCCGACGAGGAATTTGAAGTGGACCTAGAGATCCCACAACAGTAGATCAAGGCTGGACTTGCATAGACAGAGCCTCTCAACTCGCCGGCCATCCTAGCCTTGGCGACCTCAATCCAGCCTCCCACTACTATAGAAACTACCTCATAAGCTGTAGCAGCACAAGGCCATCTTCCAGGCATCTTGGATTTTACATGTCATGGCGAGGACCAGCACGTCTTCCTTGACCCACCCCTGCAAGCGCATCAAATCCATCGTGATCGCCCCCGACCGAGCTTTGCACGTCTCTGCCATGGGGACACAAGTGCCCTCCGCCGCCAAGACCTACTTTTCTTCGGTGCCGATCCACCTCGTCGTCTATCCGAGTCAGATCAGAGGGTTCCGTAGCTGCACAGATAATGAGGGAAAAGTGGAACCCTGTAGGACCGTAAAGGCGACTAGGGGGGTGAATATGCGCTTTCTCAACTTTCTCGGCCTTAATCAAATTCAACCCGGACTTTACTCCTTTAGCTATGAAAGCTAAGAAGATCAGTAAACGCACAGAGAAAGTCTTGTGCTGAATTCGATAACCCCCTCAACCACACGACACAAATGTGGGAAATGATCTCACTAGTCTGGTCTGGGCACTGGCGGTCAGACCAGCTGTAGACTAGCGGTCGGACCGACGGTTAACGAGCGGTCGGACCGGCTACTAACTGGCGGTTGGACCGTTGGATATCGGTTCGACCCGCCACTATTGGGCGGTCTGAAAAGCGGGCGGTCGGACCGCCGTTGCAAAACCGGTCAGACCGATTTAGTCCAGTACTGAAAAGCAATGCCCAAATCCGAAACGAAATTTGGTCCAACTTTTGATTCAACCAATGAAACTTGACCAAATTTAGACCACACCTCCCTAAGGATATTAGAGACCTATTTCTAGCGACGATCCTTCAGATCCACTGCGTAGAATCAATCTCTCAAGGTTTTACCAAAGAAGTGCACAAACCCTAGAAATATGAAAATCTTGATTCAAGACTTGCTTGTGGGGGTTGATGATCTAGATGATTCTAGGAGTATTCCCACACATCAAAGCAAGATAAAGTAGGTCAAGAGACCAAGCATAAACACATGAATCAAGGAAGCACCAAATTCATCAAAAGAGAGAAGAACACAAAGGAGACAAATGATCTCTCAAGCAAGCATCACAAGATTGATTGATCTCACAAGATGCTTACAAAGCCACTCCAACAAGGAGGACAAGAGCTCACACAAGGAGCACACACACAATCTCTCCAAACCCTAGCTTCTCCTCTCCTCTCCTCCAAACCCTAGAAAAAGATGAAGGGGCCAAATGAGTGCTTGGGGGTTTTACATCTCCCCCTTTCTATTTATAGGAGAAGCCTAGGGTTTCACTTGTGGGACCCACACACACATGGGACCCACTCACACACATCTGTTGAAGCAATCGCCTGCTTCACCACGTGTAGGTTGATCAGCGGCTCTCATCATGTCGGCAAGACTCTCCCGTCCGAATCCCATCGGAAACTCCTAGAGACTTGCACCGACTTCCGCACCGTCTGATCCAACTAGCTGCACCGAACTACCCGTTCGATCCATCTTGTCCATTCTGCACCATGCTTGAGTCACACGACCTCACCCGGCATCCATGATCGTTCTGGACCCCAGCTCTCCAAGCGTAGTCCCGATCCACCTCATCGTTGACGTTGTTGACCTGCAAGCCACCTGCACAGCAATAGACAAACAAATCGTCTCCGGGAACAAGTTCTTCATAACTTGACCCACGTTAGTTCCACAATACAATATGCAACAATAAAAGCATTGACATCCATACAATAACCACAATTAATACACATCAATGCCACCAAGGCCAAGCTTCAAGTGATTGGCGGTCTGACCGTCCCACATCGCCGGTCCGACCGATTTCAGGCCGGTCGGACCGATTCCACAACGGCGGTCGGACCGCCCGAAAAGACTTAGCCAAAATTCCAAATTTGAAAATCAAACCTTCCGAATTTTCATCCAATAGAACTTTTGATCGAGCTCCAAAATTGTGCGACCACATCCAGGAGACTCCCCTCACTTGCCTACACAACTTATTTTTGGCTTAGCTCCAAAATCCACTTTTAAAAAAATCGATCGGACCAGCCACCATGGCCGGTCGGACCTCTCCACGGGCGGTCTGACCGCCTGAGCCACCGGCCGACCACTGTGGTCCGGCAAACCTTTGAAGCAAAACCGAAAACGCGTGATTTTGCAAACCAACAATGCCATTGCCAATTGACTCATCATTCTAAGATCGTGCACATATCCTCACGATATCCACAAACCCCATAGCCTAGGGTAATATCCAAGAGCTTCATTGGCAGAAGGTCAAGCCACGTTCCTTCTGGCAGTAAGATGACTTCTCAAGATATCCTTGGCGGTCTCTCCCTACATTGGCAAAGGGTTTCAACCCGCCTCTGAGTTTGTTCATAAGCAGAACCAAAGGTTGGTGTTTTAATTGTCTTGCAATAGATCATTGGGCAAGCTCTTGTCGCGACCCAATTAAATGCTTGCTCTGCCTTGCGAAGTGGTCACCGTGCTAGAGATTGTCACTATCATCGACCTAGGCCATCCCCAACTGAAGCTCCTCATGCTCGACCACCTAGTCGGCTCAACGACCTTGATGTTCGTCGACGACATCTCCACTCCAGGGGAAACGATGCGAACGATGGTGGCAACGACGACAGTGGAAAGATAGCTCAAGTCCATCGACAACCGACATGTCACAACCCCGCCATGCTGCCAGATTAGGAAGCGCTTCTCTGGCCACCAACAGCCCCAGAAAAGATCAAGGCCGAGATTGCTACCACGCTTCAGGAGATGTTCAAAGCCTTTGTGACCTCTCTAAAAACGACTTGTTCAACCTCGTCGACAACAAACTCAATCAAGCATAGGGGAACCTTGATAGGGCAATTCTTTCCTTTGAAGAAGCATGCAAAGTTTGGCTCTCCAAAGTCAAGAATACTGCGCGACGATCAAAGCGAGCAAGATCTCCGTCGCCACTCGGAATGCTCCACGATTCTACTGCCCAAACCATCACTAGAGAGGTTGCGCATGCTCTGCCTTTGGAGGCATATGCGTTAACCAACTCTACCATGACCTAGGTAGCCCTAGCTACGGAAGTCACTATCATATCAAACAACTTGGAGGTCCACATTGAGGTTTCTCTCATATAGCCGAGTACAGATCCTCCACATAATCAAGTTGAATCCATTCGGTGTGATGGGCCTGTAGAAGTGTTGACTGCCATCTCCAACACTACTACGCAAGTCTCTTAAGTGGAGATGTCATCTCCGACCACTTTGCTGTGGTGGACGTGCAGACAAGCATGCAGATAACGCCTGGTGAAGTTCAAGGGACCAGCTCGGCGAGCACCCCAATTGATCATACCATGAATGGTCCTAGTGACCTCTTCTCTGTGCTCCCGCCACTCGTCTTGCCACAACTGCCACTGTTTCTTCCGGTTTTAGCCCTGCCAAAGTGCGCTCGTCAACCTTTTGGTGTGGCCAATGTTCGTCGTAGTGCTCGCCTTGCCGTCAAGTTTCGACCAATCGCGGTGATCGGAAGGGCGCAAGAGAACCTATGCCGCAAGCTAGGTCTGCCGCAGGATGTCGCCAGCCCCTTGAGACAACCCTCAAGGAATACACAGTCACTTTCGTTGCCCCGATGCCTCCCGACAAGACTGAGGCAATCAATACATTTTACAAGCTTGACGCTCAAATTAAGCTTCGTGTGATGGGAGCGTGTGGTTTTTCTGGATGACGCTATTGCTACAGGGAGCGAAACAGACCTTCGGGCTACTCCTTAGAGTAAGCCACGCCAAGATTTCTTTGCTTCTGTTGGCTGTTATGCTTGTTGTTACTCCTGGCATGCGAGGAAGACGCTGAGTAGCACGATTTGTCAAGACCGTACTGTTTGGACAATGGAGAACTCCTTGGATGGATTGCGACCCGGATCAAACTATGGCCAAGTTCAAGGAGAAATCAAGGGTTTGATCCAGTTAGAGAGGTGCCTAGCGCAATCTTTTCGAGCGAGTAGTTACTTTGTATCCTCATGCATTGGGCCACCCGAGAGTTTCTTCTTTTCTTTTTTGAGCTTTTGTGATCCTTTAAGATTGGACCTTTATTTTATTCTTGTTTGTTAATATAATAGGCAGTTCTCCTGCCTGTTATTAAAAAAAATGACACTCTTTATACATCGCCGTGGGCCTACGATTTTTCTGTCAACAACTCAAATATTACGTTTACCCATTTCTTCACAAGCGAGAATATAAATTTATCATAGCTCATGAGCGACTGCATGTAAACTTTATCATTCAAATGCAAAATCTACAATACAATTTAGGCAACATCTATTAGATTGGTTTTATTACGTGAATCCATAAATTGTACGAACAGATAAGGCCAGAAAGGCCTACCATAAGTCTGAAACTTATGATTCATATGCCAATAATTTGAAAGATTAGCTATCACCTCTTGGTGAGATAATGTAGTTATGAGTGTATAACTTTACCCACTAGAACTCAAATCCTGATGTCCACCATTTTACATGTACAAGTGTGTTTGTTTCAATACGATTTTTTTTTTGTGCTTCCTGATAATCACAAAAAAAAAACTCGTAAAAACAGTTGAAACAAAACACAAACTCAAGTCAATATTCTCCAGCCCCCGCATGAGAAAAACCCAAAACCAAACTAGGCAAACACAAACTCAAGTCAATATTCTCCAGCGCCCGCACGAGAAAAAACCAAAACCAAACTAGGCCTCCGCAAGTAGAGGATCCGGGCTCGATTGACCACCCAGTTCACCCGAACTCCACCCAGACTCCAGGCACGAGACTGCTACGAACCTGCCGTATTGGTGGCCGGCTGGCCGCACGTTATAAATTACGCGCCCTGTCTCGCCTCTTTTTCCACCCAACACCAACCCCATCCCTAATCACCCAGCGACACGACCAAAACCCAAACAGCTAAGGCATCAAAGCTATATTCCTCTCTTCTCCCCGTTTGTTCGCCGCTGCCGTGCCGCCGCCGGGGGCTTCGCCGGAGAAGCGTCCACGGTAAGCCATTCCCGCCGCCAACCGTTGCTTTCAACGTCCCAGAGGCTTTAGGCTCGAGATCGAAGCGCGACGAATCGCTGTCTGCCCCGGTTTGGCCTGGCCCAGATCTTGCGCTTCGACGCGGATTTCCTTTTTTATTCTTTCTTTCTTCTGTTTCTGGATCGCCGTTCGAGTCGTTTGATTGGAGATACTGGCGTATTGTTGCTAAATTTGGTGCTCTCCAATGTTGATTGCAGGTTGTGTGTTGTCTTGGAGGGGAGCACCGGGAATCGGGATGGCTTCCATTGCACGGCCGTCTTCGTCTGTCGCCGCCCTCCGCCGCCACCCGTAAGCTCTTAGCCTGCGCCGCCCCCTCTCCGCGCGCTCGTGCTTGCCCGCGCGTTCTGCGCTGATTACACTTCTTGATTTCTGCGTTGGCGCCGTGCTTTTGTGCGTTTGATAGATATATATGACGAATGGGATATGTCAGTGTCTGTGAGGTGTAATGAGTAAGCTGATGAACGAACAGGATAATACGGTTGCAACTCTGTCGTAAGATGACAAAGAAAACTTTTAAGACACCAACATGAAAGAGTAACCTTGGCAGTTGTAGAACTGAACTAGAGAGGAATGACTGTAAAATGTTAAAGTTTACTCATGCTGATTTTTGACCCTTATTAATCTATCTAATAGAATGGGCGCGACTGATTTCTTTCTTTCTTTTTTGCTTCTAATTGTGCAAATGCAGGGTGCAGTTCTTGAAAGGGTGTGCTGTCTCCAAGGAGACAAAGGAATCAGTTTCCTATTCTTCTGTCGCAAATTCAAATAATGCCAATGTGAAATATGCGGGCTTGAGGATAGCAGCATCCTTGAAAAGGGATGGTGGTTTTCCAGCCGACGGTTACTCGGGGAAAGATGACACGCTATTACCCAAGAGCACTTCTGTTCGTGGCCAGGACCATCCAACTGCAGACCCTGTACTCCCAGCGGATTCCATTGTTGCGCCAGAAATCATTTCTGCTGATCTGTCACATGTTGCGTACCTGTTCTCGGACGATGACAAAGACACCGAACTTGATTTGGATAGCCCGACAGAGGGCTTCTCGTCTATTCCGGAGGCCATTGAGGACATTCGACAAGGAAAAGTCAGTATGCCTTAACCATATACTTGTTTGATGGCTTATCTGTTACTGTCATATGGTATTCTCCTGACATTGGGTTGCTCATGTAGCTCGTGATTGTCGTTGATGACGAATCAAGAGAAAATGAAGGGGATCTTATAGTGGCTGCTTCTTTGGTTACCCCAGAGGCTATGGCTTTTATAGTAAGGTATGGCACAGGAATTGTGTGTGTCAGCATGAAAGAAGAAGACCTTGAAAGATTGAACCTTCCTTTGATGGTTACAACAAAGGAAAATGAGGAGAAGCTCTGTACTGCATTCACTGTTACAGTGGTATGCTGCTATTTTTATTCTTTTGCTAATACTAGAATAGGAACTTTTGGCGTTGAGATGGGGGACAACTTCTCTGTTGCTTGTCAAAAGTATGCATATGCATGCTTGTTCTCTTTACCATTTCTTTCCTCTGCAAAAAATTAACTACGAGTAATACGTATATATTTTTTACATATGAGTTTTAAATATTCTTGATGTCATCACTTGAGAAGAGCATTTCCTTTTGTACATAACCTTCCCGAAGAACATAATGGTAAAAATCAGGTTCTGCTAACTGATGATCTGACAACACTAGAATGTACTTGTTTTCCATCCTACACTTAAAAATTATACAGGTGATTTTCATAGTAGTAAGTAATCACTTGAAACTTGCCTTAAGTCTAAAAAAAGTAGCAAGTGATCATTCCAAGCACTCAATATGGGGGCTTCTGGAACAATTGCCAATCAATTCTATGAGCTTGGTGTTAGTCTGCCAGTCAGGTGTTTTATCACCTGGTTTTTGTAAAACATGGCCTTCCCTTTTCTATTTCTACTTTTCCTTTTCTATTTCTACTTTTCCTTATAATTTAACAGAACAAACGTGGACCATGCTTTTCTACAGTCTGTGCGATCTTTTAACCTAAGCCTATTTTGTACTCTTAGTTTCTTACAAAGTTGCTAAGCTTGCTAGTTTTGTTATTTCATCATGCAAAAATATATTTCAATTGCCTTATTTATGAATGTCTCTAACTGACTTCGCTGATGATTTTTATGTGCTACTGAGATACAATTTAACTTGTTTGATTTGTAGGATGCTAAAGAGGGCACAACAACTGGGGTATCTGCAAAGGATAGGGCAAAGACAGTCATGACTCTTGCATCTCCTGAGTCAAAGCCGGAGGACTTCAATCGGCCTGGTCATATTTTTCCTCTGAAGTACAGAGAGGGTGGTGTTCTGAAACGAGCTGGACACACTGAAGCATCTGTTGATCTTGCTACGCTGGCTGGGTTACCTCCTGTTGCAGTCCTCTGTGAGATTGTGGATGAGGACGGCTCCATGGCTCGCTTACCGAAGCTGCGTGTATTTGCTAAAAGGGAGAATTTGAAGATTGTATCAATTGCTGACTTGATTAGGTGAGTTCTAGTACACTAACCTCAGCTCCCGATACTTCACGTGTTGTCACTAGGACATATATCAACAACTTTTGTATTCAGTTAGTTACAATGTAGGCCAATAGGCCACTAATACTTGGTATCAGTGGTTAACAATGTGCTTTGACATTCTTGATATGATGTAAATACAATTACTTCTGCTCAAAGTTCCCCTGGTGTAAAAAGAGTTCTAAAAATGTTTTTCAGCACAATATGAATTTACTACAATGTAACCTGTTCTCCTAGTTGCTATGGACCATTAGAAATGGAAGCCTTCGCTGTAGTTGCGACTTGTGAGCATCATACTAGCTCCTATGGCTGCAATTGTGCATATGTCCCGTTCTTTGATGTTACTCTATGCTCTTGTTATGATTGTACAGACACTAGTTGTTTCGCTGACAAAAGTTTTTTTACAGATATAGGAGAAAAAGAGACAGGCTAGTTGAACGTGCATCCGTTGCACGCTTACCTTTGAAATGGGGTAATGTCCGTGCTTACTGCTACAGATCTGTTATTGATGGGATGGAGCATATTGCAATGGTGAAAGTAAGTTACTGAAGTATTAAAGTACTTGTGTAGGACTTAAGTTGTTGGATCAGGCAGTGTTTTGTTCCCCTAAAACCTGATTTTACCCATTAGTCACTTATTCAATGACTAACAGGGTGAGCTTGGAGATGGCCAAGATATTTTAGTGAGGGTGCATTCCGAGTGCCTCACGGGAGACATTTTTGGATCAGCGAGATGTGATTGTGGCGACCAGCTTGCCATGTCAATGGAGATGATTGAGAAGGTTGGAAGGGGTGTACTGGTTTATCTTCGTGGACATGAAGGAAGGGGTATTGGTCTGGGTCACAAGCTCCGTGCTTATAATCTGCAAGATGACGGTCGTGACACTGTGGAAGCTAATGAGGAACTAGGACTACCAGTGGACTCACGGGAATACGGGATTGGTGCACAGGTTAGAACACATGATCCCTCGGGTGTATGAGTGTATTGTATGCCATTTCTATAGAGAAATGGTGCCTTGGTGGCATATATATGAAAACATTTGGTTTAGATATATCATATATATTTAATTGTTGCTCATTTTCAAATTGCTCCTAAGGACATGCTGAACATTTTTTCATGCTTGTTGCAGTTCAGAAACCAATGAATATAATATAGGCGCCTGTACATAGAATAAAGTTATTTTCGATTGTACTACAATTATGTTTCACATTCGGTTGGCCACCTTCTCAGTCTCTTCATGATTTGCTCGTGCTAACCTTTTTCTGGCAGATACGTGCTATTATAGAATTAATATGGCATTCCCTTCATGTCTTGAAGAGATTACTGACATTTTTACTGCTTTTTCTGTAGATATTACGTGATCTAGGAGTCCGTTCAATGAAGTTGATGACTAATAACCCTGCAAAGTATGGTGGTCTCAAGGGTTACGGTTTGAGCATTGTTGGCAGGGTGCCCTTGGTAACTCCAATAACCACTGAGAATCGGAAATACTTGGAGACCAAAAGAACAAAGATGGGACATGTATATGGATTGGTCAATGACCAGGTTAACCATCCGACGGAAAGCAATAGCACAGAAGGCAAGTATTAGGCCAATTTGGGCTTGCTTCCGTTCACATTCTAGTTGATGATATTCTTCCGCGGTGGAACCTGCCGAATTATTTCACTCCACACATTCCAGTAGATTGATTTTTTTTAGTTGCCACAGTAGGTCGAAAGATGGCTAATAATAAAAATTTCGTCTTTATTTTCCCCCTTGCAATTCTCTTGTTATCACCGTATTACCAATGTAAATATATAAAAGCAACTCCCTGGTAGTGTACACTCCAGGCCACATGTAACTGAATCCAAAATCCTGGAGAATATTTTCCGATTGGGCGGTCGGACCGGTCACGTTGGGCGATTTGACCTCCAGCTTGATGAACAGTGAAATCAGTCTAAAAATGAAGTTGTAAATAGATGTAACTTTTGATCTACAACTCCAAACTCGATGAAACTTGGAACACACCTTCTCTAAAATACCAGGAACCTATTCGAATCAAATATCGTGAAGATCCTTGGTAAAGTTCTGATTTTTTCCCGTTTGAGTCAAGGATGGTTCAAAACCAAGTTAAAACAAAAATTAGATCCAAAACTTCGCTCGTGGGTTAGAGATGATCCTAGATGATATCTCACATGTCACAGCAAGCAAGATTAGGAGCAGAAACCGAAGGAAAACTTGAGAATCAAAGACGGCCCTAAAATCACAAAATAGAGAGTAAGAACGAAAAGAGACTTATCTCAAACAAACATGTATAGATTGATTTGTGATTGTTGCTGGTTTACAGCTACTCCAACATGGAGGACAAAACTCAATACATGAGCACACAATCAATCTTCTATTCAAGAATCCTAACATCTCTACTCCCTAATCTCAAAAACAAAACTAGGGTTTCCAAATAACCAAAAGGATTAGAGGAGGTGCACATCACCCTCCCATATTTATAGTGGAGGCTAACCTTCTAGAAAAGTTCATATTGGGCACCCGTTAAGCCTACACACAAATGGGTTTAACTCACGCACGCATTTTAAAGCGACGTCTTCATCTTCTCTTGACCTAAACCGCTTCTCCTTGCATCGTCGATTTACAAACACAATATCAATTACAAAGTCACTTTAATGATCTAATTACAAAGTGATTTAATTACAACTCAAAGTGAATTACAATAAATTGAAGTCGCGGGGTAAAACTCTCCACTCTCTTTAATGATCTTCCCCGTGATGAAGGTGGCGAGCCGTCCTCAAACTTCCATGAGTAAAGTCCATATGGATGACACTTTCTCGTATTTTCATACCCTGTCGCTAGCAAGAGCAAAGTATTAAAAACACACACACACACACACACACACACACACACACATATATATATTATTATTAAGAGATTGATTGACAAACCTCTGGATCATTCGTCTTACCACATGTGATTTCCAGCATATGACGACAAACGTAGAATGCACATATGTTGCCTTGATGTTGTTGCTAGTGGCGCTGCAAAAATAGAAGTGTGATATATGATATATGTATAGTCAGTTCGAGAGGCCAGGTTACGAAATGTGATATAGGATTATTGTGCTGTAGTAGGTACCGAAATCGCGACCTGTGTCACAGTGTGGCACTTGTTTCATTGCGTGTCCTTCCCTCGACAATATAGACGCTAAATGACCTACGTGTGTTGGACCGAAACGACGACTAGAGGGGGGGTTTGAATAGGAGCACGATATCTTTTTTCACAAAGATTGGATTCAATACAATTTTCACTCCAATAGCTATGAGAGCTATGAAGATCAATATACAAGCACAGCAGAAGTCTTGTATTGAATCCAATCTAAACCTCAGAGCAAAACAACAAAAAAGCAACCAAAACTCATTTTTCAAGTAATGGGCGGTCGGACCGGTCACGTTGGGCGGTTTGACCTCCAGCCTGATGAACAGTGAAATCAGTCCGAAAAATGAAGTTGTAAATAGATGTAACTTTTGATCTACAACTCCAAACTCGATGAAACTTGGAACACACATTCTCTAAGATATCAAGAACCTATTCGAATCAAATATCGTGAAGATCCTTGGCAAAGTTATGATTTTTTCCCGTTTGAGTCAAGGATAGTTCAAAACCAAGTCAAAACGAAAACTAGATCCAAAACTTCGCTCGTGGGTTAGAGATGATCAAGATGATCCTAGATGATATCTCACATGTCACAGCAAGCAAGATTAGGGGCAGAAACCAAAGGAAAACTTGAGAATCAAAGACGCCCCCAAAATCAGAAAATAGAGAGCAAGAACGAAAAGAGACTCATTTAAAAAAAAACTTGCATAGATTGATTTGTGATTGTTGCTGGTTTACAGCCACTCCAATATGGAGGACAAAACTCAATACATGAGCACACAATCAATCTTCTATTCAAGAATCCTAACATCTCTACTCCCTAATCTCAAAAACAAAACTAGGGTTTCCAAATAACCAAAAGGATTAGAGGAGGTGCACATCACCCTCCCATATTTATAGTGGTGGCTAACCTTCTAGAAAAGTTCCTATTGGGCACCCGTTAAGCCTACACACAAACGGGTTTAACTCACGTACGCATTTTAAAGCGACGTCTTCATCTTCTCTTGACCTAAACCTCTTCTCCTTGCGTCGTCTTGCGCCGCGGTTTAGTCAAAAGCAAACAAGGTGGTATTTTAGTGATATTACCAAAATACCCCTTCTCGATCCTTCTCTGAAGACCGAGTCCAATCTTCATGAAGTAGTTCCATGCTTCGCCACGTGTAGGTTGATCAGCGGCTCTCATCATGTCGGCAAGTCTCTCCCATCCGGCTCCCACCGAAACCACCATGGCACTTGCACCGAGCCCCGCGTCGCTTGATGCAACCTGTCGCACCGAACTTCCCGTTCGGTCATCCTTGTCCATTTTGCGCCACGCTCGAATCCAATGACTTCAGCTGGCATCGTCGATCGTTCTGAGCCTCAGCTCTCCAAGCCTAGTCCCGATCATTCTCGCCGTTGACCATCGTTGACCTCTAAGCAACCTACATAACAATAGACCAAGAAATCGATTCCGGGAACAAGTTCTTCGCAACTTGACCCACGTTAGTCAAAACATGCATCATACAACACATATGCACTGAAACTCATGAACTTGACTCAACCAATAAACTTCGTCGCTATGAAATCCGACGAACCAAGTGAAAACCGGTCAGACCGCCATTCAATGGCTGGTCTGACCGCCACTTTGGTCGGTCAGACCGCCCAGCAGGGACTTAGCGAAATTTCAGCCCCTGAAAACCGAAAGCTCTTTCGAAATTTCAAACGAATAGAACTTTTGACTGGAGACTCCAAAAATTATGAGATCAAGTGCAATAGAATTCCCTCTCTTGCCTACACCCTCTATTTTTGGCCCAGCTCCAAAATCAAATTTCTATAATTGTCGGTCCGACCGTCGGCCATGGCCGTCGGACCGCCCTCTGGCCGGTCTGACCGATTTTGGTCTGACAGAACTGAAACTTGCCGAAAACGCGTGAATCGACATACCTTCAACGCCATTGCCAATTGTAATATCATCCTAAGATCATGAGCATATCCCCATGATATTCACAATCTCCCCCTTGATGCACACATTGACAATTTTTCAAAAATGTAAGTTTTAAGGTTTGAAAAGTAAACTACTTGACGATAATGAAAGATGGATGAGGATTTGTTTGAGCGAAGAACTTCGTCAGGAAATTTACGCGTTCTTCCCCACGGACGGCGCCAGCTATCGACGATCAGATCGCTGATCTTATGAATATATAAAAACAGAGGAAAATAGAGTGTATCTCCTGGAATGAAATGAGATCTCTCTTTATTGCTATGAACTGGCTATTACAAGGAATGTCTGTTTTTAAACAAAAGGTTAATCCTAGTTACACTGGAATGCAATGTTTGCTATGGTGTTGTAAGCAAATCGATTGCTAATCTTCTCAATTGCCTTCAATCTTATCTCCCTCTTCATCTTCTGCGATCCTTCTTAAGTAGTTAATAAAGCAGTGACAATTATCCTTTAGAGAGACGCTTGTTAGGATGTGACGCGTCTGGTCGGAGAGAGGTGTCAGTTGACAGGGTATCAACTGCTGTGCGGTTATATGTCGGTGAGACATTCAACCGTAGTCCAGTGTCTTATAATTATATAACGTCGCGTGATATGGAATATACAACACATGTTCCATTCATCACACGGTAAGGGTATACCTAGATTCTGATCCAGATGATATCAGTTCATAGCCTTACGAGTAGTCAATTGGTTGGGGACTAGGAACGAGACCTTGTCCGACTAGGGCATTTATTGTGTAACTTCTGAAATCCTTACGACCAGTGAGGTCGTTAGCTTTAGAGGTTACGACCACGAAGTTGTATGATCTTCTCTTATGTATTAAAATAATACATCGAGGTTTTAATCATCGTCAACAATCGACTATGTTGGACGATCGACTACGACCACTACATCGACGCGCTCTTCGTTGGACTATATTGCTCCACTTTTATTCCGCTGCATTGCGCGTCTAGTGTTAACGATATATGATATATTCCTTGTATAACATTTTAGTTTATATGGTAAATGTTTTGAATTATCAGCTAGTTTAACATGCCGTATCCTAATAGTTAAGTGCTGTGGTTTTGATAGGTGAGGGACTAATTCTAAATGCTATTGCACATGAAAGACGGAAATTAAATAGGAAGAGTTGAGGGATCACGGACTGACATTTTCCTTTAAAATACTATGAACTTCCGGATCCCGTCACCGACCTGCACGTGCACTCCGCCGCCGTCCTGCACCCGTCGCCGACCTGCACCGGTGCTCTAGTTCTTGTGCACCCCTGGCTGATCCGCCTCTGTGTTTGTATACTTGCTGATTAGTCATTAGTGTGCCATGCAACGCATGAATCTTGGAAAAGTGAACAATCGACAGGAAAGCCAACGTTAGTGAAGTTGCTAGCTATTCCCCCCTTTAAGCAGTCCCATAAAAAAAGAACCCCATCCAGATAATTAAAAGGGGGAAAAAAATGCAAGGCATAAAGCTCACGCTTACCAGAATACTTGAGCCTGAATAATTCTTTTTCTACCAACAAAATAACCATCCATGTATAAGATGCGAGAAAAATCTCTAGAGTTTCTCGGACGTGGTTTTATCAATCAGATGCACTCATGCACAGAAAAATCTACTAACAAATCAAAATGTCACTCTCGAAATTTACAGGGACAATGTAGATGGCTAAGACTTATGCGCGGCAATGTTATATATATATATTACAAAAAAAGATTGCACTTTTATTGTATTTATTGTACAGCAAAACTCCGGCTTTGCAACGGGCCGGCGCGGCCGCGGGGAGCATACCACAGCACGGCGGCACGGCCGTCCCCTTCGTGCCTGTCTCTGCTCCCAGTCCCACGCCTCCCTTCCTCACGGACCCTTCCCTGCCGCCGCGCGCCCACGACACCGTCCTTGCCAAGTAAGACGGCCACCGCCGCGCGCCGTGCCAGTTCCCACCCCCACCCCTCGAGTTCCCCTCGCAGCTCGAGCCGCCGAGGCCGACGACGAGGCTCGTGGCGTGCCGCAGCCGCCTTGACTTGACCACCTCCCCCCGCACGTGCGGCGGCAGCCGCACCGTGAACCCCTCGTGATCATCTCCCACCTCAGCCGGCGCCGGAGCCGACGTCATGGACAGCTAGTGCCCCGTCGAGTGCGACGGTGCGACCTCGGCATCCTCGCCGCCCGCCGCACGCTGCGCAGCCTCTCGAGCTCCACGGCCTCCTCCCTCCTCTCGTCTTCGTCGCTCTCAACCTCCTCCACCCGCACCGCCACGGCCTCGGGCGTCTGTGGCTCCGGTTCAGGTGAGGGAGGCGCCCCCGCCGGCGCCGGCTCCTTCTCGAGGTTGGCGCGGCACAGCGGGCAGGTGACGTGGCCCTCGAGCCAGGGGTCGATGCAGTCCGGGTGGAACGCGTGGGAGCACTGCGGCAGCAGGCGGAGGTCGTCGCCGTCGTCGAACTCGGTGAGGCACACGGCGCACTCAAGCACGCCGCTCTTGTGCTTCCTGATCTCCACGTACGTCACGATCGGGAGAGCGGCCACCCCCGCTGGGTCGAGCCCGCGCCGGCGCCGCCCGAAGGATCCCTGCCTCCTGCCTTCGCCGGCGCCCTGGCCGGCGTCCTCGGAGCAGCGGCACTGGTTGACGAGGACGCAGAAGAAGACGAGGACGAAGAAGGCGCTGATGGCGATGGTGATGACGGCGGACACGGTGCGGCTGACGGTCTCCGTAAGCTGCTGCGGCGGCGGGGGCGGCTGCGCCTGCGCGTTGGCCATAGTGAAACCGCCTGCGACCGCGTGGAGAAGGCAGATGGCGGCGGGTGTGTTTCGCCGCCCCATCTTTTGGAAAGAAAGAAAGGCCGGCCGGCCGGCCGGCTGCTGTTGGATGGATTCGCACGCACTTCTAGCGTTGGTTTGTGCGCATCTGATGAATCGACGGACGGACGGATGGACGGATGCCTTTTGCCCTTTAGCTCTTTCCAGAGATGATGTCCAATCCGTTTGGCCATTTTATTTGCGTGATGGAGTTGCAAGGCGAGCAGTATGCTACTATAGATTTTTTTTTTAAAAAAATATTCTAATTTTTATTCAAAATACAGCAATAAATAATTATATATCGCTCAACCATTGAATGACTACTCCAAGTCGCTCCTGCCAGTGCTAGTTGGTAGGTTTTAAACAGATTGATTCAACCTAGCGCTGAACTGGTTCATGGTTGTAGTACAAGGAAAATGCAGAAGTTAATGGTCTCACTTCTTTCCAAATGAACAAATTGTCATAGTCGGCACCAGGGGTGCCTTGCAATCTCAAGTCGTCAGAAATACCATTATACCATCAATGATACTGCACCTGTGTAAACCAAGTCCATATAATTTAGTATGGACAAATGTACCTAAATACACCATCTCTTGACACATTGCGGGGGCAGAATGGTAAATATCTCTTCCTGCCCTCCTATAAATAATTCATATACTCGTAATATAAGACTCATGCCACTAAAAGGGTACTATGTACTCACTGTCTAGCGATGCTGCAACACAAATTTATTTCTTGAGAGCACACTATATTTTTTTTTTGTATCACGTCTTCACTTAATGGGAACAGAAGCAGAGCGAGGGGTGTTCCTAAATGACATCCTCGAATATGACCTTGCAGATGTGGCTATCAATTGTTTCAGGCAAGCAATGAGCGACGCAGTAGAAGCTCTTCACCACATGGAGAACCGTGAATTCTGCCTGGTCACTGTTGCGCCCGTTGCAGTTCTGAAGGACTCGCTGAACCAGTTCGGCTTGCATGTCCAAATCCATTTGTCCGTCCAAATTCCCAATGTTCTCCATAATTTCCCCATCCTGATTGAATGATTGGGCATTTTTGTTGTAAACTGACAAATCACACACAACTCAAAACACTATACGGGGATCTGAGATTATGCATGTACATACGTGAGCAAGAACCCTGGCGGCTAGTTTGCGGCAGACGGAACTATGGAAGAGGTGAGCCGCTCAAGCTGGGAATACTCCGAAAAGTCAGCTTCTGCTCGGTTGAACAATACCTTCCTGAACAGATCTCGACTGAGCCTACTAGCAACAGTGCTATATTCCCTTCATATGATCCATCGATCTCGTTTGCTGTCCATGGCATGAGCCACTGGAATTACGAAAATAAATAGGTTCAACTGTTTCATTTCATTCCATTCCATGCAAAATTTAACATCATCTTGTTGAGGAAAAAACCATCATATGACCATATCAGAAACATTTAGACCCAGATGTTTTAGAGGACTCTACAAATAGGAAATATTTAATAGGTGATATTTTGGAAGAGAACTCTAGTCAATATATTTGTAGTTGAATGGTTTGGCCATGTAGTCCTATAAATAGGGGATACCTCCCACCTCTAGTATGTGTGCTATAAGTAAAGCCTCCATGAGCATCTATAAGCCACCATGAGCTTATAGTGTTATGGAGAGCCATTAGAGGTGACACTTAGGTAGAGTGCTAGGGTAGCCACTAAGAGTGTAAAATTGTATTGTACCAAAGTTGTGTATGTGAATGAAGAGTTGAGTTATCCCTCTCTTGTGTAAGTGTGGTATCCCCGGTAAGTCGTACTTCTAGTACTTAGTGCTTTGGGTTGTGATTTGATGTGAGCGGCTTAGCCACCTAAAATCACAACGGTTTTGGTTTTAACACGAGCGGCCCTGTCGCCTGGAATCCGGAAGGTTGACACCACCGCCTACGTATAAGAAAATCACTAAGTAGTATGAAGCCAAAAGTAACCAAATAGAGGGTAGTTGGTGTAGCATGTGTAGGTCCTCACTAGAGTAGGTATTAGGGTCACCCCCAAAATTCCCAACAAGTGCTATCAGAGCCTATTTTATTTGAAGATAAGCCAGTCGGGAATGACGAGGCCGTAGATGGAGCATTGACTACTAGTGAAGGGTTGCCATTGCATATTACAGAGAAGCTTCCAAAAGAAATCAAGGATGCCATGTAAGATACACATGATCTTACACTCAGGCCTTGTTTGGTTAGGTCACAATCCCGGCCCATCCACGGGGATGGGCCGGGATTTTAATTCAAATTCCCGGTCCATCCACTTGGATCCCGGCCGAAATGGGTCTCCCAAACAAGCCCTCAAGGAGCTTCACATGAGTCCACTAGAGGCCACGAAGAATGATGACAAAGTTAGGAGATCAAGGCCACCAGATCTTAGAAAGTTGCACGACAAGAACAATTTTGCATGGTGTAGGACCGTAAAGGCGACTAGAGGGGGGGTGAATAGGTGCTTTCTCGATTTTTCGCCTTAATCAAATTCAACACGTACTTTTCTCCTTTAGCTATGAAAGCTAAGAAGATCAGTAAATGCACAGAGGAAGCCTTGTGTTGAATTCGATTACCCCTTTTAACCACAAGACTCAAAAGGGAGAATTGATCTCACTAGGCGGTCGGACCGGTGTAGTGCTGGCGGTCTGACTGCCTGGCGGTCGGACCGGCGCTCAATTGGCGGTCAGACCGGCGGTGTAAAATCGGTCGGATCAATTTAGTCTAGAGGCAACTCACAATGCCCAAATCCAAAACGAAAATTGGTCCAACTTTTGATTCAACCAATGAAACTTGACCAAATTTGGAGCACACCTCCCTAGGGATATCTAAGACCTATTTCTAGCGACGATCATCCAGATCCACTTCAAAGAATAGAACTCTTAAGGTTTTACCAAAGAAGTGTTCAAAACCTAGAAATATGAAACTCTTGATCCAAAACTTGCTTGTGGGGGATTGGAAATCTAGAAGATTCTAGGAGTATTCCCACACATCATAGCAAGATAAAATCGGTCAAGAGACCAAGCATAAACACCCGGATCAAGGAAGCACCAAAATTATCAAAAGAGAGAAGGAAACAAATGGGACTTCACCCTTGAGCAAACATCCATAGATTGATTGATTCAAGATGTTGCTTACAAAGCCACTCCCTCAAGGAGGACAAGAGCTCAATCCAAGAGCACACACACAAATTTCTCTCCTCTCCTATCCTCTTCAAACCCTAACCCTAGAAAAGTTAGAGAGTTTCTAAATGAATGCTTGGAGTTTTTTTTCCATCTCCCCCTTCTATTTATAGGAGAGGTTAGGGTTTCTCTCATGGGCTCCCATTAAGGCCCAACACAAATGGGACCCCCACACACACATCAATCTGTTGAAGCAATCGCCTGCTTCACCACGTGTAGGTTGATCAGCGGCTCTCATCATGTCGGCAAGTCTCTCCCGTCCGAATCCCATCGGAACCTCCAAGGCACTTGCACCGATCCCTGCGCCGCTTGATCCAACCAGCTGCAACGAACTGCCCGTTCGATCCATCTTGTCCATTCTGCACCATGCTTGAGTCACACGACCTCACCCGACATCCATGATCATTCTGGACCTCAGCTCTCCAAACGTAGTCCCGATCCTCCTCGCCGTTGACGTCGTTGACCTGCAAGCCATCTGCACAGTAATAGACAAAGAAATCGTCTCTGGAAATAAGTTCCTCACAACTTGACCCACGTTAGCTCAACAATGCAATATGCAACAATAAAACATTGAAACTCATGCATTAAACACAACGAAAACACATGAATGCCAAAATGGCCGAAGTCCAAGTGGAAGCCGGTCTGACTGCCCTACCAAGCCGGTCGGACCGATTCCACAACGGCGGTCTGACCACCCCAAAAGAGTTAGCCAAATTTCAACTCGGAAATCCGCAACCTCTCTGGATTTTTCTTTTGAATAGAACTTTTGAATGGGAGCTCCAAAAATTATGTGACCACATCCAGGAGACTCCCCTCTCATGCATACACAACCTATTTTTGGCATAGCCCCAAACTCCATCATCAACAGTAGCCGGTCGGACCGGCAAGCATCGTCGGCCGGACTGCCTCACGGCCGGTTTGACCGGCGGCTTGGACGGTCGGACCGCCAATGACCTGACAGCACTGAAGTTTTTCGAAAACTCGAGATTCGTCAAACCAACAACGCCACTGCCAATTGACTCATCACTCTAAGATCATGCACATATCCCCATGATATCCACACATGGAAGGTCCAGTCAGCATGGCGATGTGAGAAGAAGGGAGATAGGAATGGCACAACACAAAAGAGTAGTATGAATGCAAGGCTAACCAACTAGGGGTAGTTGGTGTAGCATGTGTATAGGTCCTCACTAGAATGGGTATTAGTGTCACCCCAAAATTCCCAACAAGTGGTATCAGATTAGGTGGCCCGAGGCCGTCACTTGTGGGAGGAGATTGTGGTAAGTGCTGGGCACTTACATTGGTCGATACAGTCTTTGATAAGTGTTGGGCACTTACATTGCTTGGTGTGGCACTGAGAGGTGCCAAGGGGAGATTATGCCGGAGATCACAGTCTGGGACCGTGAAGAATGTTGGTATGGGACCAAACATAGTTAACGCTGTGCGTTAGTTGAGATGGCAGATATCATGAGTGCAAGCAGCTGAATGAAGAGGCTCAATAGCCACAATTATGTCTATTGGAAGACCTACATAGAGTCATACTTGCAGGGTCATAATTTATGGGAGATCATTGCTGATGAGTCTATGATCCGATCTTCCGAAAGGTACTGATAAGTCGATTGTGAAGAACTCGACGTTGATGATCCGGAGGCTCCGACCAGAACAGATTAAACCTCCCGCAATCACTACACCACTGCTCCGTTGGTTATCAACCGTGCCGAACGCGGTTGACCTCGCCAAGAAGGCTATCCCCTGCATGCGAATCAAGAACACAAGCAAGAAAGTAGAAGATGCAATCTGATATTGTATTGCGAATATAGATGAAGCTCACAATGTGGGGTTCCTCAACCGAACGTGCGGCGAGACTGCTAACGTAACATCCCAACTTTTGAGCCTTTTAAAATCCTTTATTTATTTGCTAGTTGAAAATCTCATCATCTGCATTTTATTTGAATTTATATTAAAAGCTTAATATGGACTTTAAGGACAAAATAATTTAATATGATTAATCCCAACATCAACAATTGTCAAAACTATTTTATTTAGATTCTATATGCTTGGATATATTTTATAGAATTTTATAGAATTTTTCCAGGATCATTTGTTATTTGCTATTTGTTATTTGCATTTTCTGGATTTATTAAAAAGAAAAATCTATTTAAATCCCTCGGAACAGTGCTGGGCCGAAGCCCAACACTATTCCCGTGCACCAGCCCATCTCCCGCTCGCTCGCGCCCTTGTCCGTTGGATGTGCGACGAGTGCCCCTCATTTTGATCGGATGGTCTCGCTCAACCCCGCCTTCCTCCGTTGGATGTTCGCCGCGTGGCCTCGCCCTCTGATCTCGCTCGCTCGCTCGCCCGCGCCTCGCTGCCGCTGCCAGGTGGGACCATCACCGAGTCATCGTCTCCGCAGAGTCTTCTTCTTCCTCGCGCCCGCGCCCGCGCCATTGCCGGCTTGAAGCTTCGTCGACAAAACCGATTCGGTTCTTGATTCTTCGCGCCGACCCCACCAAATCGTATCTCTGTTTATTCGTTATCTTTTCCAAACCGAATCAAACCCCGAATCCCTCTCAATCTCCGAGAAATCAAGGATTTCAAAACCCCGGCCGTTTCGGGCTCGAATTGGGGGTTTCCAATTCCGGCGTCCCCCGGGCCTATAAATACCCTCCTTAGGATCGCCCAGGCCGCCGCAACCCAGAGCCGCCACCCTCGTCTCCCGATCGCTCTAGCGCCGCAATCCAAGATTTAGGGTTTCGCCGAGCTTCTTCTCCGGTGAATGCGCTTGCCGTCGTTGTCGCCCTTGCTCCACCGATCGCACCACCGTGATCAACAAGTCCTGAGCTACCTCGGCGCCTCCTCGTCACCGGAGCATCGCCGGAGCACCCTTCCGACAAAACCCGAAGCTCCACCGCCGCTTCTTCCTCGCCGTCGGTCGCCACCGTCGTTGCTAGCTACTGGTAAGGGCACCCCTGAGTGCGCAATAGCACGGGGAACAATCTGGTACCCTTCGCCGCCGATGACTCGCCGCCAAACGCTGGTGACCATCGGGTCCCGATCGCCACCCGCTTGCCGTCGTTGTCGGCTCGGCGCAAGATCGGCTGAGTCTTTGGTGTGGAAACAGCGTGGCGCCAAATCAGCCAAGACACGCGCGACGTGGTTCGATCCAGCGCGCAGATTCGACAGCTCGGTGAACCCAGTTCACCGTGAGCCCAGTCACTGACATGTGGGGCCCACTTGTCAGTACGACTTTTTATTTGTTTTCTTTTCCCGGCTGACGCAAGCATTGCGCAATAATCTGATTTTCTTTTATAAAAATAATTCGGGAAATCAAATTAAAATCCAAATTAGGGTTTTAATTATTTTCCAATCTTCCAAAGCCCATATCTTTTGCATCCGACCTCCGATTGAGCCCATTCAAATTTGTAAATTCATATAAAATCAAGATCTATTTAATGGTGAATTGTATTTAATTTTTGGAGTTGGTTTTACCTCTGTTATTTATTTGTTTTTGTTTCTTTTGTCTCGTTTGCGAGTAGACGTCGATACTTCGGGAAGTTTTGCAGAAGAAGGAGGACCTCAAGACCAAGACCAATATCTAGATCTATTCCAAGGCAAGTTATACCTTTGATCATATTGAACCCATTTTTCAAAATACTTTGTTTCAATGTATTGCATTCTATTTCAAGTATTTATTTAAATGCTTTTGGGATAGTCATTAATCCAATTTGTTATATCCACCTTGTCTATTGTATGTCGTGATCTTTTGTCACCCTAGGTTGGTTCATTATTAGTTGGTATTATCGTAGCACCAACGTGGGTTGGTTAGATACGAGTAGATTGCTTAGCCATGCCACGAGTCATCATTTCATGTGAGTCGCAATTATGAATTTGACTAATGGAATATGGAACTGTGTGATAAAACTGTGTGTGATGTGCGCTATTATTCGTTGATGGCATGTGTTGCACTAAATCAACAGGGTGGGAAAAGATTTAGACTGAGGCAAGTGGTGGATCTGTGTGAATGGTGGAGCTGTGTGCTTTAAACTGTGCGATTTGGGTTAAAACTGGAAGTCTTGCCTTGGTCAATTAAGGACTTAACTTTGTGCGCCATTGAACTGGGCCTTACTGTACAACGCTAAGTGGAGTGTTGGGTGCGGGGAGTCTAGCCCAACCAACATTACAGGAATTCGGTGAAAGACTGGGTGAGCGCCCCAGGACACCAACGGAAAGTAATGGGTGGAGAATTATCCACGTAACCTGAAAAACGTTCTATACTCGGAACTCGAACCCGCATCAAAGAAAATACAGGGGACCTAGCTCAGAGAGAGAGAGAGAGAGCTCAGAGTAGCTATGGGTAAATAGGTACAAAGCCTATGTAGTGCTAAATAAAAATTATGAATTCATGCTTGTCTCCTGGATTGAAGGCTATGGTGACTACTGGGAGATTTATCTTCTTACAGAGTGATAAGTAGTCTTTTCAGTATTAAAATCTGTCACCTAAAGTTTTAACAAGTTATTTATTTTCAGAAAAGAGATGATCTAGAAAATGTGATAAAGAACAGAGATGAGTCATACAGTGTATTTTTTGCTATTAATGCTTGCCGAGTACATTAGTACTCAACATTGCTATTATTCTACTTTGTTAGATCCTAGTCTAGCCGGAAACTATTCCGAGTGGGACGAAGGACACGCAGGTGCAGATGAGACCGCAGGAAACGAGGACCCTTACTACGAGGAGCAGGGTGAGGTGGACGCCCTATTTGGCACGTGGGACGAGTAGGCGACCAGTAGAGCAAGGTAGGCAAGCGAGGGGACGTAGTCCCATTTTGCAGTTGTAAATTACTACTTGTAATAAGAACCATAGGCTTGCGTGGCTAACTGCTGTAATAAAAAGTACAGTTTCTATCTTATTGTTCTACTGTGTTGACTTTGGTAAGGCTTACTATTGGTTGGAGTGGTGTTCTACTGGGCAGATAAATAGTAATCCATATACCTAAGTGTGATTACCCTTCGGGGTAATGACACGGAGTGCCACAACATCGATTTCTATTCCAGTCTTGTCTCAAAAGTATTATGTTAAAAAGCTTACCTTTCTTAAAGTGACACCAGTACTAACATAGAGCCATCCCTTTTGCAGGATGACTAGGTTTCGTATTCCGCCCGAGAGAGTGCGGGGGGAGCACGTGCTACTGTTAGGGAGACTGCTGCACCACTTGGGAGCGCCCTTCCTAGATTTCTTCTAGGAGATCTGCGCGGATACTGCTACAACATTAGTGGGAGTCATAGTCCCAGGGATTCCTATGAACCGAGCCTGTTATCTAAAGTGTATAGAGGAGTGGTGTTCCACCGACGACTACGTACCCCTACAGGAGGTATCATGTAAAGCCATCCACACCCTTAAAGCTCATTTCTGTGATCAGCTGAGAGGATCACAGTTCAAGGAGATACCACCTATATCCCCGGGGAGTTTTGGGAGACAGTTTGGACCCAGTCATACCTTCAACTACCCTTGCCCACCACTCTCCCCAGCCACCTCAGCAGTGCAGCGAGAGACCACTGACACCATGCTTTTAGCTAGCACCATACTATATAACACCACCCGAGGAGCCTTAGCTAGAGCCGAGGAGAGCTCTGACTTTTGGCGACAACAGTACCGGACCTTGGGAGCTCTTTGAGAGACACGCCAGACCCCCACCGCAATGGTCCTCATTCTCACCCTCCTCACCTCACCACCGACCCAGGGACCAGTTTTCCTAGAGTTCCACCCACAACTCAACCACCAAACCCTCCCCCACCATTACCCAGCCGCACCACCTCCTTCTGCATTTGAGCCATTCATAGGCGAGGACTTTATTCTAGTACCTCCAGCAGACCCCATTCCTTTTCCATACTACAACTTTTAACCAACCATCTCTACTTCCCTATATCCTTACACTCACATCCCTACCCCACCACTACAGGGAGACCTAGCAGATATCCCAGCTCCTCCACCAGATTGTCCACTTCCCCATCGTCCGAGGCCTGAGCTTCGTGGTCCCTGCATCACGATGCACCCCACCGCTGACGTCTTGCTTGCACAATTGTTGGAATTTTCCTTTAGAAAATAATTCATTAATTCCAGAAAAAATGAATTTATGGTAATTTCTTTAGAATTGAAACTTCCGAGGACTTGTTCTCCTTCATACGAGTTTCGATTCCCGTGACTCAAATTTCTAAATTGATCTAAAATTATAATATAGCTAAATATACTAAAATTATAAAATTTGGAATTCATTTTAATTTTATTTGAATTTAGCTTATTTTCACGTATAGACTTCGACGAGCCCAGAGAGCTAGATTTCTTCGACGAGTTTGATCAGCAACCAATTGAGCAAGGTAAGTTACATTATTTGATCATGTTGATCCTAATATTTTAAATTATTACCGCATGCTTATTTGTATTCAATTTAATTTAAATTTATGTTTTAAGATTATAGTTATTCTCAATTCCATTGGATGGCCAATTTTTACATTGAATCAAATATACTTTGTAACCTTAGATGAAAAATTAGTTAATGCAATAGTATAGACTAGGAACTTTTGGGAAAATTTTACACATAGTTATGCTTAGACCAAAAATGTTAAATTTGGGAATTTCAGCCAAAACATTCAACTATGGTTTTTAAAAATAAGTCTATGACATTGATACGCCATATAAATTTACAAATGATTTGAAAAATAAAAAAAATAAAATTGGGTTGGACTTGGACGAAATGGATAGTTGGTGGTCGTCTCAGTGAATGGTTGAGACCTAGAGGATTATTTTTGGAAGTCACACAGTCAATTAAGGACCAGTCTGTGAGTTGCGAATTGTTAAGCCATAACCGTACTACCACAAGTCTGGTACGAGATAGACTTGGCTAACTAACTTGAAATATTCTACCATAGTTGTGCCATCCGGATGTGTGGGTGTTAGAATTACCTACTTTTTATTTATTCCCACGTGACGCAAGAGGGGGTTACCGTTTGGCGTGAAATCTTACGATTTCAAAACCTTAGTGGGCATAACTACGTTGGAACAGTGTAAGGGTAAAGGTCTTGTGATAGTCGTTTAGTCGCACGCCTACAGAAGTGTGTTTTGGTCGCCATTTTAAGCAGACTATCTCTTGTGGGTGAAGTTATACAACCTCTGCAGAGTATAAATATATTCGAATAGCTGTGTCCACAGTCATGGACATGCTGAGCAAAGCCTTTCATGAATTATACTTTGGTTTTATTTAAATATGATTTTAACATGAACGATTTTGGACAGTTTATCTAATTGGAAAAATTGAGCATATAGCCTTGGTGTAGTGGGTTATTCCTTCACCAATCATATATGGAGGATTATCCTACACTCAAAATGATGATTAAAAACTAAAATCAATTTTTAGATATAGAATAACTATTTTGGAACTTAGTAAGAATATTTAAACTGAAAAGTACGTTTTAGGCAAACTTAGCCATATAAACCCTCCTTTGTTATACCTTCATATATTATAACTTTGTTATTGGGTGTAACTTGCGGAGTACGTTTCGTACCCATCTTGCTTAATAAATTATTGATTAGAGGTGTAATTCTATGTTGTTAGTGAGGACTTGGATGACTAGGCCACGCTCCTATACGATTGCGTGTGGCGTATCGTGTGGCGTATTACTGTTACTTTATTTATGCTTCCACAATACTTTTTTTTAGCCTCGTGCCCTTTTGTAATAAAACTATGATAATATGAATTACATGCGTGATATGGAATTGTTATCATTTTTGTTTAACTGTGTACACTGACTGTTTTTGGACTAGTATGAGAAATACAGAGAATTCAGGATCCATCTACTCCCGCGTTTGACAGGGAGTGGCGTGCAACACGGTTGCGAGGCGGAGTGGACTGTGGAGCTCAGTTGGGGAGAAGGAATGGGCTGGGGGAAACGGAGAGAGTAAATGGTCCCAAAAAAAGGAATTTGACCCGAATAGATTTAGGGAATTTCAAATGATTTTTGATTTTAAGGAAAAAGATAAATTAAGTCAAGCTCAAAGAAATAGCAAACAAAATAGAAAATTCCAGAAAATGCTCTGGAACATGAGGACTCAAATAATATTTTGTAAATTTAATTAATATGTAGATTATTCATATTAAATAGTTTTAATTTTTGAAAATTCAATTTAAGCTTTAAATTAATTAAAAAAAATCAAATAGTTATTTTTATTCTAAAGGGCTTCAGTAGAACTCAAAAATTGAGTTGTTACATTGGAAGTGCGACGAGACTGCCTCGGCAAGCACATCGGTTCGAGGTGTTCGCTGCAGCCAAGAAGTAGGCTCTCAGTCACACCATACAGTTGCAGATTATTCCTGTCATACTCATACCACCTGCGTATACAAATGACCACTTCTAACTTCTGAGTAAGAATCTGCCATGCACTATTTTTTGACTAGCTAACTGAACCTTTAGGATAGAGGGGTAGCAGAATTGGAGGTTACTCACTTTATGAGGCTATGCTACTCAAGTCGGCAGTCTCTGGAAATCGCTGAAACCAGCTTATGCCGTCCTGAGGTACAAGTTGCAGAAGAGAGGCATGCTGAAAAGTTCAGTTAGAACTATCTCTCGCAGGTTGCGACTTATAATAGTAAGCACACGTCACATACCTTTCACACTAATCCTTGTTTCTGACTCTTCTGAACATCAACACTGTACTTCACATCATGAAACGAAGAAGAATTCAATTCAACTCGATTCACATTGGGAAGCAGGAAGGAATCGAAGCTCAGGAGCTGACTCAATTCTTGACAACGCATGAAAAATTCAATTCTGGTCGATTCACATAAACATGCATGCCGCACACATTTTATTTGATTTCCAGATTAAAACACAGCTGAGTTGCTTCTTCTGACTCTGAATCTCTGATACATTATACAACCGCTTCACTATTCACTAATAATAGCTTAACAACTCCTTGGGATGATGCGGGCACGGAGCGGGTGCTTCATGACGGTGGTGAAATCCAGCATCTCCGTCATGTCCACCTCCTCCCCCTCCGCCGTCGGCAGCCACTCCAACTCCCTCACAAGGCTCCCCACCAAGTACTCCACGTGCAGCATGCCAAGCGTGTACCCGGGGCACACGCGGCGCCCGGCGCCGAACGGCATCATCTTGATCTCCCTGCTCCCCGTGATGTCCACGCCGCACCCCTCGCCGCCGTCCAAGAACCGCTCCGGCCGGAACTCCCGCGCCGCCGTCCACACCGTCTCGTCTCGCCCGAAATCGGCGACCAGGAAGTTCAACTCCGCGGCCTTGGGCACCATGTAGCCGCCGATCTCCGCGTCGCTCAGCAAGCCGTGCGGGAGGACGAAGTGGGCCGGCGGGTGCAGCCGCAGCCCCTCGAGCACGACTGCCTTCAGGTACGGCATCGCCTGCAGGTCACCTTCTCTCACCTCTGGTTTGGCTTTTACCTCCTCGTAGACCTTGGCTTGCATATCGGGGTGGTTCACCAGCTCGGCCATGATCCACTCCAGCAACGTCACCGTGGTGTCCGTCCCGCCGTTCAAGAACTCGGAGCAGAGGCTGACCACCTCGGCGTCCGTGAGCGGGCGGTCGCCCTCCTCGGCCAAGCGCAGCGCGAGGAGTGAGTCCGCGTAGCACGGCGGGTCGCCGCCGCCGCGGGGAGCCATGCGCCTGGCGTGTATCAGCGGGAGGAAGATCTCGTCCTGCCTACGGCGTACGGCGACGTGCCCGGCCCACCGCTTGCGGAAGAGCCTCTTGGTGAGCGCCGGGAAGAAGCCGAAGACCGGGAAGCTAGTGATGGAGCGGAGAATCGACAGCTGCAGCTCCTCGACCTCGCCGAGCGCCTCCGGGGCAAGCCTGGCGCCGAGGCTCATGTACACGAGAAGCTCGAACATGGCGCGCCGTAACGATTGCCTCACCGTGATGGCCAGCGAGCCGTCGTCGCCGCTCTCGCGGAGGTCACGGATGAGCATGTCTCGGGCCCGCCGTCTCGCTGGCGCGAAGAGGCTGACGCGGGCGGGGTGCAGCGCCTCGGCGGCGAGGTTGCGGCGGACGAGGCGCCAGTAGGGCCCGTATCGCGAGCTGCTGATGTCGCGCGCGCCGGAGGTGAAGAGGCGCCCGCTCGACGAGCGGCAGTCGGTCGGCGAAGGTGGCGCCGCCGCACGAGGACGCGGTGGGCGAGGTGGCGGTCCGCGACGAAGACGATCGTCGCGGAATAGGCGTCACGGAGATGACGGGGCCATGGCGCGCGTGCAGCTCGCGGAGGAGCGGGCCAAGGTCAAAGATGGATCGCCGGAGCGCCAAGAACTTGGCCAGGAAGAGGTGGACAGCTGTTGTATAGATCTGAAGAAATTCGATGGGATTTTGAGATCCATCAAATTTCTCCATGTTCACTGGCCGAAAATGAGGTGGCGGTGACGCGCCGGAGGTCAGGCGAGAATGCCCGGCATCCGGTATCACTTCTTGGCGCCTTCTTTATAGGAAAGAAGGGTTAATGTCACCAGGTGATCGTATACGACGATACCCAGTAACAGGCTGACCTGTTCTGTAGTAGGCCTCAGCTTTACGAGGAGAATACTCCTCGTATTATACTCGTTGTGAATTTCTTTGTCGAAGTGGTGAATGATCACCTCTCCGAGGGGCTTCTTGATCTTCAGCTGATCGAAAGGTATTTCTCGAATAGGGATCGATTCGACTTATGGCGTGTCGATTCCTACGTAAAGAAATATTCGATTGATGGTAGTCGAGGAAGTCGTATTGCTACGACTACACGAATGTTGTCGATGAGGTACCTCGATCTTGTCATCACGATTCGAAGTCCTTGCGTAATCTCTTGACAAAGAGATCGTACCACAGCGTTCGAGCAAGCTCTTGGAGGATTCTCGAGCAAGTCGTTGATGTCCCGGAGTTCTTGTACCTCCTCCGATCGATGTTGAATGCGCCTGAGCGTGTTCTTACGATCGCAATTTTCTTTCTTCGACGACATCAAAATCCTCCTCATCGTGTCTTTGAGGCCTTCTTAGTGGAGTGCGAGAATGTCGAGGATTTCCTCGCGTTCATCAGTGTTGGTTCTCTCGCCAGCGGTGGTGCCCTTGCCATTACCACGAGGGGTAGTGTGTGATCTTCGGGAGTGTTCTTATCTCGGCCTCCATGAGGTGACCACGATTGGGGAAGGGCGAAGACCTCCGTTGATGATTCTCACTTGCGCTCGAGGCCTCCCGCTTGAGGAGTGCTCGAGGACACCATCTGGCGACTTGGAGTAATCCTCCGGTAGGGGAACTCCGGGTTATAATCTATCTCCGTTCGCAAATGAGATCTGCGGGAGGCGGTCGAATTTGCAGAAAAGCATGCTTGATCCCACCCTCTCTGGAGTTACCACGAGAGAGGATCACTAGATCTTTGGTGGAGTCCGGAATGGTGGCTTCGAACTTGACTTACCAAGTCGGACCGTCTTAAGGGACTTGAACACTTGGAGAAAGAACTCGTCGTGTTGTGAGTCCTCCGGGAGCGGTCTGGTCGGATTGACCCTTGTCCTTTGAGGAATTGGCTCCTCTGCCGGACGTATTGTTGTGGGGATAAGGATCCTCCTCAACTCCATTAATGGGATAGTTTCTGGAGAATAATCTCGGAGGCAACATCACCATCGGCGGATGCATCACTCGGCTCGTAGTCGAAACCGACATCCATGTCGGCGTCTGCGTGTCCGCCAAGTCAAACCAGTTCTCCTCGTTCCATTCTCCCGCCATAATTGCATGAGATTGGAAAAAGAGAGTATGTTGACAAGAGATTACGGAAGATCCCCACGGTCGGCGCCAGCGCCGGTGTATTAGAACCGATCTTACGTAAAGATTGTTTGATTCGGGGTCTCCTAGAGATGAGATTACGCAGAGTGGATTGACACGGATATTTAGGCGAGTTCAGCCTTCTCGGAGAGAATAATAACCCTAATCCTGTGTGGTGTGGTATTCTTGATGATCAAGTAAAAGACTAAGACTATTACGAGAGAATAGCGCTTGTGTTCCTACTTGACTAGCTCTTGTTATTTGTCGTTCGCCTCCCTATTCCTCGATTGATGCCTTTATATAGTCGTGAAGAAGTAGCCGTTTTGTCCTCGTGGGAGATCGCCTAATTAATCCGAAGAATGAGCGCATGATGGCGGTAATTACCGGCGCCTCGGCTTCTTCACGCCGTCGCAATTATTTTCCAGAGATAATGGGGTATTTACACACCATTAATAAGCGGAATAATAGTGCGTGCAGACCGTTCGGATTCCTTAATCAATTGGACCCACTTGCCTGTAGGTTTGATTATAAGGTGGTCGTAGTTTACCTGGTCGTAGAAGGACTTACGACCAGGTAGCAGTCGTAGAAGGACTTACGACTATGTAGTGGTCGTAGAAGGACTTACGACCATGATATAGTCGTAGCAAGATTTACGACTACGGGGGTGATTGTAGAAGAACTTACAATTACTTGTTAGGCCTCTCCCTTATAGATATAAGGGGTACTTCTGGGGACTATGTGACATCATATTTACCCATAATAAGAATTATAGATAAAAGATAAAATGAGGATTATTAGATCCTCGTCAATTCCAAAGCTACATTTTATGCAAACTATGTTTATTTAAAATAGCAGAGTTGCATGCTTTAATTTTGTAAACAATGATATGTTAAAGTTTAAGGTAGTTAAATACCCATTTGTTGATTAATTACTTATTAAGCCATCCTTTGATAATTGAATTCAGTATTCCTTGTTACCCTAGTAATTATATGGTAATACTAGTATAGGTTGTACTTAAACGACATGCTAGTCTTGCTTAAGTACTGGGACAATAAATGTCCCGATCATCATCCTTTAAACATGAAAAATGGTTTTGGGCAGTCATTGGATGTAGATGACTGGTGTGTTGTGTTAATTGGTTTTCCTTCCCAAAACCCTAAACAAATTGCTAGTACCCATCTGGACGGATGGAAAGTATGGTGGGTGCGGACGTAGCACGAGAATGGTTGGTATGTGGTATGAACCGTCCAGATGAATTAAAGACTTAATCTTGTCATGACCTCCTGTGTAAAACAAGTACAACCGCAAGTCTGCAAAGTGCAACTTGGCCTAGTAAAATTATTGAACCCTGAAAGTCATCCCACAACTGGTGTTTAGAAGTGTGCAAGCGGCAGGACGTATGCTGGCTTGAATGGGACACCAAAAACGGTGAAGTTATCAGCTACGCTAGTCACTGTGGCTGGGGCAAGCTTTGCTAGTCGTTGTGGTAAGCATTCCGCACAACTTATGGAATTGGCCATAGGGGTGAGATGACGGAAGGGGCAAGGTAGTTTGAAACGTTACTGTGACGATCGCTCAACTACATGACTAAGGAATTATGTGGAGTAACGAGTATGATTATCTCTTGTGGGTACAGTGTACAACCTCTGCAGAGTCTAAACTGTTTAAACAGCCGCGCCTTCGGTCAAAGGCAGACATGGGAACTTAACCTGAGTTAGTTCTATTTCAAAAATCTTTGTGGGTGGAATGGAAATGTGTTGGGCTCATCCAGCCCTTGTTTTGGATTTTTCCTGGGTAGCATTACCCAGTGTTGATAATCGGTGGACGTAACCGTTATCAAAACTAAGCATAAGGTGGAGGTAACCTTCGCTGTTATTCAATATTGCACTTACTCTCTTTGAATGAAAATGCAATCTGTTTAAAATGCTAAGTCATAGGACTTTGTAATTATGATAATTTAAAATGATGCTTTAGTAAATAAAAGAACCTGAGCTATCCTTGTTAAGCATTGCATGTATACTATTGCATACTGTGTGTTGGCTCGCGAGCACGGTAGTTGTGCTCACTCTCGCTCCTCCCCCAAACCCTCCAGATGATGCGGAGCAAGGAGACTACGCGTACTATGAGGAGCCTGAGGACGATGGCCACAGGAACCCTGAAGAGTAGCGTAGATTCTGTAGTGTAGGTCTCGCTCCAGTCTCGTGGACTTTTTGGTACTTGCGTACAACCTATATTACCCATGCCTTTGATAATATCGGTCGTACGTCGGTTACCCCAGTCGCTTGCCTGTGGAGAGATGAGCTCCATCCTCCCGTTTGTTTCCGCTGCAGCTTTATACTTTTGCTTATTGTAATCAATTTGGCCTGGTGGCCCTTATGTAAAACTTGACCCGACGTGGTCTATGTCACTCTGATGTTTGTTTAATTAAATATCTTAATTCGCGCTTTGTATGATATGATTCAAAGAATGAGTGCATGAGTCTTCCTCTTCGATCCATGAAGAAGACAAGAATATTCACAGAGAATCCAAAATTAGAAAATCCGGGTTCAACATCTGCTCAAGCTGAGAATACTCCGAAAGATCCAGCTTCTGCTGGCTCGAACTACCATTCCTCCCAGAGCAGATCTCAACGGTACGAGCTAATAACAGCGCCGTGTTCCCTCCACACGATCTACGGCCCTCCTCCGAAGACCATGCCATGAGCCACTGCTTCCACTGAAATCAGAAATACATGTGATGCACACGATAATATATCACTGCCGCGTTTACATCCGGTGATGAAATTCAGGCGGGTCCTTGGCGATGACCCACTTGTTCAATTTGTTGGAGGCTCGCCTATCATGGAGGAAGGCACGGCAGTAGATTTTGGCCCGCTCCAGCTCGTCCTCGCCGGGAAACGCGACCTGATCTGAGCAGCACGGTATAGGTTGTACATCGCTGTGACTGATTGGTTCGACTGTGCTGGATAGCAGAAGAACTCGCCGTCCTTCTCGAAATTCTTGAATACACCTATTAGTCAAAATGCAATACCTCAAATTCTAAGTGGTAAATTAAGGGCGTTTCGTTCAGGAATGAGCTTGCCCTAGCACCAACCTGATTATTTAGGACCTATTTGGAACGCAAGAATGGAAAACACGAGAATAATTAGAAAAGAACAAAGGAATAGAAAAGGAATGTGTGCATAAAACAGATAATTGGAAAGCACAGGAATAGGCAAGGATGTTAATTCGGATGGTCAATGGAAAAACACAGTGCTGTAAAAAATGCACATAAACATATTTTAATTGATAAAACAGTAATGAAAAAAATGTTTATACTATTTGATTTATTCAACGGACAAATATGTGAAGGAACGATATATGCTTTCAATTCCAAGACACAATGGACGAATAGTGTGAATCCGATGGAGTGCAAGCCTTCTTGTCCGCCTCAAATGCGGCTATGGGATTGAATCCCTTAGAATCGAGTGATCATGCTTGTGGAAGAAAGCACAGTATAGAAATTGAGGATGTGTTCATCCCATCAAAATTATAGGATGACTTTCTCAAACCAAGCGCTCTCTACTTATACCCGCCATGTAAAATTTTTAAAGCATCCTTGGTGAATTATCTACTTCTACCGTATCTGTGGGAATATGGAAGGACTCAAAGGCACATGTGAGACATATCAACACAATTATGGTTCTACAGATTTGTTTTTAGTAGCACGACGTGGGGTGTTTAATTTAAATAGCGTGCCCATTTGAATATGAAAAAAATCAGAAAGAAATTCCCCTCGTACAAACACCTCCAACTTGTCTACTAGAAAATCGAAAAAAAATGCATGGCACTTACATGGAGGGACATGGTAGCCATGCACCCGGAGGAGACGAAAACCCACGTCCGTGTCATCGATATCATTAAGCAAGGAGTCCCTCGTAGCAGGCAAGCCTCCTTGAGTCCAGTGTCTGTTCAAAGTGTATACACTTCTGGGTAATAGCTTGAAAAATATATACTACCTCCGACTTTTTTTACTGGTTCTTTTGGACATTTACGTGGTCTCCAATACACCCTTTGGTTATTAATTGTTCTAATTATATGTTAAAAAAAACTTATCTATCTATCTATTATATTATTAAAGTGATAGAAAAAGAAGCTATCACATTTGCTCTCAATAGCTAGAAATTTTCACGTTACACTGTTGATTATAGTCGATCCAGATCATAACGATCTATATTAAACGAAAGAGTTCATGTCAGGTCCAATCTATAAATAAGAGTCCATATCAAGTACACTGCAAAAATAACTTAAATTTGTAATTAAAAAAATTAGCAATTTGATTTTGATACGAATTCCTAAGAAAAATCATTAGAAAAAACATAATTCAGAATAAAAAATAGACAAAATTAGTAATTGGATTAGTATACGAATTATAACAAAAAAAAAACTAGAATCCAGAACAAAAAATAAAAGAAAATTAGAAAATTGATTTCGATACTAATTCCAAAGTAAAATCACTAATAATTGTAAATATGAATAATTGCTTTTTTAAAAAAATAGCAATTAGATTAATATGCAAATTCCAGTACAAAATAATTGAAATTTGGGGTAAAAAATAAAAGAAAAATTGCAATTTGATTTCCATTCAAATTCTAAAAACAAAATCAATAAATAACTAAAATTTGGAACGTAAAATGAAATAAACTTGCCAGTTTTATAAATAAATATAATTCAGTATAAAAATTAAACACAAAATAGCAATATGATTAGTATACAAATTCCAAAAAAAATAACTCGATTTCGGAACAAATTGTTTTAGCAATTGGACTTCGATACAAATTCCAAAGTACAATCCCTAAATAACTGAAATTTGGATTAAAAATACAATAAAATTACCAAACGATTTTGATACGAATTCCTAAGTAAAATCGCTAAATAAATATATTTTGAAATAAAATAAAAAATGATTAGTATACAAATTCCAAGGCTAGCTAAATAGGACACGATGTCTGGAAGACATTTATTATAGCGGCATCTCCAAGGCTAGCTATTCCTTCGGATATGGACAATTGCTCTCATTCCATCAAGATAAAAATTTGTGGCTGTCATAAGGCAAGCAAAAGGACAACAACGCGAAGAAGCCACATTAGGAGCCGATGAAGCAAGAATAAAAGCAACAGTACCCCACACTCCCTCCCCTACCACTCTATTCTATCTTATTTCTTTCCGTACTACTGGAATCTCCGGGTCAAGATCCTTTTTAACGGGTAGCTTGTAGCATCCCAAAATTTCTGAGCATTTGAAATTGTTTAAAAATGTGGGATTTTTAAAACTTTTTATTGCGCTTGGTTGATGTCTGAATTTTTGAGTTGTTAATTGAAACCTCAACCACAAAACAGAAAATTGAATTCAAACCATGTTTAAAAAGAAACGAAAAAGAAAATAAAGTGAACCCTCGAAAGTGCGGACTGGGCCAAAACCACCCAGCCCACCCTGACTTCTCCTTTTTCTTTTTTTTTTCTCTTTTTCTTTACTTTCTTCCTTTCTCTCTTTCTCTCTTTTTCTTCTTGGCCCACCAGCCAGCGTCGCCCCGGTTCATTCTTTTTCCCTCCCGGCCCACATGCTAACCTCCCTTCTCCTTTCTCCTTCTTCTCTGCTCTTTCATTCGACAGCCCCCCTGGTACCATGCTGCGCCAGCCACCTACCCTGAGCCCATGCCGTTGCCTACCCCCGTCACCTCCTGCCTACTCCTGTCCATTTGCCACCGTTTTGGCCTCACTGCGCCACGTCCTCACCACCCCCTTCACCCTGTGGGCCCATGCATCACCGCCATCCCTGCTCACTGTACCGCGCATCATCATCGTCCCCTCGCATGCATCTCGGACCTGCCCCGATTCCACCCTCATCCCCTCTACTTAGCCCCAGCCTCCCCTTCTCTCCCCATTCTTCCTCGCGTACCAGGAAAGCTGAGCCGAGAAGAGAAAGCTCTCCTTTTTGCCCACTATGCCTCCAAGTCGCTCTGGTGAGCTCCGGCCGCCCCACCTTGGTCATCGCCTTCGTCTCGACGTCATGCATGTGGAGAAGAATGTATGTGATAGCTTAATTGGTCTCTTACTGAACATCGTGACAAAACAAAGGATGATGTCAACGCACGACGTGATTTAGTTGATATGAACATAAGGACCGAGTTAGCTATCCTACGACCAGGAGGTGGTCGTAGCTTTCCTACGACTATAGAGCTTATCACAGACGATTCTATAACAGAACCGTCTGTGATAAGCTACTTTACTACGACCACCCATCCCCTGGTCGTAAGCATATCACATACGGTTCTTTAATATAATCGCCTGTGATATATGATATCACAGACGGTTCTTTTATAGAAGCGTCTATGATATACATTTATAAATAGGTGGCTCCGCTATGGTTTGCGCCCTTACTCCTCAGAGCTACTCTCTGGTTTCGCGTCATTACTCCTCAGATCTACTTTGCGACCTCCGATCGACCTCCTTCCCGTGCCAGTATCATCCCTCTACGACCCCTGACCTCCTCCCCTCGTCGGCGTCATCCCTCTACGACCTCAACGACGCCGCCCCTGACCTCGACGACGCCCCGCTCCGCCGACCTCGACTACCTCTTCGTCCACACCACCCGTCAAGGTACGATTACAGCTTTGGATTGTGCTAGAAGAAGTTTCAAATTATGCTATTTTGATTGACCCTAAGAAGATATTGCTTTACTAATCTTGCGAGATAGAAAGTAAACGAGATAGCGTCTGCACCGTCTTCCCCGCCATCATCGACGTCGCCGAATGCGTCAGGATCTCTGAGGAAAGTGGTAACAAAGTGACATGCCAGAGGAATATCAAAAATTCTTGTGAGCCGAAAGACCATCACGACCGTCAGTCCCTCTGTTGTCCCTCTGCTTCCCCCGAAAGCAGCGAAAGCATTCCGGACCACCTGCAGTATACTTGCAAGGGAACAGGTCCCCATCACCACACAGAAATGGAATGATGTGACGGAAGAAGAGAAAGCGCAGCTGTGGACTGAAATTACAACGTCGTTCGAGATCCCACCAGAATTCTCCGAACTCGTGCGACGACATGCGTTCCTCACGATAGCACACACTTGGAAGACCTTCAAGAGTAAGCTTGTCACAGAGTATGTGAACAAGGATCAAATGCACTGTGGAAAGTATAGTTTCGTGTCGTCGGATACATGGGACGCCTTTGTGCAGATGAAGACAACAGACGAATTTTAGTAGCGAAGTGCTGCGCACAAGGCTATCCAGGCACAAAACATTCACCCGCACAGACTCGGCACCACTGGGTACATGGGTAAAATCCCAGAATGGATGCGTGAGGATGATCTGGCAATCCAGTTGGAGGTCTCCCCACCATTTGCCGAGATCATACACGAGTGCGCCTGAACTGGTTAAGAGCAAGGGCCAAAACCATGTCGTCGGGCACTATCTCTTTCACAAACCCGGTAGATGAGGAAGTGTCCCAACGCATGGTAAGATATGTCGAACTGCCTAGTTTTTAATAAATCCATAACTTCGTAAGATCTAATATAACATGATGGCCTCTTGCAGCAAACATTGAGTACTGAATCATCCCAAGGCTCCTTCGAACCAGTCAGGGAGAAGGATATACTATCAACGGCCCTAGGAAACAAGGAGCACCTGTGTCGCACTTGGGGCCTTGTGGTTTACGTACCTTTGAAGTATGGATTCCCACATGACTCCGAAGCTTATAGGAGTCGGAAGAGATCCAAGGCCGAGTGCGAAGAACAGTGGAAAGTGGAGTTTCAAGAATAGATTACTACACAATTTCAAGCACAGATAACAGCATTGCAGGAACAAATAAATCAAATCCTCAACCGGTCGCAAGACGCCCCCTCGATTTTGGTAGCCAGTCCCCCTCAACATCGGAGTAGTGTCACGTCCACGCCTGCACTTCCTGAACTTGGCGTTGCCCAATTACCTATCGACCTCATCCAGGTAATGTACATCTCTGGGATGCTCCAAAGATAGACCTGTAGGGCATCTTAGCTAATTGTGTATCGTTTTGTAGGTGCTCACGCCCTGCAGGTTCCAAGTGCTGGTTGGGTCCATTCATGTTGAGGCTGGGCGGGGGGTGGTGTTTCCATACCACGAAGAGATAGTGGTGCACAGTGCCTAGCTAGCGCAGGGTTACACCAAGATCTAGGTGGACATGGTATATGATAATTTGATGTCCATCCCACTGGAGAAGCGCTCGAACGAAGACATTATAACACTAGGGGATGCCGTGCACACTTTTGTCTAGTGGCCCAAGAGGGACATCGCCATGGACCCTGCAGTGCCGCTTCAGAAGGCCTCCATATCTTGTATTGTGGAGACAGCGTCCGTGGAGATGGCGCCCGTGGAGATGGCGCTGAAGAAGCAAGAAAAGGTTGTCGAGTCGTCTTCCAGGAAGACAACTAGCACGTGGGCGCTAAAGCCAAATCGAAGAAGATTGAGACGCCTCACAAGCCCGGGGCGTTCTCCATCAGAATATCGTTGGTCTCTCACACAACATTACACAACATTGGTTTGGCTTGTCAGACTTTGCATGATTGGTATATGCGGCGGACCGACGAGGCGAGGGAAGACCAGCCTACCGGATTCACTGTCAGCTACAATAAAAACGATTTCCACCACAAACCGAGCTACTTCGTCATGTGCTTCGAAGACTTATTTTATCTATTCAATCTCGACGCCCTCGACGCCTCACTTCTATGATGCTGGACACTGTAAGTGCGTATAATCAAGTTCTACATTCACGCAATACCAATAAATATCATAACTCATTACTTATGTATAGATACATGATGCAACAATGCAAGCGATGGCGACAACCGGTGGGTTTCCTCGACCCACATTTGATCTCAGAGCAATGCATCCGTGAAGATGCAAACTACGTCGAGAATTACATAACGAAGGGGTTGCATATTCATAGCGACAAGGACTACATACTGGTGCCCTACAACCAGGGGTAAGTTCTTCACTACTTGCTATACAAATTTCATTTGTTCTTTATACGCAACACAAACTTAAGTTTAATGACTAAAGCGATATACATGGGTAGGTGGCACTGGGTCCTTGTCATTGTACCAAAGTGGAACAAGATAATATACTTTGATTCTCTAATCAATAACAAGCACGAGTTCACCCTTGTGCAAAAAGTACACGACGGCTATGATCATTTCCTCCATACGTAACTCTATTATAGGCTTCGTTCATTTGAAATATCCGAGGATAACTTTTTGGAATCACATAGGTCGTTTAGCACCTATGCTGCTGAGCGAGAGACACACAATGAACTGGGCGCCAAACTACGAGATAGAAAGCGATTTTTGGAACCTGCTCAAACTTCGTAACCTAGCCTCTCGAACTGACTATACCTATATCCTATATAGCATTTCTATTTTTGCAGTGCCACCAGCAACTACGTCAAGGCAACATATGTGCATTCTATATTTGTCGTCATATGCTGAAAATCACGAGTACTAAGCAGAATAATCCAGAGGTCAATCTCTTAATAATAGTTTTGTAATTATGAATTTACATATATATGCTTACTACTTTACTCTTGCTAGCGACAGGGCATAAAAATAATAGAAAGTAGCTTCGATCTGGACTTACTCGTGGAAGTTCGAGGACGGTTCGCCACCTTCATAACGGGGGAGATCATTAAAGAGAGTGAAGAGTTTTACCTCGACGACTCTGATTTATTGTAATTTTCTTTGAGTTGTAATCAAATCACTTTGTAATTATATCATTAAAGTGACTTTGTAATTGATATTGAGTTTGTAAATCACTTTGAGTTGTTCTATATCAAAGCAATTGTGATATATTTGTTTTCTACTTGCTTGTTTTCAGAGGGCATGACTAGCATTACCTGAGTCTAGCCGAAAAATCAAAATATATTTAGGTATAGAACGAACTATCACAGACGATTTTATGAAATAAACTGTTTGTGAATGATACTTATAGATGACTACTACTAACAACCGTCTGTAATATGTATATAATCATAGACGGCTACTACTAACACCCGTCTGTGATATGTATCTGATCACAGACGGCTACCACCAACAACCGTCTGTGATATATCGAATATCACAGACGACTACTGTCAAAAACCGTTTGTGAATACCTACTATCACAGATGGTTTTTGGTTTTCACAGACGGTTTCTACCAAAAACTGTCTGTGAAGGCCTACTATCACAGACGGTTTTCATAAAAAACTGTATGTGATATGATTTTTCACAGACGGCTCACAAACCATTTGTGATAACCGCCTGTTATCACAAACACATATATTTACAGACGGCTCACAAACCGTCTGTGATAACCGCCTGTTATCACAGACACATATATTTAGACGGTTCAAAAACTATCTGTGATGATTGTTTGGAGCCGTCTGTGTTTACTCTCTCTGTAGTAGTGGTAGTTGACTCCTCAACCATATTCGGCATGGCTATGCACTTCCTTAATCTAACTACATCGAGTGACCTAGAGATATATCTCCCATTAAAGAGGATGGGCAAATTCCATCTTGATCGCTCACATTTCTCTGCATGTTTTATAGTAAATTCGAAAGTTATACCTTTATAAATACCCATTTACGGAGTTGTGTTTGGCAACCCCCTAAGTAAACTATTACATATGTAGAAAATCGTGACGACCTCATGTATAAGAATCCCACATGCACTATATATGAGACCAACTGATGACACTTAATAATATAACAATTTTTGCAGTGTCTCAAGGCGAGTCAATCCAATACTCTGTTCTCCAGCATACATCAACATTATTCATTTGATATCTCATATCCATAATCTGTTAAACATGATCGTCAATCAATACAAGTACTGATCCATAAATCACAAGTGTCCCACATAATGATATAAAATCATAGATGTTTAGAATGACATCGGAAACAGTGGCGTAGCCAGGATTTGTAGCTACGGTGGTCCATTGTCTAAATTTTTTTAACCGCTATAAATTTAACTTGTCAGTACACAAGTATATGAATTACAAAACACAATTAAGGAAAAAAGGACATATAGAGTTCATAAAATAGACGAGTATGGCTTTCTTAACGTAGAATTGATCGAAATATTACATACCTATAATAGTTGAAGAAGAATATGTCACTACTTCTTCTTGTCAGGCCTTCGCCTTCTAATAGCCATGAAAGTGTTGATGATCTCTTCTTCACTCAATTTGTTGCAAAATATTGTTACCCTTTGAAGAAATGAAACCCACCCTTGGACCTCATTTCTGCATTTTACTCTTTGCCAAACGGACAAGTGACATTGCATTAAGGATATTTACTCTTCAACCACTCTATCTTGATCCGGTCTATCTTGTTGTTCTTCAATTTGATATGGTCCATCTTGTTCTTCAATTCGCTCTCCGAACAAAGCAATGACCACGAAAGGATATTGAGAAGAAGCCTTCTTCTTTGACTCGTATTTTTGGAAAAGAGAGGCAATATCACTACTCCTCTTCATTTTTAACAAATCAAGAGAAGTAAACAACTCCAAAATTAATGATATAATGTTTTAATTAATCATTCCACTAGTACAATAGAATCTTAAATGTAGGATCGATTCACACTAAGATAGGCAATCAGAGGGGGTGAATGATTGCGGAAACTAAAACCAAATTTTAATACTCCCCTTTTAACACAAAACCTATTTAAGCCTTATTTAAAGTTCGGACAGAACATTTGTATCCTTAGTAAAACTGATCTCGATAAAAATCCGTAACTCCGATCAATCTCAAACTTTGTCAGAATAAACTAGAGACAGTTATTGAACTAACCCAACTGGAATTATGTCAATCGGAGGTCTAGAACTTGAGATATAAAATAAACAATATTGCTGATCCAGATAGTGACGAGAACTTTGGGCCAAAACTCAGGGTGGTCCGCGGCCCACAGGGACCACCCTGTAGCTCCGCCCCTGATCGGAAATATAAATAGAGAATTTCACGGACAAGTCACATACTTGTCAATTAATATAAATGATATTTCATTTAGGGATGAAATAACATATTATTTAAAAGTAAATAAATATAAAAACGATACAATCATCTCTATGGTCACGGGTATATCACTGATACCGTTACCATCTCCGACATCTGGTTGCTCTGTGTTCTGCATGGACGGTTGCTTTTTCTTCGCAACCGTGGAGGCGCGGAGCTATGTAACGTACGTACTTTTTCTTTGCATCAGACGAGGTTGCTTTGTGTTTCAGTTAACTTGGATGGTAGTAAATTGAACGTGTTTATCGACTTGATGAACGCTGAAAATTTGTGTTCCACTCGATCGATGAGCACCACACAAGTAGCATATATACTTACACAGGTTCATTGAGGCACATGCATACTTACAGTTACAGAGGCTTAATTAGCAGCTGATCACCTCGGCCAGGAGCTTGTACCGTCTCACCTTCACCCTAAACCGCGCCTTCCCCGCGGCGGCCTGCAGCTTCCTCCTCCCCTTCGTCGCGGACACCTCCGGCACCGGCAGCACCGCCCTCTCGTCGTCGCCCTTGGGTTTCTTGAGCGGCTTGCCGGGCTCCGCCGAGAACGCGGACCTCGAGCACTCACCACACGAGCGCCGGCTATTCTCACCATCCTCTTCAGAATTGTTCATCTCAGACGACGTCGTCGACATCCTTCGTTTCGCCGCCGCCATCGGCTTCACCGTCGATCCTCCTCCGCCATCCTCCCTCAGGCACCAGTTGCACCTCCGGTACGCCGTCACCCTCGGGTACAGATCGCTGCAGTATCTACACACATACATATATGCACGTAGGTAGTCAGCGGAAGCCCACACGAATCGACGAACGATTAAAGGGTGGCAAAGTGGAACGGAAGCAATACATGTGCTGGTATGCACAAGTGCATGCTGTCACCTGTGTTGCAGCCGGAGGCGGCAGTGCTTGCAGCGGAACAGCTGGCGCGGCAGGCCGTGGTCGCCGCACATGCAGCATACGGCGGCGCCAGTACCGTCGGAGCCGGGAGACGCCATTGGAGATATATGTAATGGAAGGAGTGGAGGAGATATATGGCGGCCGGTGAGGAGGAGGGGGTGTGTGAAGCTTGACTACATGGACACATAGATAAGGAAGACGCGCGATGCAGAAGGCCGCCGTATGAGGCGGTCGCGTCTCTCGCTGGGGTCGATCTTGACGGCCACGGGTAGCTTTCGTGAGGTCAGGGAGGGAGGAAAACGGGACGAGTAGCGAGTTGACCACGCATCGCACGGCGTTTGAGCGTGTGTACGTGTGTAGTGGCTGCTAAAGAAAGTAATGGCGCGTGACAGTTATCGTCGACGACCGAGTTCGCAAGACCGGCGAGGGGTATGACTGTCATTTCACCAGATGTGATACAGTATGTCGGCCCTGTTGTACTCCTGTTCTGCATGAGTTTCATCGAGGTCTCTCTGCTTTTGTAGATTGTTATTTCCGGTCCTGCTTGAGGATGTACAGAGGAGAATACACTGGAGGAGCTGTGTATCTTTGATTTAAAGAACGTGACCCAATATATGCAAGGCGTCTGAAATATGGGAATTTTAAAAAAAACACTTAGTTTCTATGTTGTTTTGAGTCGTGCTTGATCGTAGGACTTTTTTTTAAGAGCTCTTTTACGGTACATTCCATTCAACACTTATCGTTCATTCTTTTTATCTAATAGTTCAGATTATTTATGATTTAGTTATACTATACCCGGTAGCATGAGTTGTAGAATTCCGAAGGAGTTCGAATTGTAATTGTCCATGTGAGGATCGCATGTATCACAAGAGTAATATTTTCAACGCTAGTTAGAAAGTCCATAATACCCCTCATAAAAAAACATAAATACAAAGAAAAGTCTATTATAGTTTTAACAAATCAATGATAAAATTTAATTTATACTACTATCATATAATACTTATAGAATGTACATGAAAATTTCCTCTTTTTTAGGAGATCATAGGAAGTTAATTTTGGTAAACTCATGATCACCGACCAAATATGGGTTCTGATACATTATGAATAGCGTTTGTATTCAATATGAGGCTAATGAGCCAATATATATACACATACATAAGTGTTACATATGCAAAGAGTCCCTTGTACAATACATATTTAACACCCTCCTTAAACTTATAGTGGATCAACAACGTTAAGTTTGGAGAGATAGAAGCTGTGTTGAGTTCTGGTATATGTCTTTGTGAAGAAGTGCATTGGTGAAGTTCAAGACACATCTTGAAGATCAACAATCTGATCATGTACCTGGGTCCGCATGTAAGAAGCATCAACACCAATATGCTTTGTAAGCTCATGCTTCACCGGATTTGTAGCAATGCTAATAGCACCTGTACTGTCAGACGAAAGAGGAGTGGGTGCCGAAACAGAAACACCAAAACACTCAAGTAACCATCGTAGCCAAGTAACCTCCGCAGTCAACAAGGCCATAGCTCGCAACTCAGCCTCAGCACTCAAACGAAAAACTATTGTCTGCTTCTTAGTCTTCTAGGCAATGAGAGAACCACCAAGAAAAACACAATAGGCAGAAAGAAACCGGTGATCAGAGTGATCACCAGCCCAGGTAGCATCAGAATATGTCTGGAGCTGAAACAAGGGAAAAACAGATAACGAGTGATGGTTCCACGAAGATATCATAGAACACGAAGAAGATGACTATAGTGGAGCTGGGTGGGAGTAGAAACAAACTGACTCAAGATATGCATAGGGTACGAAATGTCAGGACGAGTGACACTCAGATAAACAAGACTCCCAACAATATGACGATATCGAGTAGGATCAGTAAGAAGATCACCATCAGTAGACCGAAGATGAACATTAAGCTCCATGGGAGTCTCAGCGGTGTATTGATCCGTAAGAGAAGCACGATCAAGAAGGTCCCGAATATAATTTTCTTGCGACAGATAGAAACCCTCAGGCATAGAACTAATCTCAATCCCAAGAAAGTAGCGAAGAGGACCCGGATCGGACATGAGAAAGTGCTCATTAAGGCATTTGCTTGACAAAAGTGATGTACTGAGAATCATCTCCAGTAATAATCATATCATCAACATATAAGAGGAGAAGCGTCCGACCACTAGACGAAGTGTGAATAAAAAGAGTAGGATCATGAGCACTGGCAGAGAAACCAGCTGCAGTGACAACAGAGGAGAACCGATCAAACCAAGCACGAGAAGCTTTCTTGAGGCCGTAAAAGATCGCGAAGGCGACAAACCATACCATCGAGAGCAGAATACCCGGGTGGTTGTTGCATATAAATCTCCTCACGCAGCTCACCATTGAGAAAAGCATTCTTGACATCAAGCCGAGAGATGTACAATACCGACCGGATGCTCTGAGAAGAAGAGTGCGAACAGTGGTCATGTGAGCCACAGGAGCAAAAGTCTCATCATAATCACGACCATACTCCTGCTGAAAATCACATGCCACAAGACGAGCCTTGTAGCGTTCAAGAGAACCATCAGAGCGGGTCATAATCTTATAGACCCATTTGCACGTGATAGGAGTAACACGTGCGGGAAGAGGGACAAGATCCCACGCAAATGCGCTCAAGGCACAATCTCTTACGCCATCGCATGTTGTCACTCCCGATGAGCAATGCATCACGATAAGAAGTCGGTTTAGTAAGAGCCGCTAAATAAAAGCGTGCAGGAGGCCGAATAGACTGGAGATCACGAAGAGCATATCGAGGAGAGGCCGAAGAAGATGAACCATCAGAAGAAGATGACGCATCAGAAGAATCCTCAACTCGCGGACGACGAGTGTAGTAAAGAGGATAAGAAGGACGAAGGCCGGGAGGAGCCTCTGGAGAGGGCGGCGGCGGCGAAGGAGATGGTAAAGGAGGAACCGAATAGGCCAAAGGCGGTGATGGAGGTGTGGTAACTATAGGGGTGGCAGGAAAAGTCAGAAAAGAAAGCGGCTCAAAAAGAGATGCTGGAGTGGTGGAAGGAGAAGGACTAGACTCATCAAAAATGACATCCCGAGAAACCCGCATCCGTCGGCCAACAGGATCCCAACAACGATATCCCTTATGCTCAGCGCTATATCCCAGAAAGACCTATTTACGAGAATGAGATCACCATCGTGCAATAGACTTTGGCGCCATTTCTTCACCGTGCAATAAAACATGAATTTTAAAAAGGGCCGAAACCCTAGCCATCCATCAATCATCACAAGAACTAGAGGTATAAACAATTAATTTTCACACACACAAGCATCAAGATTTACATGGCTGAAACCCTAGCCATCCGTCAATTTTGTTATTTCAGACCCAATCATCAAGGAAGAGAGGGGAGGGGATCGGATGAGGGATATCACCGGTGATGAAGGAGAGGCGGCGACAGCGTCACCGTTGTATCACGACGGTGACACTGCACAAGATACTATTACGACAAGAGTGCCTTCTGTAGTGAACCGTGGTGTCACAACCGGAGGCGGAGGAGCTCACGGCGGTAGTCCGGCGTCGTTGGGGGGACGGGGAGGTTCTGTCGGTTTCGGGGAGGCGGCGTTAAGGAGGCGACAAAATCGATCTGGAGTAGTTGGGCTCGTGCATGCAGTATATATAAGAGAATTTGGGTAGCGGAACCAATCTGGAGTAGTTGAGAGGTCACGGTGCCACTTCGGTTTGAATAAAGGGGCGACCAAATCTAGAGGGTTATAAGGGGGCAGCGAAATATCACAGACGATTTTTAATACAAACTATCTGTGATGAGTTAATTATCACAGACGATTTGTATTAAACCCCGTATGATACTTCATATACAGTTTTCAACATTAATCATCTGTGATATTACCTCTTCATTGACGGTGTTTAGCGCAGCTAGTAACACAGATGGTCGCTAAACCAAAACCGTCTGTGATTATATTTAATATTGACGATTTTGGTCAACCATCTGTGATGAGACGCCTAGTATTAGCCTTTTTGTGGCAGTGAGGAAAAACCGACCGACCAGTGTCGGTTTCACTGAACCAGGTAGTTTTTATTTAGGACATAAATACCTTCGTTCTTATTATTTTCTTGTTGTGAATTCTGGGATAAGATTAGAAAGATGTGACTATGAGTGCCCTATTGTTGTATGCTAGTTATATCATTGAGAATTAGACTTTAGTTTCCAACCCATTGCTCTAAATAAATACTCTTATAGATAATTACAAAATAACTATGTTGTTCATATAGCTATACATGTTTAATTCTAATGAAAAATCTCTTGTTCAGAAGATTCATAATATAGATATACAAATCGATTGTAGTGTTCCCAAAATCTTTAGCAACAGTTACCGTTTATGCTCTCTCACGTCTCATAAGTGCAAAAGGAGATAAGACTCGCTACTAAAACTTTTATATGCAAACACACACACACACACACACACACACACACACACAAAAAGGCACCTGCTTCTGGTGCAATGTAAATTGGTTTGTGTACGTTAATGGAGTAGATGATTTGTATGCGATATATACAAATTGGAATTCCAAGATTGAGAAAGTAATTAATAGCTAAACGATCAAATGAAGCTGCTCTTGTAGTCTTGTTCTTGTTTTCGTCCATTCACGGGCGTCTCTGCTGCGTGTGCATGTGTGCCGTTCAAGAAACGCCAAAACGGACGCACACGCAAGTCTCGTTTTTTTTAGCCGAAAGCGCACGAATGACTCCCAAGACCTGGACGCGGTCACGCCTAGCATCAGCCCACGGCAAAATTTCCGGCCCAAACAACGCTCAGGGCCATCATTATACAGCAGGTTCGCCGAACCAAGGCCCGGCCCGTCCCGCTGAAGCCGGCGGGGTTCCGCGCTCGGGGCCTCGGAACGGAGACAGCTCGCTCGGGGACAGCGCGTTCTTATTCCCGCGCGCGCTTCGCCCCAGGCGCTGGAGGGTACAGCATGATCGGGACGGCGGATCCAAGAGATCAGCCTCGTCGACGACGAGACGGTCGCCGGCGGGGCCTCGAAGGCGGCGGACGAGGCCGTCGGCGTGCCGTGGACGCATCGTTCAGACGCGGACGACAGCCGCAGCTCTCAACCGTACCGGAGCATCAGCAATGATAAAGATGGTGATGGTGATATTAATGATGAAGGGCTAGCACATCACATGAGAGGTGCTGCTCCGTACTGCGTGGATCAGATTATGCATGGTTGTTCGGTTAAATTAGGTCGCAATCCAAATTAATCAAGGAGGGTGTGCTCCGAGGAAGAGCACGGCATCGGTGGCTTCAGGCAGAACGTGCAATTACTTGACACGAATATAATTGGAACCGGACAATTGTTGCTCTTTTTTTTTTTTTTTGTAAAACCTGCGTCTAGATAGAAATGTACTTATTTCACACTTGTGGATAACGGAGCTGAGATCCAAAAGTTTAAATTGACGAGAAAAGGCAGTCAATTCACTTATATACTTCCCTTCACATGTAGACTCTTTCGGTCCTAAAATATAAAATACAAGTGAATTATTGTTATTATTATTTTAATTGAACCAGCCGGTTCTTGAATCCAGTACCTTTTGGCTTTGATATCATATCAGAATGAAAGCAAAAAAAAAAAAGTACTTCAACAGTTTGGGATCGATGAAACGTCTTAAAGCTGAAAATGACACAATTTCTGATTGGATTATTGCAGCAATCGCTGTGCGTATCTTATATATTTGGCTTATGTTTGAAGCCGATCAATGTGCCTAACATATTATGAGGTACAACAACTCTTTTTCTTCAAATATATCAGAGAGAGGGGGAGGGGGGGGGGGGGGGTCATCTTGCTAGCTGTGCTTGACAAGGCATTTGATTATCCACATGCGTGTAGTGCGTGCCCGTCATCCTTCTAGAGAAGCAACATCTATTAAATTATTGCCTTTGAACATCAGTGGCAGTGCATGCACACATATGGATAAATTCTGCAATTAATCTGAACAGAAGGGCTACATAACTAGCAAGGACCACAAACTTTAGCTAGTCTCATCTTCTGAAGACAAGAGTAGAAAATACTGCAAATCGGAGTGCCGTGCTGGTGAGGGCGCAGAGGCGGCAGTCGTGGTGAGTGCAAAGACGACGGGCTAGCGGCGGCGATCAATCCGGCATGGCCCAACAACAGGATCTGGATCGGCACAGCACGGTCCGAGAGGCCGATGTGTTATATCTGGGTCGGCACACAAGTCCACATGCTAGCACGACCCGATTAGTTAGCTGCCCGACCCTGGGACTAATCGGGTCCATGCCATGTCGTGCCGAATGACCCATCCGAACAGCTATAAACGAGACATAGGTAGAAATTTCACAAGGAAAGGAACTCGGCCGATAGTACATTCAAAATAGAACTCGACACATATTACCCGCACAATCCACTGACAAGCGGGGCTCATTCCCAGCTCGGAGAAAATGGAGTTCGCTCTTCCTTGGGCCTTGGCACCCTTTATAATCTCACATTGGAGTTGCTTGAGTTTGGGTTTTTCACGAGCTCGGTAATACAATCCCTTTCTCCCCTATAATGCTACAATGAATTTACCTTACACCAGAGAAAAAGATTCCGACCGGTTACCCAGGGAACTGAAAAAACCAGCCAAATTTTGATTTTTAACTTTTGAATTAAAGAATAAAATAATGGTAATCGTACGAGGAATATGAGCTTGTTTGCTTCAAGGCCTGACGGCAAAATGCCTGGCCGGGAGAGGACCTGCAAGCTGCCTGCCGTGCATTTGGTTGCCTCCTAGGCGAGCTGCTAGATCCTAGATCCAGGCGTAGAAAACAAGCGCCTAGGAGCTAGGCCTCCCAAGCTGCTCCAATCCATCGTTGATAGCTCGATCCAAGGTTTTATTTTTCATTCACCAATTCCAGGCACATGCTTCCAACCAAACAACTCATTTTCAGATTTGTCTGACCATGCAACAATCATCTACTTTCCAGATTACCTCCAGGCACTGCTTTTTTCCAGACATAGAATCTAAGGCACCAACCAAACAAGTCCTGTATGCACGCATGGAAAGCGCCAGGTCAGGACTTCTTTCCCCATCAATCACTTAACCATTTTTTGCATGTTTTCTATATATTTCGTTTGAATTCAAATAAACTGTTAGCCCCCATTTGGATCCATGAATTGGGCCCAGAATCAACGAATTGGAATTGGGTCAGATCAATTTTAGCTGTTTGGATGACCCATAGTATTGGAATTGGAAATGAGGCCAGATTCAGCCTGAATCGGTGACAGCTGGAAGTTAGGCTACCTTGATTCATACGTGAACGCCTCCGATTTTGGCGAAATTCCGATGATTTTTCCTCCCTCTTCTCGCGTTCCTCGGTCAACGAGCCTTGCCGTCGTCGATGCCTTCTCCTCCCTACCTCTCACGATTCATACTCCTCACCAGAGTCCTCGCCGGCGAGCACCATCATTCGCTCCACTTCTTTCTTCTCACAAGACCTACTCCCCGCCGTCGATGCCCTCTACCACCGCCGCCGATGGAGCCACATCTCGTCTCTTCCGGCCACAACTCCGGCGAGCCTCTAGCCAGCAGTGACTCTGGCCACTGCCTTGGCACAAAGCCCCTCGTTGGCGGCACATCTTCTTCATCGCCGCTGGTCCTGCTTGTTGCCGCCACGACGTCTTCTTTCTCATCACCGACGACGTGTCTTCCCCTCTAGATCCACTCATCGGTGTGTTCTTCCACTTCGTCGTCACCGCCACTGCATCTTCCTTGTCGCTGGCACTTCCATTGCATCTTTCTCGCCGCCGACGCCACACTACTTCTTCTTCATCGTGGCTCCCCTCCATCCCCTTCCTATTCTCAGGCTCTGGCAACTGTAGCCGCCGACGAGCCCCTTAGACCCGTTACCGCCGACGAGCCCCCTAGACTCGTCACCACCGGTGAGCTCCCGTGGCCAGGACCACATGCATGCTTGATACCTCCTCCAACTAATTTGTATTCCTCACAATGCATCCAAACAACATTTGTATTTGTATTTGACTATAATTCAACTGTACAGTTTCACATCTCATCCAAACACTAGTATTAAATTTATGAACCAATTCCAATTCAACTTGGATTTGAATTGGAGCCATAATTCAATTCATCCAATCCAATTCTCAGACCCTTGGATAATTAGTCAATAATTGTTCACACCATTCAATTAAAAATGGAAATTGCTAAGGAGTACTCGAGTATTTCTTCACATGGGGAGTACTCAAATTTTCCATCCATCCAATTTGCATCGTGATTCATGCCTCCTAGTGACCCGATGGCCGGTGGCGAGAATCCTGTGTCGCACCGGTGAGGTTAGGGATCAGGTTTACCCAGGTTACGGTTCGGGTTCACTGGTGGCTTGGGTATAGAGGGAGAAGTGGGGTGGGGGCGAACCGATGGTGGGGCGGCGAGGCGACGATGGCGCTGCCAGCAGCTGGTCAGAGGAGGGCAGTGGGCAGTGGAGGTTAGCGGGGATGATGAGAAGGGGAATGGTTAGGAGCCGACGAGGGGCGGTGGTGCATTCGGTGGCGGTAGCCACCGGAGACTAGGAAGGAGGGCAATGCGGGGGAGTTGGGGGCTCACCGGAGATGAGGAAGGATATGGTGGTGATGGTCAAGGCAGAGGGAGAGACAGCGAGCAGGCGCGGTGGTGATTGGCGTGTAGGAGGCGGTGGGGGGAGCGGGGCTCTGTTGGCGAACGCACGACGATGCCCGGGGCGGCAGATGTGACGACGTCTGCTTTTGGACAACGAATAGTGTCGACCATTTAGTTTCTGTTTTCATTGTTTTTCAATTCGTCGCTTGAATTCCAAAAACTCCAAGCTTCCTCTAAACTCGGGTTTGTGTTTCAAACCTACCTTCAAATTCCGAATTCAAAATTCAAATTGAATTCACCTTTTCATATTTTGGACCCCTTCCAAAATCTACATCACCTTTGTTTTGCTTGGGCCAGCCCTATTCTTTTGGGCCAACCCATTTTTCCTGGCCCACTCAACTTTTCTCCCTCTCCCCAATTTCCTCCCCAGCCCACCGACTCCATTCTTGGCCTCTCTTTCTTTTATCCCTCTCCCTTTTATTCCCCGACTGGGTTGACTTTCCCCTTTCCCCGGCCTTTCCTCGCCCTGGCCTGTTCCCCGGCCGCTCCCCCGTTTCTCCCTCCCCAGCTGTGCCCGGCCTCCACCTCCTTCCCTCGCTAGGCCCGGCTTCTTCTCCCCTTCGGCCCACCACTCCGCCAAAGACACCTGCAGTGCGCGCCCCACTTCCCACTGCCTCCGCGGCCGCCCCACGGCGCATCACCTCCACCACCTGCCTGCCTGCGCCGACGACTCCCACACCATGCCGCTTGCTCCGCCTGTGGCGCTGTCCCGTCGTCCTCGCTGGTCCGCGTACCTGCTCCGCCGAGCCATACCACCATCCCCTCCGCCTGTGCGCACACCTCCGACCGGTCCGAGCCGTGCCGCGTCCTTAGTCAGCGCCTGCACTCGAGTTGTCCCATCGTCCTCGCCCGATCTACGTGCCAACTGCCGCCATGGTCGTCCCCTCCTCGCCATGCCGCCATCTCCTCCCGGCGTCAGCTCCATCCCCGGCGCCACCTTCCCCATCCCCGGCTTCTCCCCCGTGCTCCCTGCCCCGCTTTCCCCCTCTCCCTGGTAAGCTCTCTAGCTCCATCCCCAGTTTCGGTCGTCCCTTCCCCTCCAGCCGAAGCACCCTTCTGCCGTCGGCTACCTCCGTCGCCGCCTCAGCCCAGTCGCCGGCGCCAGGAGCGCCACGGCGACACCCCAATGCTTCCCCGACCACCGGCCGCAGCTCCCCGCCTCCCCAAGTCGCCGCCGCCGAGCTCCCCTCCCCGCGCCACCTGGGCTCCCGTCGCCGGCCTCCTCCCGTACTTCCCCACCCTCGCCAACGGCATGATAAGAATCCCCGCATCTCTCTGATGCTCTCGGCCTCCTCCCCTGGCTCTCCCTCCCTCCGGTCGCCATCGCCACCATTCGGCCTAGCACCCGATCGCCCCCGGCCGCCGTCAGCTCCTCCTCGCCGCCGCTCCTACCGCGCCACCACCTCCCTCAGCATCCTCCCTCCTCTGGCAACCCATTTTGGGTACTCTCAGGTGCCCCCCGGCCGTCGTTCGTCGTCGGTTGCCGCCGCCCGAAGCGCCTTCCCTGCCTCCCTGCCTTCCCCCTATGCTGCTGCTCTGTACTGCCCTCCCTCTGTCGGTTTGAAGCCAAGATAGTAGCATGGTCTGAATTGTTTTGCCCCCTTGTTTGCTGCCAATTAATTGTGTCGAATCTGTGTTCTCCAGACCAGTTAAATGATGGAACTTTGAATTGTGATTGATGATTAATGCTTCTCCCGTTATTGATTGTTGTCTATGATTCTTGCTCATCAGTATCAGCAATTGGTTGTCAATGAATAGAGTAACTGGCATTTGTAATCTCTGTGCTAATCTGGCAATTGAGATCTGGTTAATCTGTCAATTGGAAATCTGGTAGTAGAGGATTGTCTTTCGCGTTGAATCCTCGTTGTATGTCGGCATTGAGAATTGAGCAGTAAGATCAGTAGGTTGTGGCAGTGATTGAGGAATTGGCATTTGCGTAGGGTCGGGTATTTGAAAATTTACTTTTATTCGGCCATTGAGAATATGTGTGGCTAGCTAATGAAACCCCTGTGTATAATCTGGCCGTTGAAAAATCTGTTCTTGATCTGATAATTAATATTGGTGGTGTAATAATCTTGCTACCTTCCAAATCCGAAGTAGAGTATCCCTGCAAAAGTTCCTTCGATCTTAACCCTCCTTTGTTCTTCCCTCCCGGCAGAATTTCTCTGTCGTTCCTCCTTTCTCTCAACTGGTCATTTGACTCTGTCAAACATTCCCGTGACGCCCAATCCCTTCTCTCAAGCTCGTCCTCCGCGATCTTATTTAAAGCTCTTGTGTTTTATCTGGTCTTTTGAGTTCTTTGGATTTATTTGGTTTCTCGATTGTTGTCGCGTAATTATAAATCGAAACCCAGAAGAAGGGACGACTCGAGCAGAACAAAGATTCAAGCAAAGACGCCAACCAAGACTTTGAACCCCTGTCCGAGCAGGCTTTGAGTAAGGTCAAGGCCGCGGTAAAATAGCCCAGGCGAGTTAACACTTTGATCATGTTGAACCTACATTTTATGCAAATTATGCTCTTTTAAAATATCAAATTGCATGCTTTAATTTCCTATGCAAATGTATGTCAAACACCCTAAGGTAGTTAAATGCCTATTTGATGATTAATTAGTTATTATACCATTTCCTTGATAATTGAATTTCTAAAATCTTTGTCACCCTAGTAAATATATGGTAACCTACTAGTTATAGGTCGTACTTAAACGACATGCTAGTCTTGTTTAAGTATCGGGGTATTACTACCCCCAAATCATCATTCTTTAAATCATAACAATTGTTTTGGGCAGTCGTTGGGGAGAATGACAGAATTGGTTGAGATAACTTGTTTTCTACTTCTCCAAAACCCTAAAAATTTGCTAATACCCCATCTGGGCGAATGGAAGGAAGGTGGGTACCGTCGAGCACGAGAATGGTTGGTATGTGGTATGAGCCACCCAGATAATCTTAAGGACTTAATCATGTGGTGACCTCCTATTGCAAAACAGTACAACCACAAGTCTATAATGGTGTCGACCTGGCTAACTAATTGGTGTCCACCGGTACGCGCTGCACCATTGGAGGACTCCCCATCGCCGTGAGCCCACGAGGCTACTGGTTGGGGCATGCGACTTACGGGACCCTAGGCGTAAGTCGTATGGCGCAAGAGGGGGTCTGGGTAAGTGGTTGTCGGGTCCCAGTAACCGAAACCCTACTCAGGTGAAACCTTAGCGGGTGTAGTAAATACCGAGGGATACCTTGTAAAGGCCTTGTGATAATCTCCCCTTGATTCACATGTCAAAGGTAACGTGTGTACATATCAAGATGATTATCTCTTGTAGGTAAAGATGTACAATCTCTGCAGAGAATAAAACTGTTCGAACAGCCGTGCTCACGGTCACGGGCGGGCGTAGGAACTTATAAGATATAGTTCTATTTCAAAAACTTTTGTTGGTGGATTAGAAAATGTGCAGGGCTCACCTAGCCCTTGATTTGGATTTTCCCTAGGTATTCTTACCCAGTGTTGATAATCGGTGGGTGTAACCACCATAAAAAATAAGCATGAAGGTGGAGGTAGGCTCTGCTGTTAATAATTACTGCACAATTAATTTCTTTAATAAAATGAAATTTTGTTAAAATACTAGGTGATAAGAATTTGTATATTATGATATTTGAAAATATTTGCTTTACGCAAATAAAAGAACCCGAGCCATCCTTGTTAAGCCTTGTATGTGTATTTGTGAATATCATGGGGATATGCTTATAATCTTAGGATGATGTTACAATTGGTAATGTCGTTGAAGGTTTGTCGAATCACATGTTTTCAAAGAAAATCTGTCTTTGTCAGTCATGGCGGTCTAACAAGCCAGTGGCAAATGATCGGTCAATCTTGCGGTCCGACCGGCCATGGGTGGCGGTCGGACCAGCCAATACAAAAAGTGGAGTTTTGAGTTGGGCCAAAAATAGAGGGTGTAGGCAAGAGAGAGGATTCTAATGCACTTGGTCTCATAATTTTTAGAGTCTCCAGTCAAAAGTTCTATTCGTTTGAAGTTTCCAGAGAGGTTTCGGTTTTTAGTGGCTGAAAATTGGCTAAGTCCTTTCTGGGCGGTCTGACTGGCCAGGACGGCAGTCAGACCGGCTAGAGAGCGGTCAGACCGGCCATTGAATGGCGGTCTGACCGATTTTCACTTGTATCATCGTTCCTTGTAGCGGTGATGTTTGTTTGTTGAGTCATGTTCATGAGTTTCATTGTATATATGTTGCATGATGCATGTTTTGACTAACGTGGGTCAAGTTGCAAAGAACTTATTCCCAGAATCGATTTCTTGGTCTATTGTTGTGCAGTTGCTTGGAGGTCAACGACGGTCAACGGCGATGATGATCAGGACTAGGCTTGAGAGCTGAGGTTCAGAACGATCAATGGTGCCGGATGAAGTCATTGGATTCGAGCGTGACGCAAAATGGACAAGGATGACCGAACGGGAAGTTTGGTGTGTCGGGTTGCATCAAGCGGCGCGGGGGTCGGTGCAAGTGTCATGGTGGTTTCGGTGGGAGCTGGATGGGAAAGACTTGCCGATATGATGAGAGCCGTTGATCAACCTACACGTGGCGAAGCATGGAACTGTTTCATGAAGATTGGACTCGGCCTTTGAGAAGGATCGAGAAGCGGTATTTTGGTAATATCACTAAAATACCCGCTTAATTGCTTTTGGCTAAACCGCGGTGCAAGACGACGCAAGGAGAAGCGGTTTAGGTCAAGAGAAGATGAAGACATCGCTTTAAAATGCGTGCGTGAGTTAAACCCATTTGTGTGTAGGCTTAACGGGTGCCCAATAGAAAACTCTTCTAGAAGATTAGCCTCCACTATAAATATGGGAGGGTGTTGTGCACCTCCTTAATCCTTTTGCTTATTTTGAAACCCTAGTTTTGTTTTTGAGATTAGGGAGTGGAGAGGTTAGGATTATTGAATAGAAGATTGATTGTGCACCCATGTATTGAGTTTTGTCCTCCATGTTGGAGTGGCTGTAAACCAGCAACAATCACAAATCAATCTATGCAAGTTTTCTTGATATGAGTCTCTTTTCGTTCTTGCTCTCTATTTTGTGATTTTGGGGTTTTCCTGGATTTGTAAGTTTTCTGTTGGTTTCTGCCCCCAATTTTGCTTACTGTGACATGTGGGATATCATCTAGGATCATCTTGATCATCTCTAACCCACGAGCAAGGTTTTTGATCTAGTTTTCATGTTGACTCGGTTTTGAACCATCCTTCACTCAAACGGGAAAAGATCAGAACTTTTCCAAGGATCTTCACAATCTTTGATTGGAATAGGTTTCTGATATCCTAGAGAATGTGTGTTCCAAGTTTCATCGAGTTTGGAGTTGTAGATTAAAAGTTACATCTATTTGCAACTTCATTTTTTAGGCTGATTTCACTGTTCATCAGGCTGGAGACCAGACCGCCCAAGGTGACCGGTCCGACCGCTCAAGGTGACTGGTCCGACCGCCATTGACATAGAGGCCGGACCGCCCAACACTTAGGATTTTAGCCTTTGTTGATTTTGGTTGTTTTGCTCCGGGGTTTGGATTGGATTCAATACAAGACTTCTGCTATGCTTAGATATTGATCTTCATAGCTCTCATAGCTATCAGAGAGAAAATCTTGTTGAATCCGATCTTTGTGAAAAAGAGATCGTGCTCCTATTCACTCCCCTCTAGTCGCCGTTTCGGTCTAATAGTATTATTGCATCTGCACTGTTGGCTCGCGAGCACGGTAATTGTGCTCACCCTCGCTCTTTTCCCTAAACCCTCATAAACAGGAACCCTGGAGATTTTGACTACTACGAGGATCCAGAAGTCTGAAGACCTAGGAGTTATTGAAGCGTAGTTTAGTCCTTAACTGTTCTAATCTCACCTCAGTCTAGCTGACTCCGTCGGTTCTTGTGTGCCTCCTATATTGTCCGAAGTTTCGGATAATATCGTGCGTACACGGGTTCCCTAGTCACTTGCCTGTGGAGAGATGTGCCATCACCTCCTTGCTTCCGTTGTTGCTTCCGCTATCTTTTGTAATGTATTCATTTGGTCTGTTCGGCCTTTATTGTAAAAATTGGCCCGAAGCGGTCTATGTAAACTTTGATGTGTAAATTAATGAATGGTATGGTTCTACGCCATGTATGATTTGATTCAGCAATGTGCTTGTGAAGTACTATCTACTGATCCAGGGAATAACACCGTGGTTTCACAGAGAAATCCGGATTGAGAAATCTGGGTGTCTACAAACAGCGCGACAACAGGGCTGGGGTGGGTGGCGGCGGGGTTGGGGGCTGGAGTTAGGGCGGCTAGGGTTTTGGGTTCGGGTGGAGTGGAGTGGGGTTTATACAGGAGAAGGGAGAGGAGGGGTCCATTGGATACATATTTAAAGGTCACAAATTTGAGTACTCCCTCCGTTAAAAAATCAACACTTGAGATCAATCACCAACACTGCGGAAAGCTAGACGGGCCGCGTCCTGTTTGTGACTAATCTGAACAGCACATGGCATTACTCGCGACAATAATAGAGCTTGCCATGTCAAAGAAACAAAGACTCCTGCATGAGGGGGTGATCGTACACGTTGCCTGTGCAAGCCTAGCTTGTGAGTCGAAGAAATTGGCCTTGGAAGCGAAAATTCGCTGAGAGAGGACCTCATTGCGAGGCCCTTCGTCAGCCGTTAATTCCTCCTCGATCAACCGAATTAGCGGCTGATGGGAATAGCTCAGGCATTTTCGGGCTGCCTGGTAATGCAACGTAAGGACGAGAGTAGCTAGCTCCAAACAAACACCCCATGTGGTCTCTTTCCTTGATGACCCCGCCATAACCTCATCGATCCGGACCAGTAGATATTCTTCTTTTCCTATCCCCTTGCATCCTAGCTACACTAGCTAAGCTAAGCTAACCAAGCTGCCTTCACTTCACATCGCTCTACACGATCAGTACAGCCTCTTCTTACTTGTTCTTTCCCTGGCTTGCAAACTAGGCGAGGACAGCTGCAAGAACAGCAAGAGAAGGAGCTAGCTAGCTGCTGCATCTCTCCGGCCGTGAAGGCTGTACGTGGCATGTACTTTAATTTCCATCGATCTGAAGCATCCGGTTAGATTCTTTAATTTGTATACTCAACTGAACATGTTACATACGCGTGTACATGTCTGTCGTGCTCTGAACTTCTGGGAGTGAATTCAAGTACGTGTATTAATTTATGCGTTGTATTATGTATGTGCATGTGTTGTTTCGTGGCGATATATCCTAATTAGTTCGCATGCTCTGCAGAGAAGGCGTGGGAGAGAGCTAGCATGTGGGAGTCGGAGAGCGAGAGCCACGCCGGCGAGCGGGGGCTCGTCCCCGTCGGCGGCGGCTCCGACCGGCACGAGGGGCTCAAGAACGACGGCTTCGTTCGCAGAGATCAGTCTTGGTATGTATCGTCGACCGAGTCCGTTTTTTGCTTGATTTGTTTCGCAAGCTCGACCATGGAGGTTTCTTGCATGCAGCGCTCAGCTCTTGATGTCGCGTTAAGTATTTGATTAGTTCACCTCATCATCGTTTTGTTTCCTGTAATTTGAGCAGGTATGTGAACAGTGACATTCCCAGCGATTTGCTCGTCAAAGTGGGGGATGTCAGCTTCCATCTTCACAAGGTATATTCTTCTATTCTCCTTCCACACACACACACAACAGCTCAAGCATTATTGGACATTCTACTTGTGTCAGGGCCAAAAATAGAAGCCTCTTTATTTCTTAATTTGGTTTTTTTGTTGCAAGAAGGCAACAGTCATAGCATGCTTGTAACTGCACTTATTTCTACGGCATGCATGAGGCTTGCAACCTATACTCTACACTCCTAATTAAGTTAAGCGTTTCACCAAACTAAACTACTGCGGTTACCTGGTTGCACGTACGGTACGGCTACCAAAAAGTAGTACCCCATGATCTCCCGGAGCGGCCGGATGAGCCGCGTCATCTACGAGACCGCGGCGGCGGCGGTCGACCCGGACACGGCTCTGGTCGACCTCGAAGACCTCCCCGGCGGCGCGGACTCCTTCGAGCTGGCGGCCAGGTTCTGCTACGGCATGGCGGTGGACCTCACGGCGGCGAACATCTCAGGGCTGCGCTGCGCCGCCGAGTACCTGGAGATGACGGAGGACCTGGAGGAGGGCAACCTCATCTTCAAGACGGAGGCGTTCCTCAGCTACGTCGTGCTCTCCTCGTGGCGCGACTCCATCGTGGTGCTCAAGAGCTGCGAGGGCCTCTCGCCGTGGGCCGAGAACCTGCAGATCGTGCGCCGCTGCAGCGAGTCCATCGCGTGGAAGGCCTGCGCCAACCCCAGGGGAGTCCGGTGGGCGTACACCGGCAGCGGCGGCAGGCCTACCAGGGGCGCCGGCGGCACGGCGAGCCCCCGGTGGAACGTCGGCGGCGGCGGCGACTCGAAGGAGTCGAGCCCCAGCCGGCAGGCCGTGCCGCCGGCGGACTGGTGGTTCGAGGACGTGTCCGTGCTCAGGATCGACCACTTCGTGCGCGTCGTCACCGCCATCAAGGTCAAAGGTAACAGTGCTTATACACTGTTATTAGTCTGCAATTAATCGGCATGGTTACTATTACAACATGACTATATCTTTGTTACTCTTCAATGATTCTCCCGCAATAGGGAAAATCACCTTTCTCTATATACATGAGAAATACAAAATCTTATGATCAAGTGTTCCTGAATAGTGAAGCACAGTATACCTCCTAATTTGTGTTCGGCAATGACAAGAGACCGAGTTGGGCTTTGGGCTACTGGATAATAGTCAGGATCAAAAGATTATATTAATTTCTTCAAAAAATCAGAAGAAAAAAATGTTAACCTGAAATAAGCTGGGGCGTGGCCCATGGCCAGCTACTGCCCTAGCAATGACATGACACTACCATAATCAATTAGTTCCCAACAGTGAAGTCAAGCCCTAGGGATTCCATAAGCCCTTGATTTTGATAAAGTGTACTCGTTTTCCTATATCACTTCATGTAGATTTGTACATTTTGAAATGGTTCCATAAAAGTTTCCTTGGACACCATAACCAATTGGCTTTGCTCAATAGCCAACCAGTCAAAGATTCAGTAGTCAGTAGTGCAACTAATAAGGCACATTTCCATGGAGGCATTTTTCTTTCTTTTTTGCATAATGTTCTCACTAAAAGTTGTAGGAGGACCGTCCCTCTCTTCTTTTTTATTAGATGTTTTTAATATTTTACTGTCCCCGAGATTTAATCGTTATTTTTTTTATAATTTATATTAAAATATACTAATAAAATTATAATGTTATGTATTTTTTTAACAATAATCTAATAATGTAATTTTCATATAGCTAATCACGGATTATAGAAAGTCAGGTACAAAAGAACGGGCGAAGTAATTCTATATTTGATTTCTCAAAAAATAAGTTCTGGACGACGCATTGTTTCTCCATATTAGACACTTAATTCTACAAAATTAGTACCAAGAACTAATTAAATTTAACATGTGTTAGCATGCCGCAATGCATGAAAACTGAGCAGAAACAATGCTCTAAACTCTTTTCGGCTTCCGGTTATTAAGCCATTTTTTCCTACTATTTATTGTTGTTGGCAGGCATGCGGTTCGACCTAATCGGCGCGGCGATCACCCATTACGCGTCCAAATGGCTCCCGGGGCTCACCAAGGACGTCTCCCACGGCGGCAGCATCGACGAGCCCTGGGCGCAGGCATCCACCGGCGGCGGGCTCCACATGATCATAGCCGGCGCGGGCGGCAAGGACGATCTCGCCACCAGCGCGCCGGCGCGGGAGCAGCGCATGGTGGTGGAGAGCCTCATCAGCATCATCCCCCCGCAGCGGGACAGCGTCTCCTGCGGCTTCCTCCTCCGCCTGCTCCGCCTTGCCATCATGCTCAAGGCCGCCCCCGCCCTCGTCACCGAGCTCGAGAAGCGCGTCGGCATGCAGCTCGAGCAGGCGGCGCTGGCCGACCTCCTCATCCCGTCCTACGGCCGCGCCGACACCGCCTACGACGTCGACCTCGTGCAGCGGCTCGTCGAGCACTTCCTGGTGCAGGAGCAGACGGAGGTGACGTCCGGCCCGGGGCTCGGGGAGCAGCAACAGCCGGAGTACTACAGCTCCGCGAGGATGCCGCCGTCCGCCGCCGCGTCATCGTCGTCGGGGCTGAACGCCAAGGCACGCGTCGCCCGGTTGCTCGACAGCTACCTCTCCGAGGTCTCCCGCGACCGCAACCTCTCCTTGACCAAGTTCCAGGTCTTGGCCGAGTCGCTTCCGGAGTCCGCGCGCACCTGCGACGATGGCCTGTACCGCGCCGTCGACTCGTACCTCAAGGTAGGTAGATGCTTATGTTTATGATGTTATTCTTGCGAGGTGATCGGAGTCGTTAATGGTGGCCGGGTGTCTGGTTTCGTCAGGCGCACCCGACGCTGACGGAGCACGAGCGGAAGCGGCTGTGCCGGGTGATGGACTGCCAGAAGCTGTCGTTCGACGCGTGCATGCACGCGGCGCAGAACGAGCGGCTGCCGCTGCGGGTGGTGGTGCAGGTGCTCTTCTCCGAGCAGGTCAAGATCAGCAACGCGCTCGCGAGCTCCTCCGCGCTCAAGTCGGCTCCGGACGGGGGCGCGCTGGCCGCCGTGCCGGCGATGCCGACGCGGCGGCAGCTGCTGGACGGCACGCCGCAGTCGTTCCAGGAGGGGTGGGCGGCGGCCAAGAAGGACATCAACACGCTCAAGTTCGAGCTGGAGAGCATGAAGGCCAAGTACCTGGAGCTACAGCACGAGATGGACGCGCTCCAGAAGCAGGTGGAGCGGGCCGGGCCGTCGCCCGCCGGCGGCCCCGGCTCCAAGATCGCTGGCGGCAAGAATCAGGGCCCCTCCGCGTGGAGCAGCGGTTGGAAGAAGCTGGGGAGGCTGGCCAAGATGACAGGCGCCGAGGCGCCGGGGGCCGGCGGCCACATGGGGGCACCCGGAGAGGCGGCGAGGAAAGGGCCGAGGAGGTGGAGGAACTCCATCTCATGATCGAGCTTCCTTCCTAGTGATCATGACTAGATGGCTAGATGCATGCATGCATGCTTAGAGCAGGGTAAGTTAAACCAGAGTGGTGTTGATGGAGCTAGTGTCCATTTGTGCAGACTACTCAGAGACGATGATCATCTGTTTCCAATGTGTTGGATTTGTCATGACTCTTGATAAATTATGTTGGGAGATCGGCTGTGTTAGTTCTGAAGATTTTCTTCCTTGCATTTGAAGACCCCGTTTCCCCGTTTCGAACGCAGAAATGTCATGAGATTTTCACAGGAAACCGGTTCAATTCTTGCAGGAGTCGAAAAACGGAGCCACAATAATTGATTTGATTTTGTTTGAATTTAAAACAGGTGGGTATCCGGCTCAAACCAAATAAAACAGATGGGTATCCTGCTCAAACCAACGCCCATCTGTGTTACATACCATGCAAAAACTCTTCTCTCAATATCAACACCATTTGTCAGTACCCCCATTATCAAATGAATGATAGCCTTCCTCTACAGTGATCCAATCCAATTGCAAATGAGGAGAGAGAGTTTGCATTATAGAACATAGATGCGGGTTTGAACTAGCTAGATACAGCTAGCCCATTGAAAGTAACTAGTACTAGTCGGCTGCACCTTCAATGTTCAAAATGTAAGTTGTATTGTCAGGGTGGTTGCACTGTCCTGTGAATTCCGATCATCCGGTCCCCTCTCTCTTTCCAAGGATGGGGCATGTGTCTAGGGCTGCTCTTGTGATCCATACGTGCTCTCGGTCACATGATGACAACGATATGATAGCTCCAAGAAGTTATGGAGAGCTGGATGGAGGTCAGTACAGCGTCCCTGTCGGGTCGAAAGCTCGAAGACCTACCTGTGCGCATGCGTGCCCCACAGGCCATGTCCATCAGCTCATGTGCTTGCCCTTATCTGCCCCACGGCGACGGCGACATGAGCACCAGTGCGGTGCAAGCCCACACCCTGGTTCACTCCCCCCTTCGCCATCTCCCCGTCTCACCGGACAGGGGAGGGCACGTGACCAGAGCATTTCAGTGCTCCTACTATAATTGGTGTCATCGTGGAAAATCGGTCCAAATAGTTATTAAAAATTCCGAAAAGAATTACACACCTAGGGTATGAGATAGTCCAGCATCCACAAAATTACACATTGAGAAACAAAAAAAAGACAAAATCTGCTGAAAAGTAAATCCGAATTTTTTTTAAAAAAAGATAAAGCTACTATTCACTGAAATATGTCTCTCTTTTTTTTCTCAATGAATATCGAATTTGGATTTTTAATTTTGTGGGATGCTAGAATATATCATAACCCTATGTACGTTTTTTTTGTTGCTATTTGTTATAACTATTTGAACCGATTTTTGAACAAAGGAAGCACCGGTAGCACCAATTGATGGAAACACCGGAAATATTCTCGGCATGTGACGGCGATCCTCATTCAACGCTACTGTGAAAAACTGAATGATCCTGCAAGTCATGTAGCTTCTTCTGCTCACTCGTCAGATAGTTCACTTGTGGTTCTCTAGGCCGTCTTCCTCGCAGGTGCGCGGTGAAAGATCTAGCGGCTGCCAGTAGTACGTCGGAGGTGGAGCGAAGCTCCATGCCCCGACCCCACGCGCACGACGCAAATCCTCTGATTTTGAGCCCAAACCATGGCAAATCCCTACCGCAGCCGGCACAAGCTTCTTTGGCCCAACGCCCTGCAAGAAGTGACGAGCTGAAAAGAGCCACGAGCTTGGCAAGAACTTACCCAAGCAGCAGCTTTCACATCGTGATCCAAACAGCTGTCTCTAGCGTGGACCGGACATGGCTGGTTGCCACGGTTCACATGTCGGAGCTCTATTGCACCAGGGCGCTCCTCTCTAGCTGTGTGCTTTGGACTGGACTGGAGAAACAGAATGACAAACTGGGGAGTACATCTTCAGTCGCCGAGTCCTTCAATAGCAGCCGTCTCTGCATCGGAGCTCACTTTACCCAGCTGTGGTAGCGGCGAAGCGGCATGTATCACCAACATTTGCAGATCAACTTGGCAAAACAACTATATCGAATTGGCCCTGTTTTGGGCGGGGAGATTATAGCTTCAGCTTAAAGCCACCAGAAACTTAAGCTCCCCGAAACGGGTGCGGCTTCTTGGGCTTCCCATGAAAGCTTGGGGGTACCTTTTCACGAAGAAGCTGAAGCTAACGACCACCATCTCCTCATCAAAGGCAAAGGCAGTCCTCTAGGGGAGGCTCAGCACCCTTAATATCTCTGATTGTCAGCACGCGATGAACCGGGAATTTTGAGACCAAAAAAAAACACCTCGATGTTGTTTCAATTTACTATTTTAGGAAAAGCTCATTTGATAGGATATCAAACATTATAACATAACAAACAGGAAGCAGACAGACGCGCAACAATAGCTTAGTTTTATCAGCAAGTCAAAATTTCTTGAAAGAATAAGAATAACTCTTATTGTCCACAAGCTTTAGGTTCTACTCGCAACACAAATCTGCAGACACCATTCATATACCTGTCTCACCCACTTTTATGGCCATCTATAATATCCCATCATACGCTACTATGCTTACTGGACCAAAACCTTGTTTTCCATTGGAGGAAACACAGAGAATCTCTCGCATCAGCTCACCAGTTGCTGGTTGCCGTAGAAAGGGTAGGCTCCATATGCTGCGGCATACATGTTTGGGTGGGGGAGTGGCCCCGCGTAGCCATATCCACCATAGAAAGGTGTTCCGTAGTACATGCCATTCCGCCGGTGGCCCGAATCGCCCCTAGACTGAAAAACAGAGCATTCAAATGAGTGAGCGAAAACATAGAGCCAACAAACTTCGCAAAAAAAAAAACAAACATTTATTTATTTAACAGATGCTGGGCATGCATATAGATGATAACTCATAACAGTATTCATACAGGTGCTAAAAATTTCAGCTGACGAGTAAATACGAGCAAGCCTCGCATAAGTTACTGCAAAGCAATAACTCCATGGAAGAGTAAAAAATGAAATCCCAGGTGAAACATGGTTTAAAAGCTGTACTATTACCACAGCTGTTGTCCGTTAAGCCTGTCAGAATAAATCAACAAGGCCGCATCTCAGTGAGCACTCTCCTTTAAATCATCCAGAAAAGGATACAACTCAAGCTCGGACAGGTTTCAGAAAGGATAACCACGAGACATGGTGTGGTATGGGATACTTGGTGCCAGACAATGCACAGCACCAGAAAGAGCTCACGTTATTAAAGTATGAAGAAATAATCAACACAAGCTGCAGTTGGCCACAAATCAATGAGGGGTGACTGGTGACCATTAATTCATGATAGTTCATAAAATGGTAGAGGAGGCCATGCGCCACAACAGTAGTGTGTTGGGTAATCAAGCTGCCTAGTATAGATATCACATGATCTTTTTTTCCTTTTCACGTGGCAACTGGCAAACAGTGGCAATCTTGCATGATATTCACTGCTTTTGAACAAATTCACGATGGGAGTTTTGCCCATACAAAGCCATCCAGGATACATGCTCTAAAGGTCTACATCAATTGTTTCTTCCAAGGGTAGCTGGGAAAAACTAGTTAGCCGCTTAAATCTATACTTCTATTTAACTACTAGGCCCTGTTTAGGTGCAGCTTCTTCAGGCTTCTCAAGGAACATTAAACACATTTTCACTGAGAAAAACTAGAGCTCCTCTCAACCAGATGTTCTAAAAAGATTGCTTCTGGAGGAAGATAAGCACTCCCAGACAAGTCTACGTAACAGGCTTATCTAGGCCCTATTTGGAAGGGCTTAGCTTCCAACAGAAGCCAACCTATTGTAGGCTTCAGTTTATTGTAGGCCCCAAACGCCCCTTTCCACTGTCTTCAGCTTATTTAAAGTGTCCAGTTCGACTCTGGCTTAGGCTTTAAAGGATAAGCCCAAGAAGATCCAATTTGTTTGACCTAGTTGGCTAGCTTCTGCTTCGAGCCCATAAACTGAAGCTGAAGCTGAAGTGTGGCCAAACAGGTCCTAACTGTCTCGGGATACAAATTTTACTGTTGAGTGTGTATGCAGTCAAGCTGATGTCAAGAGAATTTCTGTAGTCCAATCATGCAACCTGACACTAGATGATTTACAGGAAATGTCTGACAGAAAGATCCCTTATACTATAGTGCAACAGGAGTCTTGCCACCAAACTACATAGGTAAGTTAGACCATCCTTAGCTATGGCAATTTCACTTAGGGTGGTCAATTTACCAGCCCAAGATAGAACCAACTAATGGTGTGTTTGGTTCAAGGAACCACCCTATTCTAAGATGGGTTGGTCCATCATGTGATCATCCCATAAGTTTGGTTGATGATCTCATTCCTCATTTGTCTACTAGCCTTGTGCTTACAAGGGATGAGGTGGTGACGGACTTACATTCCTCAAACTAAACAAAAAGTGAGGAATGACTTGGTGCAAGGACCAACCCATTCCTGAAACCAAACACCCCATAAGTGCCGCAGGTCAATCAGATTGAGCTCAACATAATAGAGAACAGATTCTCCAACCATTACCATGGGTCAAGAAGTAAGCAAGACCACCTAAGGACCAACATGGCTAGTGATAATACTGCACTTCAATGCATAGTATGAAAAGTAACCTTTCAAGAATGCTCAAACAAACAGGACTGCATGAGTACCTCAATTAAAGGGGCATCTGTGGTGGAAAAGAGTTGGAGCAACATCCAAAATACATGAGTGTCATGCATAGAGGGAGATTGCCATGGCCACATCTCCAACAATAACTTTTTCTTAAAAAGGAATCACTGAGTAAAAGCAAAAGATAGATAACACCCAAAATAAATGCCTCTTGCTCTGTCTTTTGTTTCTAATTTTCAATTGAGTTCTAAAGACTCGGGTAAAAACCATCCAAATGCAAGTGCACAAAATGTACCACTAATAAACAGCCTGTAGGAAATATTTTTATGGTGCAGGTGAGAAGTACAAATTGGAAAAACATCCTGAGTAGTGTGCAATCATGTAATATAAATTCCCATTGTCAATGCAGGTTTACAGTTGTGCATTCATCAAGTTTTGAACAAGTCAATCAGAGCAAGTTGATTACATTACTTAGTGAGAAATGGATCAAAACGGAAAATAAAAGTCCAAACTAGTTCAAACCTGCTTGCTTGCTGGACTGCGGCCCCATGAAAGACGAACTGCCTGCTTCCCAATTGTTGATCCATTCAACCCTTGTAGTGCTTCTTCTGCATCAGCTCTACAACACAAGACATGCATTTTCACACAATCTCAAATCTTGCAGCAAGTAAACCAATAGATAGTTAAGCATCCAACAATGTCTTATAAGGGTGTATAGGATTAGGATTAAAATATCTTAGTTATACCTATTGACAAACTGTACAAAGCCACATTGTTTCCCAACAGGAATTTTGACAGAGGCAACATCGCCATACTTTGCAAATGCTTTCCTTAGTTCATCTTCACTAACATTGGGATCAAGCCCGCCAACATATACCTACAACAATAAAAGATATAAGATATTGTGTTTTTTAAGTAAAACATCATGACCAAAAGTTAACAAAGCCACCGGGAAACAAGTAGCACATACTGTCCTGTTAGTTGAGTCACCATCTGATTGCCTTGGTGGAGAGGAGCCAGAATCACCTTAAGTACAATAATCATGAAGATTAAAAATATGTCAGATGAGAAAATAATGGACAAACCTAGAATGCTTTTGCACAAGAAAACTATCGGTATCATACTATAATGAACATAGTGAATTCAGATAAAAAAAAGAGCATGCAAAGAGCTTCATTGGGGTGTCCCAAAATGAACAACATCAAATGCCAAATTGGAGACCACCATGAAAGCAGCCTCGTCGAGACGATCGAAATGCATATATAATATGCCCAATTTGGAGGTCGGATGCAAAAGATACATAGTAGCTAGTTAGCTAACGCTATCCGAATCAGGATATTATTTGTATTCCATTTGACACCTATTTGGTATACTGTGTTCATATTCAGAAAAAAAAAACAGATATTATCTGGATTCGTATTCGTTTTACAATACAAATGCAGTTTTGCTTACCACATTTGGTACTACCCGAATTCGGATACCGGATAAAACGGATTATCGGGATTCGTTTGACACCCCTAGCTTTAGCTTATAAGCATATATGCTGGAACTGAAGCTAGGCCAAGCATGCCCCAAAAGATTACTACATCTTGGGAATTTTGGAAATTGCAGAAGGATAGCTCAGGATACAAAACAAGTGCTTAAAAACAACTTTGAAATTATGGAAATACCTGAAGATCTTCTAGGAGTTGCAAGTCCTATACGAATTGGCCGAGTGGAGCAATATACACCATTCATTTCAGTCAATGCATGAGTTTTGTCATTATCATCTCCAAACCTAACAAATCCGTAGCCCCTAGAACGGCATGTGTTTGCGTCAATAATAACTTTAGCTCCTTTCACAGATCGATATTTGCTAGCAAAAAGTTTCATCAACATGTCGTCAGTCACATCCACAGCTAGATCACCAACAAATATTGAGTGATCAGAAGCAAGTTCAGAGCGTTTTTCTCCCATACTATATGATGCCCAATTTAACTTAAAAGCTCGGTCAGTATTAGGCATTACATGACCAGCAAAATTCTGAAGTGCTTTCTCTGCTGACGCGTGAGAATAGAACTCTACAAAACCATAACCCTCGGAAACTCCCGAGTGTCTATTGCGGATAACTTTAATCGTCACCACCTACAAAACAGATGGGTAGCAAAGTATGGCAGTTAGCAAAACATGGAAGACACACTAATAGAGTAATAGAAAGACGAAAATCTTTCGTAATACTTCCTCTCCACTTCATAAATTCAAGAAAAAAAAACTTTCCTTTACGAACCTTCTATTAATATATTATATATATAACAATAGGGTTTTGTTTTGCTCAAAAAAGGAAAGTATTACCGCATCCACTACTGTTTCTTTCAATGATGAAACAACTGCATAATAGCATGGCTAATAATTCATTGCAGCTTAAAAATTACAATAACTAAGAACCCATAATTCGGCCAAGTGCGCATGCTCGTTCGCGCACGCACTGCCGCACAACATTGACTAAGCTGCCACAATGGTTTCTGGCCTCGTCCTCCAAGTCTTCATTCACACATCACATAATCTTTCTGAATGCAACAGCCCCTAACAAATTACAACATGTCTAATCCATTTCATCCAAACTACACAAGTCATAACAAAAAGCTATCACCTTTACCATCTTACCAACATGAACTCTACAGAAAGGCACACCTCACTTCACATAGCGCAATAATTCACCAGGACAGGAACTGTCTATATTAGCAGTTGCACGACAACATGTACGATCACGGTTTAGAACTGTGAAAAAACTAACTAGTCTATTTCACCCATATACTGCATTAAATGGCCTCAAAGTTGGCGCCTTTAGCAACTACCCAACCAATCCTACGAAAAAACCCACAGCTTTATCATTATTACCAAACAATAATTAACCGCAAAATTAACTTGCTATCTCAACTGGAACATAATATGCACGAATCAACGGGCAGTCATATGACAAATCTAACAGGTTTCAAGAGATCCGGTATGGGTAAGGCTGGATCGGAGGAGCGGGCTCGGGAAGACCTAACCTCGCCGCTGGGGCCGAAGCAGCTGTGGAGGTAGTTCTCGTCCATCCAGTACTGGAGGTCGCCGATCCAGATCGTCCGGTTCTCGTCGCCCCCGTTCCCGCCGGATCCAGCCGTTGGCGGCGGCGGAGTCACCGAGGCCGTGGGCGCGAAGTGTTTCACGAACTGCGGCGGGGGAGGCGGTGGCGCGGCTACCATGGGCTGCGGCGGGGGGTACGGTATGACCACCCACCGCGGCTGCGGTATGTGGTGGTGGTGGTGGTGCGGGTGCGGGTGCGCGTGCGCGTGCCCGTGCCCGTGCGGCGCCGGCGGCCCGTGGGCGTGGGGGTGGGGGTGCGGCGCCGCTACTGCCGGGGCGTCGGTGGCTACTGCCTCCGCCATCTGCATCGCCGCCGCCGCCGCTGGAAGGAGAGGAGAAGAGAAGCCGCTTGACGGGAGGCTCGAGACGAGTGGAGGCGGAAAGAGAGGGAGGGAGCTCGTGGCTGGGGGTGAGGCTGGGAATATATACACGGCGTTAGGAACGGATCTGGGCCGTCAGATCTAGGATTTTGCTGTGGCTGTGGCCGTCTGATGCGCTGGAGCGTAGAGACTGACTCGTGGGCCCGGTGGAGGTTTCCGGTTTGGGGGTATTGTTGGGATGTGCGGCTGTAATCTGCTATTTCGGCAAACAAAGGTAGTTAGTTAGAAAGAAGTTTGGTTGATGGTACGACGGGTTATTAGATTTGGAATTATCTATAAATTTGGTATTTTTGGTGCTAGAATTGGTCATTCAGATGACGAATTTATATTAGGGTTCATATAATTAATAGGTTACGGTTGCCTTTTTGATATTTTTTTCTAGGTGTTTGTGATCAATCGAGTCAGCATATGGCAGATACGGTTTAACGTTTTTGTTAAATTAAATGGAACTCAAATGACTTTTATGCAAGTAAATTCAATTCATGCGTGGACCTGGTCCCAAACATATGACCGAGACTTGTATAACAACTTCCTCGAAAATAAAGACTTGTCTGGCAATTGAATAATGGAAAGACTAGGTCCCGTAAAAATTATATAATGGAAAGACTAGGTCCCATGAAAAAAAAATAAGGATAATACGAATAATACTGGTTCCAAAGTGAAATGACATGCAGAAAACTAACTATTTAGAACAATGCCTATAAACATTTTATAGGCAAAGTTAGCTGTTAAAATGTCAATTCTCACTCCAACCCTTCTTGAATGTAGGCAAAAAATAAACACCCTCTCCAGATATGTACGGATATAATAATTGTCGTGTTAAGCCAAATCCAGAGGAAAATACATTTTAGTTTGTCATACTAGTAAGAGCGCTAGTAAGAAAACTAGCAGAATAACATAATTATCATACTATTTGGTTCCACGATCCAAAATTCATACCCACTAAGATACTGTTTGATGAAACCCCCTTTTTTTCTTAACCAAAGAAGAAATATTTGCCATGCCTTCCTCTTATGTTATGGAGTAACGTGTTGTATTTGCAATACCATGCACGAAAAGCAAGCGGGAGTAGGGAGCAAAACGTGGCCAACCAGTGCATGAGAGAAGAAGCAACGCTTCTGGTATTTTCTTCCATGCACACGCCAAAGAGCCGGGCTAATTAAAATCAGCTTTCCTCGTATGAAAAATCACAGTAAATATATGGCTTTTATTTAAACGAAGCATGGGGTAACACCTTACTTTACTGGGTAAAGCTACGGGTCGTGCGTCCCGCGTATCGCTCGCATCGAACGCCTTCCTTTCACACCACATATCCAACTTTACCAAATCAACTCAACTGGCTCCCACGGTCCCACTCCCACAGTCCCATGTAGAGCCTTCTTCCCTCGAATCACAATGAACCAAGTAATTTATGAGCTCCCAAGAATAGAAATCCCCAAATCCACAACTCAATCCATCTTCAATTTTCCTAGCAAAGAGAGGTCCAATGGCGTCCATGGAGTTCAAGCCCACGGAGATGCAATTGTCTAGATTCTTCATTCCCTTCCCTCTCATGCACTGCTTCTATCTTCCTGCTCACCTACTTTCTTCCCATTCGAGGTCGTGGTGAGGTCATTGTTGATGATGCTCGCGCGAGGCCACCGCCGCTGGCATCCGCAAACTCCACCGATGCCGGTCGTGGCCTTCATGAGCTCCATCGCCAATGGGCTCATCCTTCGACAGTGCCGTCTGAGCCCCACCACTCTAGGCCTGTAACACGCTGGCTATGCGGAAGACAAGATATTACCTAAAATCTCTACTACCAAACGACATTATAAACAACTACGAGCATTCTACAATAAAAGAACAACTACGCTCTGCTCGAAAGGGAAGTAGCATAATAAACAGCCTAATTTCAGCAATGCATAAATAATTCGAACATGAAGTCCCATACCAAATAAAATTACTAGTTCCATAACTATAGGGCACGAATCCATAACCTAGGCATAACGATAGCTATACTTATTATTACAGTCCCACATTGTAATTGCAAAATAGTAAATGAAGGTTATCTCAACGGGTGTGTGCAACTGTGTGTCTACTCCCTCCCACAAGAGATGTCATCATGTTTCACCTAAAACAAAAAAGACACAGCAAGGGTGAGTCCACGACTCAGCAAGTACAAAAGAATATGTGAACACGGTAGTACCATTTTGTCATCGTAAAATGAACCAACATTTGGATTAGAATCATCATATGAAAGAATGAATGAATGCACATGCTCTTCTCTTTTGCTCATACCGGTATAGCGAGTGAATACCCGTCGGTGTTCACTTATGCCCGCATTCTACAAAATGCGGGAACCCAAAACCCATTTGAGAACATGTCAAATCGGGGACCCATGTTGCCCACATTGGAATGGTGGGTCTTACAATCACTACCCACTCCTGTGGGTGTCGCAAGATCAAAACTTGCATGCATGAATGAATTTGATGAATAATGAAATAACAGTAATTGAATCTTAGTAAGGCAAACCATCATGAACAAGTACATATCACCATGATTCTTTATATTATCACCAAACAGATAAGAACACATATCAACCACAAATGTATAACTGTACTTACATTTCTCCACTATGACGTGCGGGGAGGCAAGGACGAGGCCCCTTACTCCGGAACTCCGCCTCCTACATGAGAACATTACTAGCAATAAGAACGCTGAGGAAAATGTACCCACTCACACTCTTTAATCCGACTCCCCGCAACCTAGAGTTCGAATAAGGGTTATACTCAATTTCCCGACGGTCTAGCAGTAAGTCCCACATAAGAGAAGTACGAAAATCACTATAACTTTCACTGTGAAACTCGGAACAGAGTGATCTTGGACTCTCTGAAATCACGACAACACCGTTTATGATAATCTAGTTGGGCAAGTCCCCTGATTCGGCCTCTTAATATTTCTTATGTTCAGGTGAAGTTTCTGTCTCTGTAATCTGACAGTCAGCGAAACAGCGACGGTAAAAATTTCATAACTTTTGATTGCCAACTCTAAAAATTGTGTTCTTTATCAACTTGGAGATCTTACTGAATTTACCACAAGTTTCGTGTTGGGGGACCTTTCTGATTCTGTCTCTAAATAATTCTTACTGGCCAGACAAGCAAACTGCCAATTCTCGTCAGCATCTCTTGGATAGTCGCTTTAAAACTGTCATAAGTTCTAATCCGTAACTCCAAATTAGGTGATCTTGGTGCCTAAAGAAAGCTAATACCGAGGGCTACAACTTTATAATAGGTGGTAAGATCAGAAAACGTATCCATCCCACCCAAAACTGACGAGAAACAGCGCTGAACAAATCTGATCTGCTACTGACAGTACCAACGTGAATTGAAAATGCTACCGATCTACCAGGGATCGAAGTTACCCTTGATGAATCGCTAGAGGATGTCGCCTCGCTGCGTGCCGGTTCCCTTCTCCTTCCCTTCCCTCCTCCTCTTCTTCCTCTCCTCTTCTTCCTCTCCTCTTCTTCCTCCTCTCCTCTTCTTCCTCCTCTCCGTGCTCCTCCTCTTTGGCCGGCCCTCCAACTGTCGTCTTCTCGCCTTTCTTCCAATGGGCAGCAGCGAGGAGCTTCGCCGGGGAGGATAGTAGCGCTATTGGGGAGGTGGTGGCTCAGGGGAGGCGCAAGGGGGAGAGGGGGTGGCGACTATGGGGGAAGAGTGGGGCGGCTAGGGTTTGGGGCGCCCCCCTCTCTTGGCCGACCCCCCTAGGCTGGCCTCCCCTCTCGGGCCTCCTAGGCCGCAACCCAGGTTGGCGAAATTTTATAGATAACCCATTTTTAAGAAAAATTCCATTCTTTTGCTTTGGTTTTCTCCCCTCCGACTTCCTTTCTAATTACCCGATTAAGTTTCGAGGTATTACAAGGTCCCTCATCGATGTTGTCGTGATGTCCTCCATCGAGGTCTGCTACTCACTGTCATCTGCGCCTTCTCCTCTGGGTACATACGCTTGTTGTAGACATTTTCTCGAATTATTGCGGCTCCTTTTCTCGATTGTTTCAAGAAGCGCTTTTGTTTGTTGCAATGAGTATTTCTCAAATCTTGTAGCAAGAGTAATGTGTTGCAGCGGGAGTGTTGATTTGTTGTGTTGGAGTAACCTTTTTGTTTGCATTAGCGTTGTTGTTGTTGGTTTGATGTGCTTATGGGCCATCTTGTTGCGATGGAGTTGTTGCAATTGGGTGGGGTTTGTTGCGTGGTAAACAATTAATTGCTACGTTCACTGCAAAATTTGTTGCTCCACTTTGAGAACAGTTTCGACACCCAACGGATGTATTATTTAGTAAGATCCAATGGCTACCTTGGACATCCAATCTTAGCATCCGAATCGAACGTCCGGACGCTAGTCGTTTCCCACTTTACTATAGTAAAAGCTTGCTTAGAAGACGAGAGTTCCGCAAGAACTTTACATTAATTTAACAAGAAATGGTACAATTCCGAAAAAAAATCAGGAAATTCCTGCATTCCAAATAAGGCCTAAAGTATTTATTTCTATACACTAGTCTCCGATATTTTGAACAAGCGCGCAGAAAAAGCAACCAAAATTCTTAACATCTATGTCATAACTCTTAAGGAGAAGACCAAAGGATGATATGGCAAAGAGATTTATAATCCAATTATGTAAATATGTACATTTATTCCTTTTTAGGGTATCGCTGAATGCGGAATTGTAAGGCTCTGTATGGGGTTGTTGCTTCTCCAACAAGAAGCTTCGAGTAGGGGAAAATCTTTTTACCTCTTAAGGGAACATCCTTCGATCTTATCCGTCATCTAATTTGTCTCGAGATTTATACTATTTTCTCACTCATTGTATTATCTATTCCTTAAAATATACATTTATGGATCTTGATGCAAAAATGGAACAAATTGGCCAGCATATAGGACAGAGGGATGCTCCATTAAGTTCTTGTTTGGTTAGATCAAAATCTCTGCTCATCCACATGGATGAGTTAGAATTTTAGTTCAAATTCTCGGACCATTCACATGGATCCCGTCCAGGAATGGACTTCACAAACAAGCCTTAAGAGCTAAAAATCCACTTGCCTCTGAGCAGCGGCTTTTCAAGGCGACAACTAGTATTGACAGCTTTCTCAGAGGGATTGGAATGCCCACTGTTTCCATTGTAGAAATAAAACACATATCGGATTATGAATTAAACCGGGCAGCAAGATAGGCAAAAAAAAATTTACTCTATACATAATCGATCTTGTTTCTTAGACGGGTTACATGGACAGATTACACAACGATTGGAAACACACACGCAGAGGAAATTAGTGTTGTTGCCCTTGATGGATTGCATGATTTCAACAACAACAATTTTGGAATTCTAAGAAACCAACCAGAATCCATGAAGAACCAAACAGGCCCTAAGCATCCTAGGTTGAATTTTGTGTAGAGGTGACAAGGACGTCAAATGTTGTTGGAATTTTCCTTTGCCGTTCAGAGCACTTTCCTTGATGGTTTGTTGTTTGTACTTTCGAAGTGCAAAATCAAAAGGTACAACCTTTTATCGTTATTTTCCGTACAGGCAGACAGCCCGGAACACGAACGATTTCGTAGACGTTAGTGATTTCTGATACCTAACTAGTCCGTGTAAATAAAAGCATATTGTGAGAGGAGTTTTTGGCGCTTATAGAACTTTTGGTGGAGTGGTTAACAGAAATAACTCCCTTTCGGTCGTATTGTCAAAAATGGTTTATCAGACAAATCAGTACGCGACATGTGCCCAAATTCGGGCCTTAGGGGGGCGGACTTGCCATCCACCGTTGCCCTAGGGGACGGACTCTCCCGTTGCGTCACGTGTGCAATACTGATGCCCACGGGGTCGGATTTGCTTCTACCACGCCCCTGGGGACCAGAAATACCTCAACATGTCCCTAGGGCACGGATTTCCTCCTAGTCATGCCATGTGGAGCATCCGGTGCCCAGGGGCCCGGGTTTGCCTCTGTCGTGGCCCAGAGGCACGACGCACGCCTACAGACCCGCGTGCACTCGCCTGCAGCCCCACGTGGGAGGGAGTATGTTCGATCCATTTCCATCACGTATGCATGCACCAAAGAAAAGGCTGCGCATGGGTGGGAATATGATTCCTCCCATCGCTTCGCGGTCGGCGTAATTTCTACGATGCGTGGCTATAAAACGTGTGATGCAGACTACGAGAGAGCTCACACTCATCCTTGCTCTCTCATTCTCAGCACACACGGTCTTGTGTGCTCTCGACGATTAAAGATTGTTTATAGTAGTCATTAGTGGTCGTATTATTACGAAAAGTTTGACATCAGGAGCAAGTATTTCTTTGTCGTGTGCAGTTTCTTTATTAACTGTGTAGTTAACTAGTCATAATAAATTTAGTTGTAGTTAATTAGTGCAATTAACTATGTGCAATTAATTTAGTCATTACTATTTAGTCGTAATTAATTTTATCTTTGTTAATTAGTCGTTATTAATTAGTCATAGTTAATTATGTTCTAATTAATTAGTCACAATTAAACACTCGTAATTAATTAGTCATAATTAATTAGTCATAATTAATTAGGACATAATTAATTAGTCATGATTAAATATATTAATTTAATTAGTGGTAATTAAATTAATAATACATAATTATTCGTGTCATAGTTAATTAATTATCAATTAATTAGTGTGTTAGACCGAAACGGTGACTAGAGAGGAGGGGTGAATAGGAGCACGATCTCTTTTTCACCAAGATCAGATTCAACACGATTTTCACTCTAATATCTATAAGAGCTACGAAGATCAATAAACAAGCATAGCGGAAAACTTGTATTTAATACAATCAAAACCCCGAAGCAAAACAATAAAAAATCATAAAAACTCAATCTGCCATAAGATGGGTGGTCTGACCTCTCAGATTGGCGGGTCGACTTTACATGGGGCGGTCGACCTCTCGGATGGCTGGTCGACCTCCACTGATGAACAAGAAAATCATTAAAAACGGTTGCAAATAGGATAACTTTTGATCTACAACTCCAAACTCGATGAAACATGGCACACACCTTATCTAGGATATTAGGAACCTATTACAATTAAAGATCATGAAGATCCTTGGCAAAGTTCTAACTTTTTTCCGTTTGAGTGAATGATGGTTCAAAACCGAGTCAAAACGATCCAAAACATTGCTCGTAGGTTAGAGATGATCAAGATGATCCTAGATGAGTTCCCACATATCACAGCAAGCAAGATTGGGGGCAGAAACCAACAGAAAACTTGAGAATCAAAGATGGCCTCAAAATCACAAAATAGAGAGAAAGAACGCAAAGAGACTCATCTCAAGAAAACTTGTATAGATTGATTTGTGATTGTTCTTTGGTTTATAGCCACTCCAACATGGAGGACAAAACTCAATACATGAGCACACAATCAATTTCCTCTTCAAGAATCCTAAAATCTCCACTCCCTAATCTCCAAAACAAAACTAGTATTTCAAAATAAGCAAATGGATTAAGGAGGTGCACAGCACCCTCCCATATTTATAATAGAGGCTAACCTTAGCGGGTGTGGCAAATACCGAGGGATGCCTTGTAAAGGCCTTGTGATAATCTCCCCTTGATTCACATGTCTAAGGAAACGTGTGTACATATCAAGATGATTATCTCTTGTGGGTAAAGATATACAATCTCTGCAGAGAATAAAACTGTTCGAACAACCGTGCCCACGGTCACGGGCGGGCGTAGGAACTTACAAGAGTTAGTTCTATTTCAAAAACTTTTGTGGATGGGTTGAAAAATATGCGGGGCTCACCTAGCTAGCCCTTGATTTGGATTTTCCCTGGGTATTCTTACCCAGTGTTAGTAATGGGTAGGCGTAAATAAGCATGAAGGTGGAGGTAGCATCTGCTGTTATTAATTATCGCAATTAATCTCTTAAAAAATGCAATTTGGTTAAAATATTAAGTGATAGGATTTTCTAATATCTGTATTTATCAATGTTGCTTTACGCAAATAAAGAACCTGAGCCATCCTTGTTAAGCCTTGCATATATATACTATTGCATCTGTTGTGTTGGTTCGCAAGCACGGTAGTTGTGCTCATCCTCGCTCTTTTCCCCAAACCCTTAGAAACAGGAACCCCGAGCTTTCGACTACTACAAGGATCCGGATGTCCAAGACTCAGGAGTCATTGAAGCGTAGCTTAGTCCTTAGCTGTTCTAGTATCACCCCTGTCTAGCTGACTCTATCGGTTCTTGTGTGCCTCATATATTGTCCGAGGTTTACGGATAATATCGGGCGTACACGGGTTCCCCAGTCACTTGCTTGTGGAGAGATGTGCACTCACTTCTTTACTTCCGTTGTTGCTTCCGCTATAATTATTCTTAAAAGTATTAATAACTCATATTTCCATCACATGATTCAAAATCTAATATATACTTTGAGCAGAAACAAAGACAAAATTGAAATTCTATACCAACAAAATTCAGCAATGTGGTGAACCCGTTATGTTCTGAAGAAAAAAAAATCATAAGTTAGCAAATCTCAAAGCATATTGGACGGATGAAAATTCAACTTTTTTTAACAAAATAAAACAATCAAATGTTGTTTAGCAAAACCGCACATGAAATGATTAAAAAAAACTAGGGTTCTGGCCCACAAGGCAACGACAGAGACAAATTCAGCCCCTTAGCATCGGACGCGCCACGTGGCGCGACAAGGAGGAAAGCCATGCCCTAGGGTCATGATTGAGGTATTTCTAGCCCCGATGGTACGAAAGTGGCAAATTCGACCCCTTAGGCATCGGTATTGCACACGTGGCGCAATGGGGGAGTCTGGCCCCCCGGACACGGTGGAGGACAAGTCCAACCTCCTAGGGGGCGGATTTGGGTATGTGTCCCGCGTCGGTGTGTTCGACGTGTCATTTTTGGCATTACGACCAAGAGAGGGCTATTTTTGTTAATCACTCCGCCAATAGCGCCAAAAACTACCGGTGAGAGAAGCTATGGACTATAAACTTTTCGTAAAATCAATTAGAAATCCTGAATGTGACAGGTTTAACATCGACCTAAAATCATTTTAAACTGAAAGCTCAACTTTAAAACTATAGTCGAATCTTAAGTTAAGCCACAGATGCCCCTGCCGGCCGCTTGCCGATTGACTGTTAGATTAATCTTGTTATTTTGTATTTGTCACACGTTTAGATGTGTTCACATGTCGTTGCATTGTAGTGTTAGGAATCATACTTTGTACTGGACGAGTCACAAGATATTGTGAACGTTTTGCATGGCTTTGCATGTAGGAGCTTAAGTCAGGCACTTTCAGTTAGTGAGTCCAGTACGATATATATAGCAGACACGCGAATAACAGCAGCGATAGAAGTAGTAGATTCAGGCTGTTCATCTTCTTTCACGGCAAGCGTGTGTCAAAACACAATAGAAGAAGCAAGTCGTGTGTGAGTTTTCTCCGGTAGTTGAGCCAACATATACTTCATAAAAATCGGATATATTTTGGGATGCGGGAATTTTCGCGTGAATTTAACATTTGCAGCTATCAAGACCATAAAACCAAACCAATTTATTTCATCATCAGAGTCTCAGGATGGTACTTAGCTTGCCATAAATAAAACCCAACGAGTTGCAACACGGACGGACGGACGCGCATCAGGCGGCGTTAACGAAGGCGACCATCCTGCCGAGCATCTCCTTGGCCTTGTCGCAGTCCGGCTTGAAGAGGTAGAAGACGTGGTTCTCCCCCTCCGTATCCAGCAGCTCCACGGCGTGCTCGCCCCTCGCCGCGGCCACCGCCTCCGCGTACGCGCGGCCGCGCCACCTGAGGAAGTCTCCCTCCGCGGCGCACACCATCACCCTCTCGCACGCGAGCGTCTCCAGCCCCGGCGCGCCGGGCGCCATGGGGTTCATCCGCGGGTCGTCCATGCCACTGGTGCCGGGGCACACGAAGAACCACAGCCGCGCGCCCATGGCGCGGCCCGCGGGATCGCGCGTCTCCTCGCCCACGGCCTCGGAGCCCCAGAACCAGGGGTGGATCAGCACGGCGCCCCTGAGCCGCGGGACGTCCGGCTGGATGGCGAGGTGGTGGCAGATGTTGGCGCCGGCGCTGTCCCCGGCCACGAAGACGCGGCCCAGGTCGCCGTGCGCGGCGACCCAGGGGTCGGCGGCCGAGAGCACCCACCTGAGGGCGGCGAGGCAGTCGTCGTAGGCGGCCGGGAGCGGGTGCTCCGGGGCGAGGCGGTACTCGACGGAGACGCAGACGGCGGGGCAGGCGGCGGCGAGGCTGTTGAGGAAGCGGTGGTAGTTGGGGGACGCGGCGGACTCGGCCACGAAGCCGCCGCCGTGGACGTAGACGATGACGGGGAGCTTGGCATCGGCGGCACGGGGCAGGTAGAGGCGGGCGGAGTAGGCGCCGAGGTGGACGTCCTTGGATTCGACGCCCGTGGCGGCGTCGAGGCTGGGCGCGACGGGCGGGGGCACGAGGGGGCGCTCGAGGCGGCCGCTCTTGTAGACGCGGAGGAGCGGGCCGAAATCGTGGACCACCTCCTCGTCGGCGGGTGCGGCAGGAGCGGTGTTCGACGCCATGCTGCCTCACTACTGCTCTGGGTCGAGCGCTGTGGTGCCGCTGTCTATTCTTGTCTTCCCTGTGGTGAGGAGTAGTAACTGGCGAGGCGGTACATCTCTTGGGGGTCTCCGGATGACCTCGCGCTGCAGCGTGCGACTTTCGTGGCGGTGGAGTGAGTGAGTGAATGCCCGATGGTGTTGGTGTTTGGTTGGGCGAGGTTACGTACGTGACCCCTCCTCCGCTTCTAGATGGCCGGCTGGACTCCTGGGGGGCTCGCTTTGCGTGGAATGGGCGCACAACCTGATGAGATTTCAACGAACCCAATGTCCAGCCCAGGCAGGTGAGCGGTGAGCCCCCCAACGAACTCGTGAGGAGAATAAACAACTCGTTTGTCAGACAGCCAAATCAACAGCAGCGACAAACGATCGTCATGCCGACCCGTACATGAAATTATGTGCTCGCCGGGAGCAGCTTGGCCGCATCCAGCGACGGGCACACACCGTTCACTGCTTTTGTACGCTTCTACTGCTCCTTCACCTTTTACATCAAGACTACAGTGCAGTGCTTACTAGGCTGCTCGTTTCAGCTTTCTTACCGCTGCTGACAATGCCGTGCTTCCAGATTCGAGAGGGCGGCACAGGAGTTTTGGCTATAATACCATGGTTGGCACGATGAATATCAAATCTAGCACAGTTACCGTAGCTCAGGTTCTTAATGATATGTTCCGGGTACTCGATCCATCTCGAGTCCGTTTATCGGCTGACACGTCCGTTTCAGAACAAGTTGAAGAAACAGTTGGATGAATTGTTGGTTAATGGTTTGATAAGGCGCAGTGTATCACCATGGGAAGCTCATGTTCTGTTCACAGAGAAGATGGATGGGAGTTGGCGCATGTGTATTGATTACTATACGCTTAACGCAGTTACAATCAAGAGACAAATATCCTTTACCCCGCATTTAGGATTTGTTTGATCGGTTGAAGGGAGCCCAGGTGTTCTCCAAACCGATCTCCAGTCCGGGTACAATCAGATCCTGGTGCATGAGTAGGATATAGAGAAGACTGCATTCTCCACCAGGTATGGGCATTATGAATATACAATTATGTCGTTTGGATTGACTCATTCACCTACCATTTTTATGGAGACCATGAATAACATGTTGCACGAGTATTTGGATGATTTCGTGGTGGTGTTCATTGATAACATTCTTATCTACTCCAAGACCCATAAGGACCATGAACGTCAGTTAAGATTGGTCTTAGAAACTTTGAGAGTGCACAAATTCTATGATAAACTGAAGAAATGTGAATTCTGGATTTCAGAAATAAGTTTTTTGGGCCACGTGATTAATCCTCAGGGTATTGCCGTTGATCCTAGCAATGTCTCTACAGTGGTGGATTGGAAGAGGTCGACTAATGTGAAGGAGGTGAGGAGTTTCCTAGGCTTGGCGGGTTACTATCAGCGTTTTGTGTAGGATTTCTCTATCATTGCCAAGCCGATGTCTCAGCTTACTCAGAAAGGGGTGATATTCCAGTGGACCGATGAGTGTGAGCACAATTTTTGCACACTGAAAGATAAGTTGGTGACCTCCCCTATTCTCACACTTCCCGAGCCAAGGAAGCGGTTCACTGTCTTTTCGGATGCGTCTCGAGTAGGTCTTGGTTGTGTGCTTATGTAAGATGGTAAGGTGATTGTTTATGCATCGAGACAGTTGAAGAAGCACGAGTAGAATTATCCCACTCATGACTTGGAGTTGGCTGCGGTTGTCTTTGCTCTCAAGATTTAGAGGCATTATCTGTACGGCGAGCCTTGCGATATCTTCACAAATCACAAGAGCCTCAAGTATATCTTCACTCAGAAGGATCTGAATTTGAGGCAAAGGAGGTGGTTAGAATTGATAAATGACTATGATCTGACTATTCAGTATCATCTAGGCAAGGCCAATATTGTTACTGATGCTCTCAGTCGTAAGGCGACTCCCGCTACTCTAGATTGTCTTATTGCTAATTTTGATCGCATGGGGATATCCTATTGTTACGCGGGCACAGCACATATTGAGACCCAGTTGATCCTTGAGTCAGCGATCCTAGACCGTGTGCGGGGAGCGCAGCGGAGTGACCAGTTACTACAGGAGGTCAGGAAGCGTTTGGACGATGGCAAAGAGGGAGATTTCAGCGTGGATAATTCGGGTGCCTTGAAGTTTTAAGGCCGCCTGTGCGTGCCACAAAAGACGGAGGTCAAGGATGATATATTGAGGGAGGCACATCGCACTCCATACACTGTTCATCCTGGTGAGACTAAAATATATCGAGATCTGAAATAGCACTTCTGGTGGAAGAGGATGAAGGTAGACATTGCTAATTATGTAGCTTCTTGCGGTGTTTGTCAGCAAGTGAAAGCTGAGCACAAACATCCTGCAGGGTTGTTTCAGCCTTTGGAGGTTCCCCAGTGGCCTTGGGATGACATCTTTATGAATTTTGCGGTGGCATTACCTCGTTCGCCGCGAGGGAAGGATGCAATTTGGGTAGTGGTGGATCGGTTCAGTAAGTCTGCGCACTTCATTCCTATTCGCACAACCAGTTCGGCGAGTGTCTAGCTCCTATCTATGTGCGAGAAATAGTGAGACTGCATGGAGTGTCCAAAACTATTATTTCGGACAGAGACGCGAAGTTTGTGTCCAAGTCATGGGAGAGTCTGCAGAGTGCCTTGGGCACACAGCTTCGGCTTAGTACAGCATTTCATCCCTATACAGATGGACAGTCAGAGCGTACTATTCAAACCTTGGAGGATATGTTACGGACTTGCGTCCTGTCTTGGAAGGGGAGTTGGGAGGACCAGTTGCCTCTTGCAAAGTTTGCTTATAATAACAACTATCATTCCAGCATTAGAGCCGCACCATTCGAAGTTCTGTATGGACGGAAATGCAGATCGCCACTCTGTTGGGATGCAATGGCAGATAAGACAGTTTTGGGACCAGACTGGATTCAGAAGACAGTTGAGCATGTGGCCATGGTGAGGTATAATCTGCTAGCAGCGCAGAGCAGGCAGAAAAGCTATGCAGATGTGAGGAGGCGCGACTTATGTTTCCCCGGCGTTGCTCCCCAAGCTTTCCTCCGAAGTCGCCTCCTCCCGCCGTCGTCACCGGTTGTTCGTCGACGTTCTTGAGGCCGGCCTTTGGAGAGGGAAGAGAGGAGAAGATAGGGAGATCTTCGGGAGGTGGATCAACGTCTCTCTGCGGGTCTCCAAGGGTAACGAATGATCCAAGTCGCAGTTTGGTTCGATTTGATTGCATAATTGTTGATTAGGATTAAATCGGCGATCTGTTCTGGAAATTCCAGAACCTATTTGGCGCCTTGCGCGGCCAGTTTCGACTCTTTAGAGGCCGATTTGGAGGTTCCTCCCTCCTAGAGATTTGCATCTCTATTTTTTATCTTTCTATAGGCACCAAGATCATGAGATTCCGCCTTATGGTTTATGAGATATGATTTTTTTTCTTTGCGCTCTGTTTTGTATGCCTGGCGAGATGGAACTGTCGGTTTGTTATTTAAGTTTGACCCTGTTAGCGTGAGATTCAGAACTTCCACCCAACTAGGTTATTGTATCCCTTTAAATAATATTTCCAAGTTAATAAAGATCACCTCCATTGGATCAGTATAATGAAAGTTACATCATTTTCTTTACTGTTGTTCTGTATTCTGGACAATGTATGTCAGTTGTTTTCAACTGCGGTTTAGCCAACTGTTTTGGACGAATCAAAGAACCCCGTCAACTAGAGTTTCATATTTTTACGCGTTAAGTTTCACTAAGCACTAGTTTCAATTAATTCTGAGTTATAGATCTTTAATTATGATTTTTCTCGTACTGCTGCCCAGTAAAATTATAAGCTGGCTGAATAGTTTTATTGTCGGTTTGATCCCATTGATTATATTGGATGGTTAGAGGGTTAGGGTAAGACACTTGTGGCTGTATCAACCCTTGTTATCCTTATTTCGAATTTATGTTTGTGTAGGTGGTGAGGCGGTGAGTGGAGGCGCGCGTTCGTTGCCTCCGAACACGTCACAGCGCGGAAGGCAAATACTTTGTTTGATGTTAATGAATGTGGATGATTGATTGTGGATATAATGCTAGGCTTGCTAGAAATATTCATATGCTGAGTATTATTGTTCATTTGTATGTGATTCAAGTTCATTTCGTGTCATCCATTCTATTCATGCCATGTTTTCATTGTGACCACGGGAGTGGAAAATCAAAAGACCCATCAATTCCAGTATGGGCATGTAAGTCCCACCACTCCAATGTGGGCAATCTTGGACACCCGTATAAAACGTTCTTCATACGGTATTTGAGTCCCCGAACTTTTTTAAGTATGGGCTTAAGTGAACACCGACGGGTGTATCACTCGTTATACCGGTATAAGCTGTTGAGCAGTCTATTCCTTCAATGCATTCTTTCATTCCATTCTTTCATGTATGTGTTCTGATAATTGTTCATAATTCGTATTGAGATTGGCTGGTTCACAACCTTGTATGTTCAATTGTGTATAGTACTTGCTGAGTTTCGACTCATTCTTATTTTGTTGTTTATTTTAGGTGATCATTGATGTTAACGCTGGGCGGGAGTAGTCACACCCACACTATTCACTCTTTTCACCTTCCTTCAGTTTTATTAATAAGATTTGATTATATCTGTCATTCGTAGAATGTTGAACTGTAATAAGTAATGTTGATGTAGTTGATAATTCTCCCGATAACATGGTTGTTTAGTACTGTTTGTGGTACTTGATCACTCCATTGTCTTAATCGTTTGGATTCAATCTTTATTACTGCCATTACTTTACGAAAGTTCGACTTCTTTATTTCCTCTTATGAGTTATGTTTGAAGTCTTCCGCTGGTTGATTACAAGTTAGATCCTTTAGGTAACATTTTGGCTTCCGAATAGCCAGGGTGTTACAGTTGGTATCAGAACGGGCTTTAGGTCCGTGGTAAGTAAAGTACTAAAATGACACACTGTGCACCTATTCACCCCCTCCTCTAGTCGTCTGTTCAGTCCAATAGTTCTTCTTGCCCCTTTCGGATCAACTCCACTTCTTTTCCAACCTCTTCTAACTCCACCTTGGTAGCATATGGCTGGCTCCTTACTTCCGCCGCCTCTTCTTTTCCATGCTTGGCCATTCCAAACCCACAGGGATCTAACCAAGAATTTTACCAAGGGAACAATTGATTTCCTCAACCTGGTAAAGATCAAACCTCCTTCCCACAGTACCTCCAGATCTATTTAAGAACAGTTCGAGCTCCGGGATTTCACAGGGAAACAAGTCTCCCCAACCCTTGCTTTCACTGCTCAATTACAGATCAAAAGCCAAAATCGTAGCTTCGATACCACTATGTCAAGATCTACAATAATATCTCTCAATCCTGATGAACAACAGAGGCCAATTCAGGAAAACAAGTAAGGGGGAAATAGGAGAGATAGAGAGGTATAGAGATGAGAGGATTAGGGTTTTGCATTCTGCAACATAATTCTCAATAATATCTTACAAAAACTACAGCTAGCCTTTATAACGCTGGACCGTTGATTACATATTGCTAAGTGTTTGCTGACAAAAGCTATTTAAGCAACAATGTTTAACTCTAAATCCACAACCGTGATTACTACATTCCAGCTAAGCCATTCGATTCTTATAAGAAGTCATCCGACGTCCCTTGAAGCCCCAGACTGGTACCGCTTCGATTAAATGAAGTCGGCGATGAAGTTTCAATGCAACAGACTCCCAACGGAAACTGGACTTCTATGGTTCTTGACACTCCACGCCCTTCCTCTGGCGCGCGCTCTCCCCCCATCTTGTTCCCTAGAACCTCTCGTCCTTAGCATCCATCCAACCGCAAAATCTCCTCTTCTTTTGGGAGTGAGGCACTGAGATCAATATGGCTCGTGGATTGTTTGTTGCAGCAGATCACTGAGTTGGGTGCTTCTCGGTTCGGAGCCGCGTTCTTGTGGGGCGCGCTTCTCCAATGACGCCTCTGGGCAGGCAGGCTGGGCTCTTGGGCGGCGCCTGCGGTGAGCGGTGGCAAAGGGATGATGGGAAGTCCGGGAAATCTGAGCAAGCGGACGCTGGAAAACCCGTCCGAGGAGGGGTGAGTGTGATATATGACCTCAAAAGCCTATTGGATTCTTCTGTAGGAGCAAACTCAGGGCAATTGTCTGAATTGGTTTATCTTCCATGAATCATTTTGTGATCTAGCTACGGTGTACAACTAGCGGATGGTTTCTTGGGCTGTCCTTATTCAGTTTTTTGGCCTCGCCTGCTTGCTAAGAAGCTCTATGTTTTGTAAGGGATGTGCTTTATAAAAAAAATGATTGTTACTTCCTTGCAGCCGGTGTCGTGGTTGAGCTTTCTTCTGCTTCTCGTGACTGGAGGAGGGATCGTCGTGTACTACGACAAGGAAAAGAAGCGTCATATTGAAGGTATTACTATGGTGAGTTGTTTTTGTTTGCTGTCATGCTAGGACTGACTTAGTAACCCATTATTGATTTTCCTGTTGTATCAACTCTTATTGGACTGGTGGACCCTGATGATTTGGAAAAACAAACTTATGGCAGGTATTGGTAAAATATCATCTAGGGAAGTATCACCTTTCTGAACTTGTTGCAGCTATGGTGGACCAAACTAAGAAACATTTTTACATTGTCTCGTACATTCTTCTCTTTGGTGCTCGCGCTGAATGACGGCGTGAGAGACGGCGGCGAGATATGGGATGGAGAAAGAGAAGGTAGATGGAGCTAGAAAATGAAGCAAAAGCGGAGAAGAATAGTTGGAGTATCGCTGGCGACGGCCATAGCAACGGCGGCGACAACAAAGCAGCTCCCTTTCTCTATTTTTTAGGTAGTCACTACCTCACCGATCGTGACTTGCTGCTGGCAAGCTCCCTACACGCCTCCTATGTTTTTCTCTCGCCGATAGGATATTCCCCTGGTGCAACCTGAAACAAAAAGTAAGAAGAGGTAGTACAAAGTGTAAATATTTGCTAAGGATGGTATAAAGTGAAACTATAGTAAGATTACATGGTCCAAAGTGAAATTTACTCGCCATTTTATATCAGGAGCTGCCGCCTGATGAGGATTAATATCCTTAATGCCCCTTTAACATTTAATTAAATATCTCATGACCCTTATGGTCGTAACCCCCGAGGTTTAAGACCCTTGTGGTCATGAGAATCCCAGAGGTTGCTCTACGAGTGCCTTGGTCGGAAAGGCAATGTACCTATCGCTCGACCAGGTAACTGCTCGAAGAGTATTTTTAACTGGAACTTGGATATAATTCTAAGTATATCTTTTCCGTGTGACGAATGGCACACGTTCCATATTTGTCTCAAACCACACGATGTTTTTCGGACCTAAGCTACTGACAATAACCACTACACAATTTTCCCCATGTTCGTCCTCAACTGACTCCAACTAGCGACTACAGCTACCTCCCCAACCAGACGCGTCAGTTTCAAGAGGTGTCTTCTCCAGGAATAATTGTCGCCTCTTCACCAAGTATTTACGGACGGATGACGAACAACAAGGGGGTCCATAAGCCAATTCATCAAAGCACAAGCAATTGTATTCAATCTTAAGCACATTAAGCAATATACTCAGTGTAATTAGGGTTAGTCTGTCGCCTTGTCAAAGGCATCCTTGTAATAGCCAATTCATTGCAATAAAAGAGCGACCCCATTCTCTTCCAATAATTCTCAGCCATTTTTCTCTTTTTATTTCGTAAAATCGACGACTTGATCATCGACACCGCTAAGTACAAAAATTCACACCACCAATGAGAGGCCAGTCACCAGCGCACCATTGTGCCACCGGCAAAAAAAAGTTGCAAGGTAAATTTGGAAAATGATTACTGAATTTCATTAGTGAGTTTTTGCCTAAAAGGTTCTATTGGATGAGGGTCCACGCGCTACCTCGAGCTGACGATAACCTTGTGAAGGCATGGTACATGGGGGATCCACCCAGTACAAGGTTCAGGGATCAACCCCGGACAAGGTTCGAAGACCAATGATACGGGGGTTCTCGATCTTCTCGACGTAGGATTGAAGATAACTTGCACGCTTGATTTGACAAATCGTAATTGCTCACCCGATACTGGTGCATGAACTTACAACTTTTTAATTCGTCAAATCCCAACTTTTTAATGATATTCCCAGCGGAAAGACAACGATTTTTGGAAGACAACACTCTATTCCTCTTCAAGTTGTTGGCCTTCACCAAACTTTTTGGAAGAATCAAATGTTGAACACTATTGATGCAAAAACAATCAAAATCTTTAATTGTGGTCTAAGACTTACAATGATTCTATACCCCTCAATATATATGATTGCTCTCCACCCCTATGGTTGGCCAAGAGGCCCTACTCCTAGTCTAATTCGGAATTAGTGCTCCTACTCTAATTCGGATACAATCTAAAACTAAAAAGGAAACTCTGATTTTATAATTGTCATTGTTTCAGACATATCTTCTAACACAGACCGAATCTGAGGCTAAGAGTGGATCCATTACGTCGGGCTTGAAGTCATCTTTCCAACAAGCACAAGAACATCCAAATCGGATTCCATTTGTGAAAGTTATAGCCTTTTTAATCTGAATTGTGCTACTGATTTCGAATCCGAATTTGATGCTGATTCCGAATCCTAATTGAATCAAAACCTTCCTATCTTCAATTTCCTTAATTAAAATGACTTGAATCCGTATGAAACTTGAGAAAAGGAATCTTTTAAACCTTTGAAAAGTCATGGCATAGCTGGATATCCTCCCAAGATGTCATCCAAGCCACGAACTCGTCAACTTTGTCAATTCTCTCGTGTCGGTCGGTCTCAATGTGCAACATGCACTCCAATAGCCATAATTTTTTTTGTGTAGAAAGCTCCAAACCACATGTCGTTTGACCCGTTGGAAAGTAGACTTGACAAGCTTTCAAAATATATATCTTGTGCATACTAGATCCTTCTGAGTTGCTACGAAGATCGTTGTGAACTTCAATATCAGTGCGGTGTCATCTATTGGTCGTCTCATGCGCCCCTACCTCCCATGCCTCCCACGGGCCGCATGCTATTTTGCGAGCATCAAACCACCCCGAGAGTAGGGATGGCAATTGTGCCCGATTGCTGCGTGCATTCATGGCGAATACCCTAATGGAGGCGGTATGGGCGTCTTTCTTTGCCCACGGTATGAAAACGGCACAATTCCTTACCCATCTGTAACGGTATGGGCATGGGTAAGCTCCACCTGCACTCCGCTTCGCCCGACACCGTGATCTACCCACATGTGTAAGAAACTATGTCAATTTGTATTTGTATTTTATTTGTTAAACTTGATTAGTTGTCTTGTCGAACATGATATGTGAATTGTGATGAACTTTATTAGTTGTTGAATGCGTGATGCACCATTGATGTGTGAATTATGATGAACTTGATGTATGCATTGCTCGTGGGTAACGAGCATGTACGCGGGCGATGGGTACCCACGGGCGGTGATGCATTATTCGCGGGTAAACGGGTATGCCCGCGGGCGATGGGTACCCGCGGGCGACGGGTATGGGCGAGGTTTTTCGCCCGTCGTCCTTCGCGGGTATACCCGTGGGGGGAATTCGGGGTCGCGGGTACGGGTATGGGCGAGCACTACCCGTACCCGCCGTGCCCGATTGCCATCCCTACCCGAGAGGCATCGTGTTCTTGATCTTCCCATAAACCTTGTCCTTCAAACCTAACAATAAGTGATGACCCGTTATTAGGAAGTATGATATTCTCAACTAAATTAAAAGAAAATTCAGGGAACATATCAACATGTCCGCACCAACCAACCTAGGCGAGGCATGACACGTCGGCGAATCCACTCTGGACCCGGTCCGGGATAGCCACTTGCTGAGGTCCCGTCGACACCTGCATAGATGGAAGGGGGACAATGTCACGTAACTTGGACGTGGCGGGACCCACTTGACACGATGGACGAAAGTACCCTCAGAACAAGCTAAACCCCAAAGGCAACGATGTAATTTCAAGTATATCCCCCTCCCACTCTATAAATAGGACCCCTTGTAAATATGGAGGAGGCGACCACTTATAAATTCTACGCACATATGCAGGGTTGGCTTTTGTAAAAACTTTCTTCTCTTCTTGTTAAATGGCAGCGCTCTGTCTCAGTTTTGATTTTTTAAAAACTTGAATCGACTCATTAACACAAGTTTAAACATTTAAATATAAGATCATTTTTTTGTGAATTTGACGATATAAAGGACTGGAGCCTAAATGGTTTGCATAACTATTGGCTGTGCATGGGAATTGTGATTATCATGATATGGTATGGATTTTTGAGACTGTAGTTGCTTTGTGCACGCCACAAAGCCCACACAAATCTTCGTTTGGGGCTTGATTCCGTATAATTTTCAGTCTTTTTTCTCGTCGCAGCTGTCGAGCTGTGCAGTGTTTCTGCATTTGCCACTCTGCAGCATAACTTTTTTTTTCTTAATTAACCTATTTTTCAATTTATGTTCATTACTATCTTCTCGTCAACTTTATTTCCAAATATGATATTTGGGTGACAAGACAGTACTGTCACGCTACATGATAAGTCTAAGGTGCCAATTGAATCTGAATTATTCGTTTTATCCGGCATCCGAATTCAGTTGGTAGCGAATATGGTTTAGATTGTTCATTCGATTAATCATTTGTCCCCTATTTGTATTCGTATTCGTATAAAAATGATACAAATATGGTACGTACTTTTGACATTAGAAATGTTATTTTATCTACACTATTCATATTCGAATTCGATAAAATAATATACATATTTTATTGTAGTATGGCTAATTAGTTGGATGTGTACTTTTAGTTTAATACGAATTCATATTTTAGGTGAAATAGATAAACTAGAATGATTAGTTGTGCTATGTACGAGGATAAACTATCATAAATATATTGCAATTAAGGATATCCAAACCAATCGAATTGAGTAGGTATTCGTATTCGTTACAACATTCGATTCGTATTAGACGATATTCGAATTTGTATTCGTGTTCGTTTAGAAAATACGAATACGAAAACACCACTATTCAATTTGTATTCGATTCGTTGACAACCCTATGTAAGTCTAGCTAAATGATACTTCTTGTCTCACTACTGATAGCGGCGTGGCCAAACAGCACTCGCAGGATTTGGATACGCCATGGTGACTAATGTGACAGTGTTATTTTGTTGCACCACGAGTAACCAAGAGAGTTAGACTTATAAATAAAGTTGGCAAAAAAAGTTAGAATTGGAAATAAAGTTGAAAAGAAATTATTAATAAAATATTTTCTAAAAAAATCAATAAAAAAGTTCTGTACGACCCGACAGCGTCAAGTATTACCGGGCTCTTTTTCTTCCTTACAAACCCGAATTCAGATCACCTGTATTACTGCAAAAATTCAGTACATGAACAGTATTTTGTGAGTGTAAAGGGTATACTTTAACGGAGAGAGGATTCCAATCCTGCGAACCCGGCGGAGGCCTGTGCTGGAATCCTCGTCCCTCACCTGCTTTCGCCGAAATTGTCTAATGCGCCGAAATTGTCTAACGCGCGTGGCGGGCTGGATTTCCGCGTCCTGTACTACCACTCCCCATGTGCCCCTCTCGTCACACAACCACTCTCCTCTCCTCTCTTCCCTCCCAAAAAAAGCACCGCACCAAAACGGGAGAGGCGGGAGGAGTTGGGAACCGCCTGTATAGCGGATTCGGCTCAGCGGTGGTAGTGGTGGGGAGGGGAGGGGATGTCGACGCGGTCGAAGTCGGTGCCGGGCTCCGTGGGCGGCGGTGGCGGTGGCAGCGTGGCCGGGGCCGGGGGCGCGGCCGTGCCGCTCGCCGTGCTGCTTCGGCGGGAGGTGGCGAGCGAGAGGACTGCGGCAGAGCGGCCGGAGCTGCAGGCCGGGCTCGCCAGCCAGGCCAAGAAGGGCGAGGACTTCACCTTCCTCAAGCCCGACTGCGAGCGCCTCCCCGGCGTCCCGTCCTCCTCCTTCTCCGCCTTCGGCGTAAGCGCCCCGTACCCCACTTCCTTACACTCCTCCGTCTCGATCGCGTGTCGCGTTCCACGGCCGCCGCGTTCCTGCGTACCCCGATCCGGCCGTGCCGCGCGTCGCGTGGATCGGTGCCTTGGCTGGTCTCTACCACTAATGGGGTGGTGATGCGCGATCAGGTTGGATGCGTGCGTGAAATGTGATGAGGCTGGGGCAAATTTAGTTTTTGGGGCTCGGCGGGTGGCGGATTCTGGATTCCGGGATTCGTTTTTTTTTTTTTTGGGGGGGGGGGGGGGTGCAATTCTGTTCATATGGGAGATGAGATGGCGATTCTATGTGGTTAATGATTCCATAATGGTTATTAGTTTCACAAGGATAATTGATTGATTGAACAATGAATGCATGCAAGTGTCCAGTGGAATTACGCGATGCTAGTTATAATTATGATGACGATTGTGTACTTGATCTTATAGCAGAAATTGTTCAGAGTTTCTCAGCGTTGTCGTTTTGTTGCAGCTGTTTGATGGGCACAATGGGAACGGAGCCGCGATTTATACCAAGGAGAATCTCTTGAACAACATCTTGAGTGCAGTCCCTGCTGATCTCAACAGGGAGGACTGGCTTGCTGCGCTTCCAAGGGCGATGGTTGCAGCATTTGTCAAAACTGATAAAGATTTCCAAACAAAAGGTGCTTGACATAACAACTTTAGCTACTTTGGCTAATCCTCGAGTATTGTATGAATGAGCTGGGCATGGTGCATTCGCTTGTCTGTTAAATAACAGAGAGGAGGATTAACATTTCTGTCATCAAAGCTAATAAAAGGAGATCTTTTAATCACTCATTGAAAACTGCAAAAGGCGAAGAATCTGTCATACATTGACTTTGGATGTTGTTTGTTCCTTTCCATCTGGTTGTTGATGTCATAAATGTACAACATATTTGGACTTTGGACTAGCTCGCATGTAAATCTTACTAACATCAACTAAAGTTAGATGTCTTGCTAGATAATACGGCCATATGTTTTTGCCATGGAGTTCTATGGCCAGCCATCGTTATTCATTAGTTGATCCATTTAAACATATTTATTGTTACTACTTGCTAGAGCTGAGCCTGATATGTCTATACCGTTTATTCATTACAGCACGCTCTTCAGGAACAACGGTGACATTTGTCATAATAGATGGATTGGTTATTACCGTTGCATCTGTTGGTGATTCACGTTGTGTATTAGAAGCTGAAGGTTCAATTTACTATTTATCTGCTGATCATCGATTTGATGCCAGTAAAGAGGAGTAAGATTGTTTTCTCCTGATATATGGCCCTTCCCTTTTCTCATGGCAATCACTTATCTGCTATCACTTGATTTTAATGCAGGGTTGATCGTGTAACAGAATCTGGAGGTGATGTTGGAAGGCTAAATGTTGTTGGTGGTGCTGAGGTTTGAACTTTGCTCATTTTGTCATTCAAGTTAATTTTATTTGCATTGAGGTTCAATGTTGTCATTTTATTTCTTAAGTTCATTGCATGAGATACTTGTGTCTGCGAAAGGTTCAACTGTGCAATATTTATGCTGTCTTGTGGAGAGAGATTATCTTATAGCATGTTATTCAGTATTGTAAAAGTTATGCAGGATTGCAGGGTGACGTTAGTTCACATTATGTGGGGCTGCACTGGATGCAGTTCTAACATTGACCGCCAAACCTATCTGGCATTCTAGTTGCATATGTTTATTTTATGCTTGCCTTTTGTTATCCTGAACAATCCTATTATTAAGTTCTTTTTTTTTGGGGTGTAAATCTACTTCCAAGTACTCAATTGGCATTTGAACTTGATCTGAAGTGTTTGCTACACGAGCTGTTGAATGTCGATTTCAAAACCTTGATTAGAATATATTAGAAAATTTATATGGCATATTAGGATATGCAAGAAACATAGTACCTCATCTTGCATTCATGCTAGGAGTGGCAGGGGAGGTGGAGGGGTAGGAAGAGGGGGCGCATTGTCTTCTTTTTTACTTATAAATGTCTTGACTAGGTTTTTCTTTTCACTTGCTTCACTTATATATCTTTTGTCGTACCTCCAGATTGGGCCCCTTAGATGTTGGCCTGGGGGTTTGTGCTTATCAAGGTCAATCGGAGATCAGGATGTGGGTGAATTTATTGTTCCTGTTCCTCATGTCAAGCAAATAAAGGTATGTCCTGGAAAATACTTAATATCAGCTTTACCTGAAGCCAAAATTTTTAACAATATTAGTAACATTGGTAGCAGACTGCAGTACTACGAGAAGTTTTATTTGTTTTGATATTCATTTCCCCCTTTTCTATGTCTCTTGCCTAGGTTTCATATGACATATAACCGGTTAAATATCTTTTTTTGCACAGTAACTATTTCTTCCCCCATGATCAAAATTTCTTCTATTTCCACCTGTATACTAGCTCTGGTCTTTGCAACCACGTGCAACTTGAAGCTACATGCACTCTCTGTTCCTTTGTATCTTTTGAAGTCACATCAGTTACACAAATTAACTGCATGTATTCAATTCTCTAATGCACCGATACTCCTGAGTCCTGACCAACAGTGTACCAGTATCCCGATACGTATCGGATACGGGTACGGCTCTGATACGGCGCCGATACATATCGGGAAGTATCGGAAACATTTATGTTTTTACCCGATACTTTTCGATACCTCGACACGGCCCACAATTCAAGCCCAGCCCACTTATTATAACCCTATCCCACAACCTTAGCATGTAATTGTTAAATTCAGACATGAATTATGAGCTAGTGTGTGTTATCAAAGTTTGTCGAAATAATTAGAACTTACTTCATTAGGAGTTACCGAGTATCCATCAGATTCCAAATTTTGATGTGTAATCAGTTTCACTTGACAGCCTTTTCTTAGGATTTCCTGAATTTATTGAAAACGAGTGATCATTCTGTTCAGGATCACTTCCAAAGTGATCTTGATAAAGATTGATACTTGTGTTGCTAACATTATATCCTAAATTTTGTTCCACATTCCCTTTCCGCGATCTCAAACCATCAATATGAGTGAAGTCCCTGTCTTGTTCGCAGTACAATGTTTTTTTAACTCTTTTTAGGTTTTGTCTGTTGATAAAAGTTGTGGATGATATAGAGATGCTTAGATTCAAGTGAGGGCTTAGTGTCCTTGCTTGTACAAAGATGAGTAAATTGGTAAGAGGGAAAAATTAATTGATATCTCCACTATAACTCTCAAACTACTGCTGTTGGTCATAGTACAGGATAAGCTAATAAATTCTTCAATGTTATGTTCAATGAAATTAACACTCATGCATAAGTAGATTCTTGACTGAAACTTATCAAGTATCGCATTTTATATTTTTTACTATTTTTAATACACACACACACGTCCGTCTCGCCGTATCGGTTTTTTTGAGGGAAATGGGGTATCGCCGTATCCGTACCGCCATACCGGTATCGCGTATCAGTGCATCATATTGTATTGTGATGTCTTGGTTCAAAAACCTATTAGTTATTTTTTTTACAAAAAAAAAACCTATTAGTTATTTACCTTGTTTTAGAGTTCATTGACAATTTTAGGCTTACACTCTTTTTTGAGAGTATCATCACTAATTACATAATTTCATATGAGTTATTGTTCATGCTAACTTGATCTCCAGATTATGAAAACCTTAACATGTCTTCTAATCTGTGTAGCTATCTACTACTGGAGGCCGACTTATTATTTCAAGCGATGGTGTTTGGGATGCCTTGACTGCAGAAGTGGCTTTTAACTGTTCACGAGGTCTTTCTCCGGGGGCTGCAGCTGAGCAAATTGTTAAAGTAGAATTATCTCTCTCTCTCCAATCCTAATTCTTACATTATACTCTTCTTTACCCATTTGAAATCTTTTTCAGGAAGCAGTGCAATCAAAAGGACTGAGGGACGATACCACTTGTATTGTCGTTGACATAATACCAGAAAAAGCTAACCCTGCCATGCCACCTCCTAAAAAGCAACCAGGAATGGGTGTTCTCAAAAATATGTTTCGCAAGAAAACATCGTCTGACTCATCATCCCATGCAGATAGAGAATATATGGACCCGGACATTGTGGAGGAAATATTTGAGGATGGATGTGCATTTCTTTCCAGACGGTTGGTTCCATAATTCCATCTTGATAACTAAAGGATTAAAGGCTTGTGCAATTCAATTATAATTATACAATCCGTTGAAGGTTTCCAATGAGTCAACAATCATTAAGCAATTGTTCTTAAAACGAGGGAATCAATTGAAGAGATTGTGTCCTTATTTAGAGAACCCATGGAAGTTGGGACACACATTTTCATTGTGACACTGCCAAATTCAACCAAGTACCTTCTCAGGAGCTTGAAATAAGCCTGGAACAGAGTCATTTTTTTTGGATTCTGGTTGAAGTAATTTATAGAGATGCATATCATGGGGAAGGTTAGATGGAGTAAAAATTGGCACAAATTGGGCCAATAGACTACAGGACTCAATTCAAATAGCATAAATCTGTCATGTTTGGAATTTTTGGAACTTATCTTCCATTTTATTGCATGCAAACCTCAAACAACTTGTTCATTCACACCCTTTTCACCAGAAACAAAACTGCATCGTCTTTTTTACTTCATTAAAAGGCCATCCGCTGATGAACAGTCTATCTGATCGACATCCTGAATTCTTTTAGTTTGTGTCAAGATTTGTACATATGGTTCACATTTAGTTTATGTTGACTACAGGCTAGATTCTGAATACCCAGTTCGAAATATGTTCAAACTCTTCATATGTGCCATTTGTCAAGTAGAGTTAAAGCCAAGTCAAGGGATATCCGTACATGAAGATTCGTCACAACCTGGGAACTTGCGTCGCTGGGATGGTCCGTTCCTTTGCCAGAGCTGTCAGGAAAAGAAAGAAGCCATGGAGGGAAAGCGTCATTCACGAGGTTCTATTTGCAGAGCTGTTTTATATACTTGTTATGAAACATCAAATTATTTTTCTTATATATTCTTAACCTACTGCAGATTCGTCATCGAGAAATAGTGGGTCAAGTGAATAGTCATCAAGGTAGAGTTACCTGGAAGCTACTGACCTTACAATGCCCCCAGCCCCCCAAGAGCCAACGGTTTTGTAGTATTTCCCATTGTTTTGGCACTAACTTGATCACATGGACTGTCTTAGAGTTTTGATCCAGAATGAAGTATGAATTACCAGTGAGGAGGTGAATATCGTTGAGTAGCTTTTATGCCATTTGAAGTGAGAAGCATGCCTTGTCTCTAAATGGTATACAGCAAGCTTCTTGCTCAACAGCTTTACTCAATCATTTGACCATGATGGCACATACAGATCGAAAGATCCTTGGTGAAGAATGGCATGAAATGTCTGTTATAAGATCAACTGCAATGTGAATTACTGATCGTATAGAGCTCTGATGAACAGCCATGACTGTGATTCTCAATTAGGACTAGGTGAGTACATTGAATTTTTTTCCAGGCCGACCTTAAAGTATGGTCGAGAAATATCCATCCCTGTTGAAGCCCAGCCTTTCCTAACTCCAATGTAATTAGCATCTAAAGATATTCTTTCAAACAGTTGTGATTCATCGGCAAGACATCTTCGTGAATGTGTACAATGTACATAATCTTGCTAACAAGACATTTGTTTCCCATTCTGCCTTGTGACTATTGTTATTAATTGTCAAAACATTTTTGGGGGCAAAATCCATTGTTGCACCAATTGGAAGAAAGAAATTGTATTTTGTTAATATGTAAATGCTAGACTGGACTTTCTGGGGTTGGGGGGGGGGGGGGGGGAATCTATTGGTGCACCTATTGGAAGAAAGAAATTGTGTTTTGGTAATGGGAGAATTGGTCCCATAGCATCAAAAGGTATATACTTTAGGAAAATACTATTAAAAGATTTTCATTCAGTTTTTTACCACTGAAAGTTTTCTCCGTTCGACATTTTCGTTATTTCACCTGCGTTGTTAACACCAGAATGGACTGATAGTATGAAGCCAATTATTTCTTTGATAGGGAAATGTGCTCGTGGGCGGTAAGAATATTACCGACCTGGGAATTAGAAGTGTGGTGTGCAGTTCTCCACACGGAGATTTAGAGTTTTTGGTCTAAATAGCACTGTTTCACGTCGTATTAGCGGAAATGGCTTTCCTTGTGACGCATTTGCAAAAATAGCACTTTGTCCGCACGGTGGATTGTCCTGTACACGCCGTGTGTTGACACATAGCCGCGTCTGCACGGGCACTGCCTGCACACCCCTTGTCGCACAGCGATGGATTTGATGGAGGTGATGGCGCACGTGGGTGCATGTATGTGTGTCCGGGCGAGTTGGAGGTGCATGTCCGGGTGGTGGCCATGCGGATGCGCCGCGTTCGCACAGTGCCTGTGCGGAGGAGGGAATCTAGACGGTGGTCGTGCGGAGGAGGGAATCTAGACGGTGGTCGTGCGGAGGAGAGGAATCTGGGCGATGACCGTGTGGAATTGCGGCCGTTGCGGCGTGAGGCTCGTCCGGGTGGCCATTTTTGCAATTGCGACGTGAGGAGAGTCATTTCCTCTAATACAACGCGGAACAATGCTATTTAGACCAAAACCTCTGGAGATTCATCTATCAACATAACATAGTGTAGCATGCTATCTGCATATTATAGCAGAATATCTGCTACATGCGGTCATCCAGCAGAAGTGTATAACAATGCTAAGATGCTATTGTTAGAAATCGATAAGCAAACAACAAAGTAGATCAAGAACAGAGAGACATCGATTTTTACGTGGAAAACCCTTGCGGGAAAAAACCGCAGACACACGATGTCAATCTTCACTATATCAGAAAAAGAGTTTACAAAGCGCAGGGATTTTAATGAGTCGTTAACTCTTCCAGTGCGGCTTACAAGGAGTATATATGGTGGTATAAAACTGACTCGAGTCGAAGACATAAACAAATTAAAAAAGTAGAAAAATCCATATAGCGGGGGGCTACGTCGCTGGCCTCCTTATGAGCCAGGTCTGTCGACGTGACGCTCCGCATCTCCAGACCTTGTCCTATTTAGAATTCAGATCGCATATCAACAATCTCCACCTTGAGACGAATTTCCTCCTTGTAGCATATGAAAAAAAACTTCTCCAACAATAAATAACCACCATGCGTCGAAAGTCTCTTGGACTAAACTTTAACACCAACCAAGCTTGAGCTTACTTAGTAACTGGAACTAGCTTTGTTATTATATTAACAGGATTATCATGAGTACTTATCTTGCATACCTTAACATTATCTTGAGCAATGACATCTCGAATGTAATGATATCTGACATCAATGTGCTTTGTTCTTTCATGAAACATCTGATCATTTGTATGGTATATAGCACTTTGACTATCGCAAAACATAGTAATGCAAGAAGTATCTCCACAAAGCTTAGTGTATAAACCTCTCAACCATGTAGCTTCTTTGCATGCTTCAAAAATAGTCATATACTCTACTTCAGTAGTAGATAAATCTACAGTTGTCTACAAACTTGCTTTTCAACTCACAGCACAACCACCAATGGTGAACACATAACCTTTAAGTGACCTCCTTTCGTCTAAATCACCAGTATAATCAGAATCCACATAACCAATAAGTCCATCTTTAGATTTTTTTTCAAACTGTAAACAAGCATTAGATGTACCACGTAAGTATCTAAAAATCCACTAAACTGTTTTCCAATGCTCTTTACCAGGATTAGTCATAAATCTACTAACTACACTTAGTGCATGTGATAAATCAGGACAAGAATATACCATGGCATACATAAGATAACTAAATGCACTAGAATATGGAACTCTAGACATGTACTCAACATCATCATCTGACTGTGGGTATAAAACTGAAGATAATCTGAAATATTCAGCATATGGAGTACTCACTGGTTTAGCCTCATGCATATTAAAGTGACGAAGAACCTTATCAATATACCACTTCTGACTTGGGTATAATTTTTCAGAGGGTATGTCTCTGGATATCTCCATGCCATGAATTTTCTTTGCTGCATCTAAATCCTTCATCTCAAATTCACCGCTCAATAGCGCTTTTAACTTTGCTATCTTTGTTTTATCTTTTGCTGCAATCAGCATGTCATCAACATATAGGAGAAAATATATAGATGAACCATTGACAATTTTTAAATAAACACAACTATCATAATCAGACATCTTAAAATCTTGAGAAAGCATGAACGTGTCAAATCTCTTATATCACTGCCTAGGAGATTGTTTCAATCCATAAAGAGACTTCTTTAACTTACAAATAAGGTTCCCCTCTCCAGGAACAATGAAACCTTCAGGCTGATCCATATAGATATCTTTTTCTAACTCTCCATGTAAAAATACAGTTTTAACATCTAAGTGCTGAAGCTCATAATCATGCATAACAACTATACTGAGCAAAGTGCGAATTGAGCTATGTTTAACAACAGAGGAAAAAACCTCATTAAAGTCAATACTTGGAATCTGGGTATAACCTTTGGCAACTATCCTTACTCTATACCTTGTCTCATCATTTAAAGAAATACCTTCTTTTCTGTTAAAAACTCACTTGCAATGGATGAGCTTCTTCTCTTTTAGCAACTTTACTAAATCCCAAATGCCATTTTTTAAGTGACTCCATCCCATCATGCATAGAAGTTATCCACTTATTACAATCAATGGAGTTAATAACCTCAGAGTATGATGAAGGTTCTGTATTACCTTCAATTTTCTCTACTACACTGAAAGCAAAAGCAACAATATTAGCTTCTTCAATCAATCTCTTGGGTGGTTTAATCTCCCTTCTAGGCCTATCAAATGCAATGAACCATTATGGTGGTTGCTCAACAATAGGAGGGTCCTCAACAATAGGTGCATCATAAACAATAAAATTTTCTTTATGTGATGTGTCACCTGAAACAACAGGTGCTCCACCTGAACACTTGAATTCTACTCACTCTCAACAGGAACATCAGTAGGCAGTTTATCGTGAAGCGTAGCAAATTCATAAAGACAACGTTTTTGCTAATCACAACATTATTTGTTTCAGGATTCCACAACTTATATCCTTTAACACCAGATTTATAACCAAGAAAGATGCACTTAACAGCCTTAGGCTCTAATATTTCATTATCAACATGAGCCTAAGTAGTACAATAAAAAACTCTCAATTCTGGATAATTTTATGGGGAACCAAACCATACCTCAATTGGAGTCTTCTTTTCAATTGCAATAGAGGGTGACCGATTAATAAGATAGCAAGCAGTGGAAGCGGCTTCAGCCCAAAAACGCATATGCAAACCTGCATTTGACAAGATGCAACAGGTCTTAGAAATGATGGTCCTATTTATACGCTTAGCTACACCATTTTGTTGAGGAGTATGGGGAACGGTGTAGTGCCTAACAATACCTTCAGTCTTGCAATATTATTCAAATTCATTAGAACAAAATTACATCACATTATCAGTGCGAAGTTTCATTACCTTCTTTTCAGTTTGCCTTTCAACTATAGTTTTTCATTCTTTAAATGCTGAAAATACCTCTAATTTATGCTTCAAGAAATAAGACCACACTCTTATAGGGTAATCATCAATAATTGTTAACATATAACGAGTATCTCCGAGCGGTGGCTTGCGAGATGGTCCCCATAAATCAAAATGCACATAATCCAAAATACATTTTGTAGTATGAACCGAAGTATTGAACTTCACCCTCTTGTGCTTGCCGAAGATGCAATGCTCACAAAATTTCAAGTCGCCGATGCTATATCCTTCCAAAAGTCCTCTCTTGCTTAATTCCGCCAAGCTAAGTTCACTCATATGCCCAAGACGTATATGCCAAAGATTGGTAGCATCAGAATCTGATAACCTTTTTGAAGCAACAGTAGCATTACCTGTAACTGTAGTACCTCGGAGATAATATAGGCCATTGGAAGCCTTTTTGTCACCTTTCATTACAACAAGAGAATATTTGGTGACCTTGGGGACCCCACCTCCATCTGAATACATGCAATCTTTATCATCAAGAGCACTCAACGAAATAAGATTTCTTTTCATGCCCGAAATATATTGAACATTCGATAAGGTTCAGATGGTGTCATCAAACATCTTGATCCGAATAGAGCCAATGCCTGCTATCTTACATGTTGAATCATCACCCATCAAAACAGAACCATCGCTATTGAGTAGCTCATAAGAGGTAAACCAATCTCTATTCGGGCACATATGAAAAGTGCAGGCAGTACCAAGAATCCATTCATTATTAGTTTTAGCACATCCAGCAAAAATAGAAACAACAAGCATCTCACCATCAAAACTACTATCACGGGCTATATTTGTTGTACCTTCATCTTCTATTCTACCTTTCGATTTGTATGTGTCGTTCATCTTTTCTTTGTTCTACAACTTGTAGCATTTAGATATGTTGTGCCTACTTTTCTTGCAATATTTGCACAACTTGTACTTGTCTCTGGATTTCGACCAGTCCTTGTAGCCATTTGAACTTTTGCCTCGAGATCCATTGTTTGAGTTCTTCCCTTTTTGCCTGCCACGAACAAACATGCCTTCTGCTTGTGAACCTGAACCTTCACAAGACACCATCCGTTTCATCTTTTTCTTGGCATACAAGGCTTCATAAATCTCATTGAGGGTCAGTGTATCACGACTATACAATATGGTATCTCTGAAAATTGAGTATGAACTAGGTAGAGAACATAAAAGAATTAAACTCAAATCTTCCTCGTCATATTTTACATCCATTGACCTAGGTCAGAGACGATCTCTTTAAATTCTGAAAGATGATTCAACACATTACCTCCCTCTTGCAACTTGTGTAAGAACAATTTCTGCTTGAGATGCATCTTGCTGGTGAGATCCTTTATCATGCATATATCTTCCAGCTTTAGCAATAGATCACTAGCCAACGTGATTTTCAGCACCTCTTGTAGAATATTATTATGCAGGTGAAGTTGAAGTTGGGACAATGCCTTACAGTCCTTTCTCTTCTCTTCATCGGACCAAGTATTGGCTGCCTTCTTCCCGAAGCCATCCAGCGCCTCATCCAGATCGGACTGCGCCAATAAAGCCTGCATCTTGACTTGCGACAAAGAGAATCGCGTGTCCCGATCCAGCAGCGGAAGATCATACTTCAATGACGCCATGTCGAACAAACCCTAGATTAAAATGGACAACGAATGTGGCTCTGATACCACTTGTTAGAAATCGACAGGCAAATAACAAAGTAGATCAAGAACTGGGAGACACCGATTTTTACGTGGAAAACCCTTACGGGAAAAAAACCACAGACGCACGACGACGATCTTCGGTATATCAAAAAAAGTGTTTACAAAACACAAGGATTTTAATGAGTCGTTAACTCTTCCCGTGCGTCTTACAATGGGTATATATGGTAGTATAAAACTGACTCGAGTTGAAGACGAAAACAAATCCGAAAAAGTAGTTTTCCAGACCTTGGCCTCTTTAGAATTCGGATCACATATCAACTGCTATTGCCTATGTTTTAACTACAGAAACTTAAAAGAGTTATTTCCCTTTTGCAAAGGAGTTCTTGTGCTCCTAATGATCTTTCTTTTCACTTTGACAAGAATTTCCCCTCACCAGAACAACATTAGTTTGTTAAAAAGCTCACTTAAGTCACAATCAAGGGGAGCATAATGACACATCCCAAACGCTATATTTCGTGAACAAAGTCATATTGGACCAACATAACATAATTGAAGTTTTTCCTAAAAATTGTAATAGAACCAATAATACCATAATCCATCTTTACAATCTATCACTTAAAAACCAGAGGTTATCACACAACCCCCCTCAGCTGCTGCCACTTTTACATGCAAATATGCTTTACCTTGTGCATCGACGACGAGTCATGTGTTGTTACGAACTGTCCTCCCCATTTGCCTCTCTAGCCTCCCCGCTGTGGCCCCCATTTCCTTCACGACCATAGACGTTGAGCCCCAAGCACCGTACCTCAACGCCCCTTCCAACAGTCATTGTGGTCATCACACCATCCTCATCGAATTAAGATCTTCTATAACGAATGATTCAATACAGATGATCTACAATGTATAATATTAGGAGTGATCTTTACCATCTGATAAAAAATAAAGGTCGATACCAATAGCTACAGTAGTTTGGTGCAGTAAAATTACTACCGTAAATATTTTGTTATTGAAACCTCGGCGGTAATGTAGAGGATCCAAATCCATCCTCATCACCTTCATTGCCCCCTGTTGACCTCGTCCACCGCCGGCCGTCGATCCCGCGGTTAGTGGTGCCCCATTGCTAGCCAGTTACAATGGGGGGCTTCAGGTATATATATCGAGTTATAAACAAGTAGCTCAAATTTTGATTTTTTTTTTTAAAGTAATCATATGAGCAATTTTTAGCCAATTCCAATAAAAAAAGTATTTTACACAAAACACCTTATCCAAAGTATAAAATATCCATCAAATATAGCATTATGTCAACATATCATCTCGACATTCTTGTGAAATTAAAGGACAATCAAAATTATCAAAGACTTTGCACATACTCACGAACCAATCCCAGCCACAAAACAGAAAAAAGGGAAAAAAAATCCCAGGCAATATCCACAACACCCTGAGACACCACCACAATGCAGCCATGATCACCTTCTCCCTTCCCCTCCCCTCCCTCTCCCTCCTCCCCACCACCACCACTGCCACCTCCGACCGCTTCCTTCCGCCCTGCACCATCCCTTTCGCAAGAACCCCTCTCCGCGTCGCCGCCTCCGTGTCGACGGCCAGCAGCGAAGGCGAGGAAGGCGGAGGGAGCACGAACGGCTCGCTGCTGGGTCTGACCCCCGTGGAGGAGGAGGAGGACGATGACGAGGAGTTCTGCCCGGTGGACTGCGTGACGGAGTTCAAGACGGACGAGGAGTTTCTCCGCACCCTGGAGCGGGCGAAGGCGACGGGCGCGCTGGTGGTGGTGGACTTCTACCGGCCGTCGTGCGGCAGCTGCAAGTACATCGAGCAGGGTTTCATGAAGCTCTGCAAGGGCTCCGGCGACGACGGCTCCCCCGTCATCTTCCTCAAGCACAACGTCCGTACTCTGCCACACGCCATTGCCGCGTCCATGCATCTTCTTGATTAGTATTACTGCCCAGCCAGTGTCCAAGCAGCAATGATTCCCATTAATTTGTTGACGAAAACATGCACAGGTTATTGATGAGTACGACGAGCAGTCGGAGGTGGCAGACAGGCTCCGCATCAAGGTACGTGCATCTACTGCAGGTTAATTATCGATGTGGATCGTGTTCTTGAATCACTCGCAGTCGTAGATAATTGGAGTAATCAGTTTGGCGTCTAATTACTTAACCAATTAGGCGAGCTAGCTGATGTTTGTCCGTCGCGTGCATGGATTCGTCTCTCGCGTGCAGGTGGTGCCGCTGTTCCATTTCTACAAGAATGGGGTCTTGCTGGAGGCGTTCCCGACGAGGGACAAGGAGAGGATCACCGCCGCAATTCGGAAGTACACCTCGCCGGAGTAAGCTATCACACACATGAATCTATTTCATTGGGGCTGCATGCCAAAATGACAAAATTCCCATGATCCTGTTTAATTCATCTTTGGGTTTATGCGCATATATTGTGCACTGTAGAGCTAGATTACTCTTCAATCGAGCCCCTAAACCAACTAACGTAAACAATGAAAAAGATAGACAGGTCCTGTGCTCCTCTGAAATGGAAACTACACATATTCTTGAGCAAATGAAGGTATCACTGTCAGTCGCTCATCTCTCTATCAGGCCTCCAGTAATCATACACATTTAAAGATCTATATATGCAGTTCAATTACTCCTAGAGTGCATAGGAACAATGACACGTCGCTGCAATTTGGAACCGAAGTTGGCTACTCCAAATAAATTCCCAACTGATCGAGATTCTCGTCCCCCTCGCAGACAGGAGCAGCAGGAGTGAGTAATTTCCACTGGCGAGCAAATCAGCTCGAAGTGAACCTGACGTTCGTCTGCATGCCTGCCCACGATGCGAAGAATGTTGTTCTCTGTATAAGCTATCTTGTACGTGTATGATAAAGGAGGACATTGGGATTCTAGACTAAATTGTTTCTGTAGGTACTCGTACAAAGAGATGTAGAATTAGTTGAACAATACATCCTTTGTGCTACATGCCTACACCGTGGTGTACATCTTTAATAAAATCTGACAGTTTTTTTTCACACGTTGCAACTCTGGTTCTTACGGCGTGTTATATATCCCGAGCTCAGATGCGTTTATCAGGTATGAAGGCGCAAAATATAGCTTTCCGTCATTTCGCTGGTAAATCGTCCATTTGAGGATCATACAAACACGGACCTAGCTAGGCCCAAGACCTTCGGCAGAAAGTGCCGAGTCCGCACCCTTCGTCGGGAGAGGCGTGAGGCGAGGCCACAGAGATGCGGGGAGTCGGAGGCCCGCTGCTGACCATCGGCGATCTCGCCGTCGATAGCGCCGGCGACGACCACCTCGCCGGCAGCGGCGGAGGAGACGCGTCCGTCCCCTCCTCCCCCTTGGCAGCGCAGCAGGTGGAGGAAGCCGACCGTTCCGACCTGCGCGGGCTCTTTGGGGCGAGTGTGGCTCCCTTCTTGGCTTCCTCCTCCTCCCCGTTCTTGATTTCGTCGGCATCCATTGATTCATCCGTCCATCGTATGCGCCTGTTTCTTGATCCTTCGAATTCAGTTCCCGAATCTCGCGTCCAGTAACTGATTTGTTTCCATGAGTTGCTCAATTGTTCTTCTGTGTGACGGATCTACCTGTCATAGATTGATGGGATAAATAATCTACAACTTAGAAGAGCTCGACTTAACTGAGATAGATGCTGCCTTAATTAAGGTGGTCTCATGTAACGTAGGTTCAGATATATCTTGTGCTTGGTCACTTGGCCAATTTTATCCACAAGTGATAAGAGTAGATATATATAGTTTAGTTGCTGCAATTTTAGTTAGATGTGATTGCCATTGCTCATGTTTGCTGTCTGCCTAATCTTCAAATTAAGTGTTTCGTACAAATGAAAGAGCCATCCACCACCAGTTCATGAAAGGTTGTTCAGTTCATCAATTCAATTCAATGCGGTGTGCTACTCTACTAGTTCTTAGCTATCTCGGCCTGGATCCTTCTCAACTCACAATTGTAATTAATTTGTGCCTGTTCATCATCATATCAGGAACACTATGACAATTTGGTGAAGTCGCTACGAGAGAATGATCCTTCATGGCCTTCCTTGATGCTGAAGGCGTGGTTCCTTCTTTCCCTTTTGTTTTTCATGCGCCGTACACTGTAATTGCCTACTCTAATTCAATGGCTTCATGCAAACTAACAATTTTGCTCCCCTCTCCCTCCCTCCCTCAATCTCTAGCTGTGCACGGCGTTGAAGACTGCAGATAAGCTGGTGACCTGCACGAATACGAATGCTGAACAGCTGCTGGAGAAGGTGGAGGTGCTGGAGCAAGTCTTAGAGAAGGGAGATCGTGCAGTGGCAGCGATTGTAGAGGGTCTCCAGAGCTCGCGCCTCGCCAAGGATCACCGGACTTCCAAATCGAAAACCACCTAGCAAGTAGTGCTGGTGGTGGCATAGCTGTTGAGTTTCATTATGCAAATCAGGATTCTTGTCACTGTTCTTGGAGATGGAAGGAGCTGTATATTGGTATTGTCATGATTTTGTCAGTGTATTCTGCTTATGTCTAAGCATTGTTGGAGTGTCTGCGTTTCCTGTCATAGAAGTAGTGAATAGAGTCAGCGTTGCAGCACAGGTCCATTTGCTGGTTACTTGTTCATTCGCTAGCTTGGTTCCTGCTAGGATGCTTTCAGGTTTGGAATAATGAAACCTTGGGAAAGTTACTGAATGTGTGCGCTTCATGACGTGCTAGACCTGGACTTCACCTTAAACTGTGCTCAGTAATGCCACACTTATGAGAAACAGAAATGCATTCCCCATTGCATGTCGGGGCTTTCTCTAGAAGCATGAGAAGTGTTATAGTAACTTGTCCCTGTTTGCAATTCATAATTTTTCACGCATCCATATAGAACGTGGGGATTTTATGGAAATTTTGAAGAAAAAAAAGTTCAGCTCCCGTAAGAATTCGAAATATTCCTGCGTTCGAAACGGAGTATAAATTGTTTAGGTCCAGTTTGGAGCACAATAGTTTTGCAGAAAGCAATATAATTCCTGTGGGAATAAACGGAACGTGCCATGAAATTTCTGCAAATTCGTATAAAATCCCTCTAGCGGCATTGAAATTCTAATGTCCCATGTCAGTTCATCAAAATTGTCCTCCCCTCAGAATAGGGATGGCAATCGGGCGCAGCGGGTACGGGTAGTGCTCACCTATACTTATGCCTGAGATTCTGATTTTTCTTCTCGGACATACCCGCGAAGGATGACAGACGAAGAACCTTACCCATACCTATCGCCCGCGGGTATGCCCATGTACCCATGAATATTTAAAAATGTAATGTGGATGAAGCACCATATTCACACATCAAGAATCAGTTACACAGGATAAGAAAGGTACAATAAAAGGAATTTTTCACACTTGAATAAATTAATGCACAAATTTGCTCTAGCACTCATCAGATTTGCACAAAAAAACCCTTCATTCACCATCTTTTCCCAATTAACATCATTAGTTCATCACACATATTGCCAAATATAACCAGAAGCTATGCACTGGCGAACTTACAATTAAATAACCATATTGCCAAATATAACCAGAAGCTATTGCCAAATAATTAGTTCATTACCAGTTCGTCACACATATTGCTAAATATAACCAGAAGCTATTACACGGGACATTACCAATAGTTACATTTTAAACAACCTAACACCACAATTAAATAACCAGAAGCTTTGCACCGGCGAACTTCACCGAGGAAAATTGAATCTGTACTGGCGTTGAGGAGGAGGCCGGGTGGGAGGAGGGCCGAGCTTTGAGGTCACGGTGCTCAAGTGAGGAGGAGTTGGGCGGCTCGACGATGAGATCAAGGAGGAGGCGACCGGGTGTGAGGAGGGGCGGCGACCGGGAGGAGGACGAGGGCGGATTTGGATTGGGAGTGGCTACGTGTGGGACTAGGAGTGGTGGCAGCCGGGTGTGAGGGGGACAACTAGGCCTGGGCGTGAGGAGGAGCGGCGGCAGAGCGGGAGCTGGGGGTCGGGGGTGGTAGCCGGCCGGGAGGAGGACGTGGGACTGGGATGCAGCCGGGTGGGGGGAGGATGAGACGGATCTGGCTTGCACGTTTTGCATGTTGTTAGCTGGCGAGGTGAGTGGCGGTTGGGATTCAGGGCTTGGGGAGATGGTGAGTGGTGAGTGGAGTGGAGAGTGAGTGACTGAGTGACTACTAGTATTGAGTCACAGACTAACCCTAGTAGGGTTTTAGTGGCCCACCTGTCAACCTGTCAGTATTGGTCACAGGTAAACGGGCGAGACGAGTACGGGTGAAGCTTACTTATGCCCGTGTTCGTTTACCCGCAGGCAAAGGGTTCCCCCCATTTTCATACCCATGGAAAAAAAAACAGTCTATACCCAACTTTATTAGAGTATTTACTCGTGAACACACAGGTAATCGGACACAATTGTTATCCCTACCTTAGAAGGACCAATATGGAAAAGGTAAACCCAAGCGTCCTCACTAAAGAAAAAGCACAAGTACAAAGACTTTCAAGGACTAGACCAAAAAAAACTCCAAGCTCTTCGTTCCCCTCTCCGGCGTAGGCGACGTGAGGAAGCCAACGCGCGGAGATGGATACCAACAACCTCCCAGCGATGTGGGGGATCGTTGGCCCGGGCGTCGCCGGTGCGGTCTTCGGCGCTGGCTGGTGGTTCTGGGTCGACGCCGTCGTCTGCAGCGCCGCTGCCGTTCCTTTCCTCCACTACCTCCCCGGTAACGCCCTCCCCCAAGTTTCGTCCCGTCTCCCCTTTATCTCTCTCTTCCCCGAAAGCTAGGGTTTCTAACCGGTTAGAGGTTCTTGATTTGGAATTTTTAGGGTTCTTTGCTTCGTTCGCCGCGCTCATGTTCAACTGCGTGAACCGGGAGGACATCAACTATAATTACTACTCGCCCTACGACGACTCCGAGTGGAGGTGAGAGAGCAAAATTTTCGATCTTTTCTTCCACTTTTTATGGCTTTGCTGTTCTGTTTGCGGGATTCCTGCCTGTGGTTTTGCAGGAAAGTTGCAGCCTTTGCAGGTTTTTCTCTGTTGGGTTTAACTTCAATAGTGCTGTACTGATTTTGTGTGTAGCTATGCTACTGCTGATTTTTAGCAGTTTAATTTGGCAAATTTAGTGCTTACTTGCGATAATTGGGCTAGTAAGGATGTGATTACTTCTTGTGCACATGTACTTGTCTGTAGCGTAGCAGAGTTGCTCGCTAGTAGTTTACTGGTTTGATCGATAGAGCGAATAATTGTAGTTGTTCTCATAAATGATATGCTTTTAGACTTGTGATTCAAGGGCACATAAATGCTTGTTTTGTGTGGGGAGAGAAGCAAAACGAAGACATATTTCTCTTATTTGGTTTGGAATTTAAAGAAAACGCTCAAAATGGACATAATACAAGTCAATGGGAGTGGGGTGTTGTAAATTGGGATTCTATTTCTCTCAAGTATTAAAGTTAGAAACAAAACAACTGAACCATAACAAAATTTAATGACACCATTTCCCTGTCATTGGATGAGTGAAGCGACCATGGTAAGGGCCAGGGAAGCACTGAATGTAAACAAATAGAAAGTAACAAGCGAGGGTTGCTTCAACCATCTACGTGATATGTTTTTTGAGGGAACCATCTACATAATACTGACAACCTTAGCGCCAAAGAAACTAAGAGAATGGAACGGTTCAAAATCAGTGATTTTTTTTAAAAAATAATATTAATATAATAACAAGTTACAAAATTAATTAGTTGATTTTTTTTTTGCAAAACTAGGCTACTGTCGCCAGTCTTGCAAAACTAGGCTACTGTCGCCAGATTGATGGCGACAAGAAATGATAGGTTTTTTGTCGCGCATTGAATTGGCGACAGGGAATTCAACTGATGATAGGGTCCTGTTTTTTTTAAAATTAAGTGTCCGCGTAGTTCGGAATCCGAAATCGGAGAAGATAACAAAATATGAAGTAAAGAATGCGAGATCGGCGGCACAATAACACAAACAACCCCTTCGGAACGAAATTAAAAAAAATGGGTTTAGGGTTGCCACGCGTGTTGTTGCCCCGATTGTATTATTCGTAGAACCGATTTCTTTGGGAAAAGATTGTGAATTACATGGTGTACTGAGTTTGATTACGTGTATTAGGAACGACAGCATACACGAATCAACAAACCGAAAAATGTCTACTATACATGTGCGCTTTTTTTGAATAAAAAAGGTTGATTGAAACGAGTTAATTAGTCCTGGCGGCCTATTGGTCCCTTTCCCTTGTCTCAGTCTCGAAGTCAGTCATGTTCTACGTGACGGACTGGGCGATTGAATGATGTTAGGATAACATAACATAAGGCCAAATCAATAATCAGGATGCAAAATTGAGCCTAACTTACTTCTTCGATATGGTGTGTGCCCAGGCGATAGATAGCTGCCGGTCTCACTAATAGGAGCCTTCCCCTTGTCCGCCGTGCACTCGGCCCGGTCGTACTCAACTTTCTATTCGGGGGTTCTCCATCACTACCCAGCTTTCCTGGGCTCCTCCGGTGCCTTTTCAATAGGGTCGGGTAGTAAGGTTTCCAACGTTCGAAGGTCTCGGCTCGCTTCGCGTAGTTGAATATGTACTTCTGCTTGATGAACGCCCCATCGTACATGTCCGGGCCATCGATCCATTGGAAGAAGTTACATCGCATCTCCAGCTGCAATTATGCGCCCATGAAGTTAGGGATATATGGAATACAACATAACATATGAAAAATCTATAAGATTCGCTTACGAGGATGTTCCCGCATGTGTAGTACGCCCGGACGGCAGTCGCCGGGTGTATGGACTGAATGATCTTCACTGGCTCTTCATACACACATTGCGGGTGTTGGAATTCCAGTGGTACCAGCGCATCCTTCATAGAACAACCGGGGTAGGATTTAGCTCTCTTGGCAAGCCACTTGCGCTTCCGCAGCATCTTCGCGTAGAAGTTCGACGACGAGTCCGACATCTCCTTCTTCTCTGTTGTGTGAACCAAGTTGGAGTGAAGTATTGGATATGGTAGTGTGGTGTTGTCCTCCAGCTTTCTTCTCCCTCCTTTTATGAGCAGATAGGGTGTAGTGCTGAAGGTGGAAGGAGAAGTGTGGAGACATCGATATGAAAAGGTGGCGTGACAATGTGGTCATTTTGGTACGAAAAGGTAGCGTCGCAATGTGTTGTCTTTTCGGTATAAAAAGTTAGCATGGTGGAGTGTGGTCATTTCGGTATGAAAAAGTAGCGTCGCAATGTGTTGTCTTTTCGGTATGAAAAGGTACCGTGGCAGAGTGTGGTCATTTCAGTTTGAAAAGGTAGCGTCGCAGTGTGCTGTCTTTTCGGTCTGCAAACGTGGAAGTGCGTAGCCTGGCAATGTGCGGTTTTTTCGGTTTGAAAAGGTGTCGTGACAGAGTGTAGTCATTTCAGTCTGAAAAGGTAGCGTCGTAGTGTGTTGTCCTTTCGGTCCGCAAAGGTGGCAGTGTGTGTCCTGACAGTGCTGTCATTTCTATCTTGAAAGGTAGTGTCGTAGTATGTCGTTTTTCAGTCTGCAAAGGTGGGAGTGTGCGGCGTGACAACATGCTACCTTTTCGGCCTGAGAAGGTGCCGTGGCAGAAAGATGCCATTTCTGTATGAAAAGGTAGTGTCGCAGTGTGTTATCTTCTCCGTATACAAAAGTGTAATACCGAAGTTCATACGTGAATCCCTTGTCATGTAACGTTCATACAGACCCAGTTGCCAAAAGTTAAATACTTCTTGCAATTCATAAAAAACATTCAACATCGTTCATACATGAATCCCTTATGCAGACAACCACCACTACTTAATACATATTGAACACACTACTAGAAGGACACACACACACAAGTTTCTCGAGCCACTTCAAGTGATCAAGAATCTTGTCAAAGCGCTCGTCTGCAGGTGGCATGTTCACCATTGGACCATATGGAACTACATGCAGACGTTCAACTGCTCTTTCGACCACGACACCAATAGAGTCCACCCATTGAAAGTACTAGCAACCGCTGACCTGAAAACCACACCAAATAGTGAAAAAGAAGTGACAAATAAACCCTAAATACAAATACCAACATTTGCGGAAGTCAAACTCAACGAGAAATACGAACACTTGCAGAACACACTCCCTTGTTCTCTTCAGTGTTAGAGTACAAGACATTTGCTTGGACGCCGCAGTTTGGACAGTTCACGTGCCTTGCACTTACCAGCGCCACCGCTCTTCGGCTCATTGAACTAGACGACTTAGACATGGCGCCGAGTAGAGTCGTGAGACAAGTGTAAGTAGGTTAGAAGAGAGTAGGTTAGAAGAGAGGGGCTGGAGTTTAGTTGTTTGAGTGGGCTTTTGAAGTGGTGGGGTTCGGGATGCTGGGAAAATTTTTTAATATCAAAATTTAGGCAAATCATAATTCAAAATGGCGGCAGGGATCCCAGATCCCTCAAGTCTCTATCGCTATTCCAAATGGTGACACAATCTCCCCTATAGAAGACCCCAAAACCCCCAAAATTCGGGTAAAACTCACTTTTATTCAGAAAAAGGGAAAGAGAGGAGGGAAGGGAGAGGAACATTTGGTTGTGGTTTCTAAGGAACGTGAAAATATCTATTGTACAGGGTTGTCCTAACGTATGCGTCATACATGATCGACATACGGGCCTATTGAGTGCAATAACCCAGCTACAACAAGGGGAGAATAAAACACTTCCGTGGGTGGATCTGCAGAGCCGGTGGTGCATGAGGCTCTTGGGTGCAAACTTCTACAAGTAGTTCCGTAACAAAGACTTGGTGAATCTGTTTAAGCGGCTGTACAACCAGAACTAGAAGAGAAAGTTCGATGCACTCTAGAAGATTCTGGATGGGTAGACCGGGGCGCACAGAAGGGAGACAACAAAAAACTGTCTTCAAGCATTGACCAGGACCCTGAGACATTGCCATAATTACCCATAGATTGTCTTGGTGTGACGAGGAAGACGGGGGCGCAGGTGAAATGCTTCTCAGACTGGATTGAACACGAGCCTAAGGAGAAGTCGTCGCTGCTACATGCAAGGATGATGCTCGATATGGTGTCATGACAACCAATCTAGCCGAGGTGTACAATTGATTCATGCGTGGCGTGAGGTGCCTATCTTTGGTTGCTATTGTGGAGGCAATTCTCCGCGGTACCATAAATTATTTCGTTGACCAAAGCAACAACGTGTCACTCTCCATGGCAAATGACAGAGTTTTGTACTCCGCTATGATCACCAATTACATGGAGAAGAGAAAGAAGGGTGAGATGCTTTTGGCATTCAAGATGAGCACAAGGGAGCTTCGCTTCGAGATCCTCTGCTGGGAGAAAGGACGTCGCAGGACGAACCACTAGATGATCATCCACGAGTGTACGCTACGCCGCGCTAGTTGTGTATGCACTTGCAACAAGCCTCTTCTTCTGCATAGGCCATGCTTACATGTCATGGCCACATGTTCGACGATGGCGTAGCATCTCGGTCAGTACCTTTCTGGATATTTCACCAAGAGGTGATGCAGACCTAGAATGAAGAGTTGTATGACTATGGTGTGGTTGTCCATTTCACTGCCTATCCTACCTGGGAGCAACTCATCTGGGCCGCAGATATTGCTAGGTTGAAGGGAAAGGTTGGCTGGCGGCAGATACAGTGTATCAGGAACAACGTGGACGAAGCAGAAGCGAGCGTCGTATGGAGAAGTGCTCAATTTGTGTGGAGTCTAAGCATACCTTCAAGAAATACTCTACGAGAAGTGCACAAGATGAAGGAGAGATCGGTAGTTCAGATGGCAGCCACTAGCATGGTTTGTCTTGTTGAAATATGTTGTGTTGAATGTTTTGTAATGTCATTGTGATTTATCGAAAAACTATGTAATGATGTCATGGTAGAATGTGTTGTAACATCATTGTGATTTGTCGAAAAACTATATGATGAAGTTTTGCTTAAAAATAAGTTGTGCTAATATTGTTTCTTTTTACTCTCTGATTCTGTTTCTTTTTGTTTCTTATTATGTCGTGCATCTAATTGTAATGTGTAACTTATCTTGTTTCTGAAACCACCACCATTGTCTTCACCGGTGGTGCCGTTGGTGGTGCTAGTTTAGTTAGTTGGTGTTGTGTATGTTCTGACATTTGGAGTAGAGCGATCGGAAATAAGCAAGAAAATATAACAAAGAGAAATTTAAATAAAACAGTACTAAATATTTAGGCTGAATTCTGCACATAAAAATAAAAAAAATCAGGACACTGTCGCTAGATGAACTGGTGACAGGGCCCTGGACTGGCGACAGTAGCCTAGTTTTGGGAAAAAAAATCGACTATTTAATTTTGTAATTTGTTATTAAATTAATATTATTTTGAAAAATTCCAAAATGAGTATTATTACCATGCACAAATTATAAAAGATTCAACTTATTTTTCTACCTGCTATGGTTTTAAAAGATAGTTTGTCGTTCATAAACTTCTATGGCGAGTTGAGCCTGTCATTCATAAACCGCTATGGTAAGGATGTTCTCTCAAATGGTTTGTGATTTGCTGTATGTTTATTACTCCCTTGTAGTCCTTTTATAAATCTCCATTGTTTTGACTGTCATTCATAACCCACTGTACGACAATGAAATGCATTGAATTGCAGGTTGAAACTCTGGCTTTTTGTTTCATATGTGGTGTCTTTTGTTTCCTTGGCTGGTGCGGTTGGTTTTTTGGTCCAAGATGCTCTTACAGATACAGGTCCATCTGCATGGACTGGCATTGCTGGTGTCCTACAGTCAGTTTTTGTGCTAATAAGGTGTTTACTCTTTCCTTACGTGGTTTTGTTATTAGTCTGTCCCTCACACCCTTTTCTGTTTCTTACGATGTTGGCGATTTACGTTGCAGTGGGTTGATCTACTGGACTTGTCATTCTGAAGATTGACTTAACAGGTATGCCCAAGAAAGATGAGGATTGTAAAGGTGATTCGGATATAAAGCTTGTTGGGTAGAATCGGATATAAAGCTTGTTGGCGGAATATGCAAAAATTGTGTCATGGTCTATTGTTTTTCCCAGGAGTTTGGTATATCTGTAAATATAATCTCATACCAAACTGGTTAAATCAGTTTCAAGTTGTTGTTTTTGAGTAAACAATATTCGACGGATGATAAATGTGGTAAGTATGTATACCTTCTGCTGCTAGCCAACTTCCCATGCAAAACTGTTGTATACTCTGCTTACTCTCAACCGTTTCAGGTGTTGTCCCTTAATAAACCCGAGTTAATGAAAAACATCAGTTCTGTAAAGTCGTTAGTGCTAATTATTGGGACCTGTATTCCCTTAGAAGATTGGGAGGTGTGACAAGTAAGTTATTAAATCACATCATCTGTTTATGTGCAACCTAATTGCCGGTCTAGTCAGGATGATGCTCTCGAGTCTTGGGGGACAAAAAAAATCCAGGTTGTTGTACACAGAAATAAATACAATTCCTATATAAATGGCAGCAGAAAACTCTTCCAGGAAGTGATAATTTCCTTTACACGAGTGGCATCCCAGTTGTTGTACGGGTGTATGAGTAAGACTTAGTCTGAAGTTATGCCTCTTGACCAGGAGAATTTTCGTTGCCTCACCTTACACGTCCGGGTGATCAAAGAATAATCCGGTTTTAGTCGCGAAGTATATTCGTAGATCTACGTTGCCTTTTTTCTGTTTTGCAGTCCATGAACATGAGTGCTCTAATTAGCAAGTCGTCTTCTGAAAGAAGCAAGCAATTCCAGCAGCTGGTGTTGCCGAGCCGTCGCAAGGGCAGATTCCTTTCTAAGTCTTCACTTGACCCAAACCTCAGGCGCAGAAGAGGAGGACCAAAGGCCAACATTGCAAGGTTTCTAGGCTATCTGCACGTCAGTTTCTCAAGCAGAGTTAGGGTCTCATTCTCATGCCAATCCTGTGATTATCAGTCATTTTCACACGGTGTTTGACTGTTGACTAGTACTTAAGTAAATACATTGGCAATAAAGAGAGGAATAGCGTCTGCATTTTTTTTCCCCACCACAAAAATTTTCAGCTCTTGGGTTGAATTAAATCATCGAGAGACAGTATTTTAGTGGTATACTTCTCTTGGGTTGAATTTTACAACAACTCTGTGCTGTCCATTCTTCCTTTACTTGAAGACTAAGAAATAGAGAAAATGCGAATAAAAGAGAAGGAAACGTACACCTCAATGAAGAATGAAGTGATGGGACTATACCTGTGTAATCTCCATGCCTTTCTGCCACTTACAAGTTACTCTACCTGTAAAATACATTGACACGTACGTGTAAGTATACTAGCAACTTTGGGTATCAGTGCATCACTCTTGTCAAGCGATGTCAGAACACTCTAGCACGCAACTTCAGCAACCTGACGACCTCCCATGTCACATGCCATGGCTCATTAACTTCCCAAATCAAGTGTAGTTTTGTTTTGTTTTGTAAGTTGCTGGTTACCAAACGTTTCTACCGAACATTTTCTCTCTTCAGATCGAATGATTCTATACCTAACATTTTTACCTTTTTAGATCGAATGTTTCTACCTAACTTGGTCAATCTTAAACCTGCAGATCCTCCCCAGTCCCCATACCATACCATGAGTGGTATGAGCACACGGTGGGGTCCATGTAGAATCTTGAAAAAGGAAATGGGATGCATATGATATTGATAGGATGGCTTTGGTGGCAAAAATCTAGTCATAGGGCCCCCCCGGCTCAAGCTAGCTCTTGGCTTTGTGAAATAATTGCTTACAAAATGAGCTGCCAGCCTATACCACTGCAAGGAAATTTGTCCACCGACGACTCCTTGTAAACACCAAGTCCGTGTATCGACGTCCACTAGTCTCTGTCAGTGACACACCACCTGTGTGTTCAAATGGCTTGGTTTAGCAGTGAAGCTCAATTAACGAAGGGATCATTTTGCTCCCGCCATTAAGTTGGATCCAATTCTATATTTTGCTAATACTAAGCTGGATCGTAATTTACATCAAACATTACTGTATCGGTTCACATTTGGATGTTCACATAGATGGAGATAATTCTGTCTGTATGCATCGCAATTGTCTCCCCCTTTATAGAAAGCTTGCAATTCAATCCTAAGGCTCAACAATCGAAAGATCATGCGAATTAACCCTGAAAAAAAATCCACAAATAAACCCCCACCCTTATGAGAGTTGGTCAAAAGTTTAACATAGCCCTTTTTATTCAAATGCTGATTTTACTTACCACATTCACATTCTAAGTATCGGATAAAATGGATTATCCACATCGTTTCTTATTTGAATGCTGATTTTGTCAACCACATCTTTATTTTCTCGATGAAGAATGCTGACCATTTTCCACGAGTTTTGGGCCTAAATGGCAATATTTGACACGTGATTTGCAAAAATGTCATCTCCGCAGCCGCAATGGTAAAAACGGTGCTTTCGTTCATACGGTCATCGTACGATTTTAGCCACAGCGCGATAAATAGTACCACATGTTGCGTGTGGTTAAAACCGTACGGTAACAACACGAATGAAAGCGTCGTTTTTACAATTACGGTCTAACCACTTGTTTTCGTACCGTCTAAGTGGCGGCGGTTTTGTTTACGGAGTAGCTATTCTATTCGTTGGTCCATGTCATCCAACAGAGCAAGTCCCAACCAACAATTGGCATTCTATGAGGTGTCAGACACAAGATGGCACGTCGGCGTTGGCGCACGCACGCACATAGCTGGCTGGAGGTTGGGACCGTGGTGCTTCCTGCCTAACAACTGACATGCCCTGATGACCCTCTTAACTCATGCTGCCTAATCAAACGATTAAAGTACACCCTTCTATTACGCGTAGTTTAATACTTGCTGATCTGCATGCTTCTTGACGAATCTCCATTTGATTGGCAAGGAAATTCTCAACCGTCTTGACTCCCATCTGTTTTCTCATGAAGGTTAAAGTTTGTCTTTTTTTCTTCTCCTTCTTCTTCTTCTAATAGCAGGTAGATCAAATTTTAATTGTCTTGTTTCTAGAATCTCTTTGTCATCTTCTCTTGGTTAATTATTGGGTTACTTGTGTCTGTTGCGCTTGGCTATTTTTTTTTGTGCCAAATGATTTCTTTTCTTTTTTCCATGGGAGGTTTCTTCTTCATGTGGTTTACAGCAAGTGGAGACCCAAATTTAGTTCACCTATTACATCCATGAACGATATACGTGACCTAACTCAACACAATGGCCCAAGTAACCCAACTAAGCATCAGCCCCTTGTCAAGCTAATGATTCACTCCTACTACATCATTAAAAGCAGCCAAATCGATTGTAACCAACCATTAAGAGGCACCACGCACACGAACATGGAAGTACGTTTGTGCCAACTCTAGCTAATAAACCATTTTGTAGCCTTGAGCTGGCCTTCAAATTCCTACAATTCCTCCTTTGCAATTAGGCTTTTCCGCGTACCCGTGGATAAATTTCTAAAATTTCTCTAAAATTTACTACGCTTGGTCCGTGGCACTATAAAATTTCATGATAAAAACATGATATGCATCGATATCACCCCCAAGTCACCTTACACGGGTAGGAGACACGTGGAAAATCCAATAAACCAATCTTTACTACTTAAAAGGAAGCTATTGTTGAACGGTGATGATGATACATCATCCTCTTCTATCTCCCTTTTCACCTTCCTAAAACAATTTCAAACCAAAAAAAAAAAGAACCTCCCCAAAACAAAGAAACAAATTCCTATCCTCCAACAAACAAATTTTATATCCCTAAAAATCTCTAACAAAACAACATAAAAACTAACTCTCAAGTCTCAACAAATAAATTAACTTCGATACAAATACCAACATGGGTTGCAACAAAGCTGAGAGCACTGTGTAGGCCGAGCATGTGGACGATGGAAGCGCAACGACAATCTAATCAGAGCTCGAAGGAGCGCATAGGTGGGGCGAGGGTGTGAAATAGGATGATCTTAAGGACACCGACTCAATGTGTTAGGGTAAAAATTTTTTATCCTATCGAAGCTAAGAGATTAAAAAAAAGGCTCAGCTTCAAATAGCTGCCCAGCAAAATAGAAAAGAGAATCAGCGCGTCTATTTTGAAAAGAAAAGAGATAAAAAAAGAGGAGGGAATCGAATGAAAGAAAAGAAAAGCCTTTTTTGAAAGAAAAAAAGTTGGAAGAGAAAGCCAACAAAGTGGCCTTCACGCGCTCCATTTCAGAGTTTCAGACAAACTCAACCAGCTAGCTTCCTCCTCCACACTAGACCGGTCGGCTCACCGGCGGCTCACCGGCCCGGTGACCGCCGCCTTCTTTGACGCCTGTCTCCTTCCTCCCCCACAAATCTCCACTCGAATTTGGCCTGGTTCCACGCAAAGCTCGAATCTTTTCTTTGCTGAATCCGTCCGGAGTTGAGAGAGCTCTATTTTGGGCTCAGGTTTGCTCACTCGTTCCGAGGCCAAGATTCAGCCGGAGCCGAGGCTCAAGAAGGAGCCGATGAAGGGGAAGGGCGGGGCGCTGGAGAGGAGGTCCTCCGCGAGGTGGAGGGTGCTGCTGCTCTGCGCATTCTGCTTCGGGCTCGGCATGCTCTTCACGGATCGGTGGGTCCCCCTCCCTCTCCGCATGAGGCCTTGGATCTCGACGTGTGCTTCTTCCTGCTTCGGGTTTTCTTGGGGTGTTTCTTGCGCTAATGGCGGCTCGTGTGGGGTGAGGGTGAAAAGATGGGTCTTTGAGGTGAACGGTAGATTTTTCCATGCTTTTTGACCTGCTTGAGATTTGCAGTTTAAAAAGTTCTTTTCTTTATCCTAGCCAATGACGTGCCGAGTTGTTTGAGAATCTTGGCGTCCTGAGATTTGTTTGGAGGAAGACTGGATTTTAATCTGTTTTTTCTTTGGTCTTTCCTTTTCTGAGCTCATAGCGATCTGGGTTGGTGGAAAGATCGCACTTGTTTTTTTCTTCTTCTCACAATGGAAGATCGCGTTTTAATGGGGACTGGTGTAGGTGTTTCTTTGGTTTCTCGTCTATCTGCTCATGTGTGCGTGCTTAGGTGATGGATGCCTAGCTGGTGACTGTATTTCTCTTTCTGCGAAGAAATTTCTGCTTGCAGCACAGCAGAATCTGTGAATCGAAGAAACACTGGATTTTCGCCATGTTTGCTGAGCCTGTTTTCACCAAATGCCCGTTTGGGATCTATCAAAAACTTGCATTTCGAGGTGAATGTTGATTTGGATCGATAAATACGAGTGCTTCTCACAGTGAAGTGATGGGCATTTTGGGTGGATTACTACTTGCTAATGAAATGTGGATTTATTTTCATTTATTAAAGCTTGGATTTGGAATAAATACACCTATTTGTCCCTGTGCACTGTGGTTGGATTTAATGTAGCTCCTCAACCTTACAAAGGGGGAAGAAAATAAAACTTCAAAACCAAGTTCATGTTATACTTTACTTCGAATAGAAGTTGTGTTGGACAGAGACAGAAACTTGATCCAAGGACTTATTTGGATTTAAGACCAAAATTTATTGGTTCTGTTACTCTTTTGAAAAATTGAGGGGTGAAATAAATCAGAAAACAAAGTGCAAGGATCATTTTGGTTCTTTATCCCAAAAGGTCTTTGAAATTATGCATTTTGAAGGTGAAGTTACTTGCTCTTGGTTGCTCTTTGCCATTTCCCTGACCAATCATTTTGGGTGGTTTTATAGCTTCTGGACAGCACCGGATACCAGTAACCACATCATGTCTCAACGCCGGAGGCAGGATCAGGAATTGCAACTCGTATCAGAGGATTGCAACACAAAGAGGGTGGGTTCCAAATTCAATAAATTTGCATGATTTCACCATCAATTTGTACACTGTTTTTGGCTGAAACATTTAAATCTTCAATTGCATTGCAGAAGCATGGGGCAGACAAGGATATAATGGGAGAGGTAACCAGGACCCACGAAGCCATACAGTGAGCTCATTTGACCCCATGCGGAGTTCAATTTAAGAATACAACTGTGCTTAAATTATTTGTATCTGAAAGTTCTTTTTCATGGGATTTGTTTGTGGTGTTAGATCGTTGGATAAGTCGATCTCAACGCTGCAGATGGAGCTCACAGCGATGCGGAGCACACTGGAACTGCTCCGCTCTGGTGGCTCACCAGTAACTTCAGAAACTAGCCAGCCAAGGAAAAAGGCCTTTGTAGTTATTGGAGTTAACACGGCATTCAGCAGCCGCAAGCGCCGTGATTCAGTCCGGGAAACATGGATGCCTCAAGGTTGGTAATTCTTTTGTTCTCAATTTGAACGGATAATAGCATGGATGATGGGAGTGTTTATAAAATATGGATGTTGATTAATTGATTAGTTTTCTGTGGTACTGTTTGATACTACAAGTCATTCGTTTGCAGTTATCAGTGTCGAGGCTCTTTATCTTGTCTTTTTGTATTCCTACCGGCACAATGGTTGTTATTACTGTGTCATGATCGAATAAATTTCTTGGACAATTTTTTTTGTCACACGCACCTGATGAAGCACATGGCGTTGATAAAGTGATAATCATAAATAACTAAACTAGGTTGGACGGGCAAGCTTATTTTGGCCTTATACTTTTATGCTTCACTTCCATAGAGAAGTTGAAGCTGGTGGTTCGTGGTGGTAGCTTATAGAGTTTATAATTTTTGTAGAGGCTCAGAAGCTATGTTTGCCCAAAAAGTTTTTACGAGTTAGTACTTACCTAATAAGCTGCTTGGGCAAACAAGCTCTAAATTGCTGGCGTTCTTTTGTAGCAAAATGCTTATTTAAGTAAGTGTACATTCTATCTGTTATTATTCCTTATATATTGTTTTGTTATGTCATACCGAAACCTTTACAATAACCATCACTGTGCTATTTGTTTGCCCTTACGTCGTTGTTGAATTCCAAATGTTATCAGGCAACAATTTTCTTTTTACCAAAGCTCTCTTCCTGCTCTTAGGTGACAGGCTGCAGCAGTTAGAAGAACAAAAGGGAATAGTTATGCGCTTCACTATAGGGCATAGGTAAACAGATGTTTCTTGTTATTCCAAGTCCATATTTACGGTTTAATAACTGGTGGCATTGCATTTTCTCTGCCCAGAGCTTGTAATTATATTATTTGGATGTGTTTTTCTCTTCTATCTTAGAATGAACCAACTTCTGCTACTTTTTTTTACTGTCAGAAGTCTCAAAGATACAAATCTGTGTGTTCCAGACACTTATGCGAGCTGGCATTGCTGAGTGCTTATCTGATGTCCCTGAGTTCTGCCGATGGTTTATTGCCATATTGCTTTATTAATCCATCCCAAGCCACCTTTCTCTTCCCTAGTTTTGAATTTTTCTTCTTCTTAATTCTTGTCTGAAGAGGATTTGTTGTGCAATGGTTGATTCAATGATACATCCTGATTTAATTCACTGCCTTTCTATTAAACACACGGGTGTTAGTTTTCATGTTGTTCCATGTTTTCATTCCTGTCTGCTTCAAAATTTGATACTGGTTCCTTATAAATTTTGAACTACTTTGGTGGTTGCACAGTGCTACATCCAATAGTATATTGGACAAAGCTATAGATGTAGAGGATGCACAGCATCATGACTTTCTTAGACTGGTAAGGATGTACCCTTGAATGCTGTTGTGACATTGAACCATACTTTTTGGCACTAGCACTAACCATTTTACCTCTTGTCTTTCATTTATTCATCCAGGACCATGTTGAAGGGTATCATGAACTCTCAGCAAAGACAAAAATCTTCTTCTCTACAGCTGTTGGCATTTGGGATGCTGACTTCTACGTGAAGGTCGATGACGATGTGCATGTGAACTTAGGTGAATATAATTTTCCTTTGATAGTATAGCTTTCTGTTGAAAATTTTCAATTCTGTTCTGTTCATTGGTGTACTGCGTATGGCAAAAAACAGGAATGCTTGCCACTACCCTTGCCCGGCATAAATCAAAACCAAGAACTTATATTGGCTGCATGAAGTCAGGCCCAGTTCTTGCTGACAAGTAATGTTAACTACAGTGTCTTGAAATTTGAATTTAAATGCTAGCTTGAAGTACTAATAAGTGCCTGCTTGAACCTGCACCTTTCATATAGGAATGTGAAATACCATGAACCTGAGTACTGGAAATTTGGGGAGGAAGGGAACAAATACTTCCGTCATGCTACTGGACAGATATATGCCATTTCAAAAGATCTTGCGACCTATATCTCAATCAATCAGTATGTTTCACTGGTGGTCATGTCGTAATCAATCAGTACAAAATTTGTTGCCCCCTGATGATGTCAATGATCTTTGTCAGGCCCATCTTACACAAGTATGCAAATGAAGACGTATCACTTGGGTCGTGGTTTATTGGTTTAGAAGTTAATCATATCGATGAAAGGAACATGTGCTGTGGAACTCCACCAGGTCTGCTGCTTCCTCACCTTAAGCGACGCTTCTTCTTATACCGCTCTTCTTCTATTCCCTCCTGACTGTGAATGACAACTCCGCAGACTGCGAGTGGAAAGGGCAAGCCGGCAATGTTTGCGTCGCGTCTTTTGATTGGAGCTGCAGCGGCATATGTAAGTCCGTCGAGAGGATCAAGGACGTGCATGCCCGATGCGGTGAAGGAGATTCTGCTGTTTGGAGCGCTCTAATCTAGCGAATACCCTCGCGGTCGGTAAATATGTAGCATACTCGGTACGCTCTGCTCGTGGTGGACATCTGCACTGGCGTCCGCCCACGCAGCCTCCACAAGACTTGACGATCATGCACCGCGGCGACTACATCTGGAATCGCGGGAAACGGGACCTAGCTAATGGACTCATTTCTGGTAGTTTGGCAACACATGTAGCAGCGTAGAGGATGCTCGTCGAGACTCTCAGAGATTTCAGATGTGACTTGCTTTTGCGTGTCACCGTTGGTGACTAAGTTGGTGCCAGAAGAGAGACCAAAGTGGGTTGGGGTTGGGGTTGGGGGGTTGCATCTTGACGTGTAGGGGAGAGCTGCTCAGGTCGCAGCTGCTGTGTAACCGGGTAGACATCACGTGCTGTAGAGAACACCATTTTATGCAAATTTTGATCTATTCCTTTTTGCTACGCTCTTTGCTTATTTTCCTATCGTGTATTGTACTCACTGTTCGATGCATGTTCGTTCCTGCCAAGCTAAACCAGTCGGTGTAGAATAGCGCTTGGTTTTCTGCTAATGTACACAACGCACGCGCTCGAGTCTACTCGGGCTATCAGAAACCAGCGGATTATCAACACACGAATGTTGTATCATCACACAAAAAAAAAAAGGAAATCATACTATACAACATTTATCCTACTCTTCAAAATCTTTCCAGAATCTTGCGGCATAATCAAGATGTATAATCCCACATGAGTGCTGGGCAACTAGCAACCTCGGAATTACATCTTCAACACAGAACTAAATAGGAGGCAAAATAATGACAAATCGGCATGACACGAAAAGGAATATCGAGACAAACAAAATGATGCCAAAAAAACTTCTGAGACCAGTATAACCATATTCACCTTTTCATGTTAAAAAAGCCCATCTTATCTTTTTTTTTTTTTTTCCAAAACAAAGATAAGCCCTCAGGGGACGCAACCTATTCTTTCAAAGGGCAGCACAACCATGCGCCTCCAAGACTGGACATACATTTGGTATTCCTGGGAAAAAGACGACAAATCCTAAACTCCTCTTTCCGACATGCAAAAAAAAAAAAAGTCTGAACTACTTGTGAACCACCTCCCCAAATTGCTGGACAAGCGTCAGTAGAAAAAAATCTCAGACTTGTTAATCTAGACAAAACTCTTGCCAAGACTGGTTGCTATCTGTTCTCAGCATAAAACATAACCAGCGCCATCACCCGATGATCTAACTAGCCATTGCATTTTGCAAACTGCTCCTGTGGCCTCTCATAGTCCCTAGTACCTGCGTTCTAAAGCATCTGCTACAGGTTCCCATTGTCTTTAGCCCTTGTATTTTTAGGCTTCTGCAGCTTCTCATTTAGCTATGCCTGACCTGAAAAGATATAAAGGAGAACCATCTTGATGTTGGCATTGGCTTCCATAGACAAAAGCCTCTGCTCCAGTTCCTTACTGCGCCTTACCTACAGAAAATTGGAATTGGTGTCACAAAAAAACATGCTGGCAGATGTTTTCATATATATATATATATATATGTCAAGTTGTTTTAGGTGGTATATCAAAGGTGGGAGTAACTACACCCGGGAGTAGAAAGTATTAATCCTATATATATATATATATATATATATATATATATATATATATATATTGCTGTCAAGATCAACCAACAAACATTATCAGATTCCAATTTTGGTGAAATGAACATACTGAACCTCCCTGTAAAGCAAAGATATTTGACCAATGAGAAATTAAGGATGCAAAGAAAGACGTACACACTCAGCAATCTCTTCCAACTCCAAAGGTTGCACTATTTCATCTTTACTCCAGCCAAGCGATATCATGAAAGCCAAATCCTCTGCAGAAAAAATGGCTTCAGCCGGATACTCCTCATCTCCTGGTTCAGTAACCTCTGATGATGAACTAGCTTCCTCATTGGCAGACTGGGATATCTTGTACCCATCATCTGAATCTGCAGGTGCTGACGACGAACTGCCTTCTGCATTGTCCGAGAGGGACACCTGAAATCCTTCATCTCCTGTATCAGCGAGTTCAGATGATGAGTGCTGAGATCGCCCATCTGCAATGTCAGCAGGTTCCGAGGATGAATTGTTCCCTCATTGTCAGACAGCTGTCTCTGAGATCCCTCAGAAGAATTTGCTTCTTCACAGAAACACTTTCCATTCCCCATACACTTCATTCCAGAATGGAGCAAGGAGAAATCTTTTCCACAATTAAGACAAGAATCCTTCTTCACATCAACTGCACTGGATGGTTGCCAGCCTGATTCAATGACTGAGCTTGAACCATTTGAAGACTTGGTCATAACGACTCAAAAATCTATGCTTATCTCTTGCATTTAATTTTCTATCGCCATATGCACCTTGCAATAGAGGCAGAGGAGGATCATGGGTGGCTGTTTTAAACTTTTGGCTGACAAATGGCCTTTTCTGTGGTTCCACTGAAGCCACAGGAGCTGGAGGAGGGCTCACAGGATTGCCAGGACAATCTTTCGCAGTGAGTGTGGTACCATTTTGCTCCCGGCTGAGAATTTTAAAGCTTCCTGATAGAGAAAGCTTTGAAAGATCGGTTTTGACTGGAGCTTGAACAGAGCCATTGGCGGGTGGTGGTATCGATGATTGTTGTGTGGCCTTACTAGGACCAGTAGGATCTCCATTTCTTGCACCTTTTGTTTTTGAAGAACTTGTTACCTGGATAATGTAGCAAATACATTAATTCGGTACTGCAGAACTTCACTTAACATAACCAGAGCAATCAAATGAAGAGCTGCATATAGCTTGAAGTCCATATTTAAGATGCATGGAAAACCTAAGATTATATTCTTGTTCTTGTCTCAGAGACTCAGAATCATTTAAAAACATTCACATGTTATGTTATCCACAGTAAACTGCAGAATGCAATTCAGAGCAACATTTAGCCTTCCCCAAAAGAACCCAGGTTTGTGGACTGGTCCACCAATTAATTGAGATGTGAAGCAAAACCTTGAATATCTTTGACCATCAATTTACGAGTCATCTGCTTCCCATCATTTAACAAGTGCCCCCTAAACTCACCCAGAAAAAAAAACACAACTATGCAATTGAGCAGTTGTTGATAATAAGCCTAAGTGCCTGATGCGCAATATTTAGGATATAGTTTGATTGGCAATAATGCATATATGTCCATGCCTCAAACAATTTTTTTTTACTGAAGGTGTAGATGTCAATGCAGCACAACCATACTGCACATCTGCAATTCTGCATAGCTAGCTACAATATAACAATAAGGCATCTCATAGAAGTATCATAAAGTTGTGTGATGTTCAGGTAATAGCCAAATATAGTCATACTAGAGAAAATAATGACATGTTACATTTTGCATATACCAAGAGGCAAGTGAACTGTCCCAGATTACAGTGTTCTAAAAACAGGTCTACTAGGCCGTATACTCGGTCGTATATAAGTAACAGGTACCCTACCTGTTAGCCGGTTATATCACATAATAGGGCCGGTTATGCTGCATAATAGGCCGGTTATGCCGCATAATCACTACTAAGTGGGGTGACCTGTCGGGCAAAGATAGAAATCCTGGCCGGTAGCCGGCTACCGGCCAAGGGCCAGGATCCAAAATCCCGGTCGGTTTTTCCCGGTTTCGCAAATTCAAATATCAAATTTCGGTTGGTTTTTAAGCAAATTCAAGCGAATTTCGTCCGGGTTTTTTTCCCCCGGGAAATCCGGTTACCGGCCGTTTTTTTTCCCGGCCGGCGACCGGGATTTCCCCCGGGAACGGTTTTTGGATCCCTGCTGTCGGGTACCTGTTACCAATTTTTAGAACCTTGCTAGATTATATTTTGTACCATTTTAACTTGGATAAATAATGTCATAGCATGTCAGACAACAGGTTCAATGTTTTTGTTGGTGAAATGAAACATCCGCTCAGATCATGAACAATGCTGTTTGTGGAGCAATAGTGGTAGGAAATAGAAAATGTCCAGTCCAACAACAAGAATTCTTCGTAAATCCAAATGTTGTAAGTATTTGGTTACTACAAGTGCCAACAAATATGGAAAGTGATTACGCTCTTGCCAAAGGCCAAAAGGTAAAACACAACCATGATGGCAGGCAATAGATACCTACTAAATGTGAAGCATTTTTCTGGTGCAAAGGCAAAATATAACTTACAGAAGATTTGCTTGCTCGAGATGTCATAGGTCTAAGAGTGTTCTGTCTCAAAGTTCTTTCTTCAATCTTCTGGGCCCCAATTGATAACTGGAAGAGAAAGAGTATGCACATGAATCCAGAGAACTAAAATTTGAATGACCCAGATCTATCAAAGAGAACATTATAAGCATCATGTCATGGTTCCTACCTGAGGTCCAGATGAAATTCTCTGAGGAGATTGCATCACAGTCTCCGCCATGCTTAATGCAGTCCCATTGTTTGGCACTGCTTCCGGCTGTTTACTAGGAGCAGCTTGTGATAAAGAAGATGCAACAGGGTTTTTCTTTGGCTCACTTGATACAGGAACATCTGCTAGCACGGAATTCCAGCCATCAGATGCAGTAAAAGGAGGTAGGCTCTGAATTGGGGTGGTGATACCAGGAGATGGGACTCTGCTTATGTCTTGCCTTTCATTCTTTTCCTCAGAACTAAGCTGTGGGAACTCTCGCTCAAAGGTGATGCCAGCAGTATTGCTTCTAGAGGTACTACCATTATTTAGACTAACTAATCCCTTATTCCATGTGTCTGCCTTCGAGCGAGAACGATTCAACCTATCCCTTTCAGGTCTACATGAGCTAAATGACTCAAAACCATCACGATCTGCTGTAACAGACCTACTCTCTCTATCACGGGAATCAAAATCCTTCTCCCGCTCCCGCTCCCTTTCCCTGTTCCTTCCAAAATTTGCATAGCCCCTTGACTTCCCCATGCCATCCCGGTCAAGCCGCTGGGACCCATTTGAGCCTGAAGTCCTCCGTGATAAAGACTGCCGGGAACTCTGGTCACGATTGTGCCCAGATGAACGGTTTATTGATGAACCACTCCTACCTTGATAATCTAAAGCACCCAAGAAAAGACTTGTTAGTAGAATATATGACAGCTTTGCAACACAGAAAATAATGCAACTTATAGTTGATACAGTTGTAAGAAACCACAATGGTTCAGCCCACTCGAGAGCCATTCTTCATTATGACAATTTTGCAGACAAACAGTTTACTCATAAGAGCACGTAGAAAATCATTACAACTGCAAAAAACTAGTATTCTCAGCTTCATTAAAAAATTGTAGTCCAGAAAACAGACATAACACTTGGGTGATGCCTGTACAAGAACCATCTTAACGAGCACTTCAAGAATATTGTTCAAAATAACCTAAGCACTTGCATTAGTTGGTTAAACAGTGCAACACTCTTCCATATAACCCAAAAAAACTACTACTCAGTACAATACTGTGTATGGTCCAATTTAAAATGCCATGTCGTTTTAACAAGGTGGTTTTGGTTTGCAGATATTTGTCATTTTAGTTTTTCTAGGAAACTTTCCACCAACTACACCAATTAAATGTTAATTGGTAGTAGTATTAGAGAGGTGTATAAAACATACATCATAAATTAAGCATTAATTCCTTGTTTGATGCACATCTAGCAAAAATAACATCTATTTTGGACCAGAATATGTATGTGATGAGCTTTCCAGCAATGTTACTATGTTTACATATTGTCCAAATACCAGTAAAACATCGAAATCTCAGGCTCCATAACATTCCAATTACATCAATCGATTACATGTATAGAATCCAAGCAATAATTTTTTACTAGTTGCACCATATACCACCTAAATCACCAGAGCATCATTTCACACTACAGGAACCATTAAAACTAGGAAAATAACACACAAACTCTTCAGCAATTACAATAATTGCTCCATCTCAATCATCTAGTCAGAGCTATGTACCAATTCAACAATCTCTACCTTTGGAGCATAATCACAATAGTAAGTTAAATACTACACAAAAAGAATATTAAAAAAGCATCGATTCCATGATCATCGCTCTACATAAATACCACAAACACTAATCTCATCTGATGCGATTTTCCCAATATAAACATCACATTAAATAGGCGCGCCTAGCTCCAGCACGAATCAAAAAGCATCAGTTCCGCAACCAATACCCCAATGCCACAATACAATCTCACATAGCAATTCCAACAAGGCATTACATTACATTTATAGCACCGCCAATCCGACAGAGACAAAACACAAAATTGGCAAGGCCAGTGAGTTCACCTGCGCGGGAAGAAGCTGCAGCCCAGAGACTCGCGGCACCAGTGGCCGTGGCCGGGCCCTGCATCAGCCATTGCGGCTTGAACGTGGGTAAGTCCTGCTCCATGGCAGCGGGCGCCACTCACCATCTACCCACCAGTGGCCGCGGAGAAGCGGAGTCCTTCTCCACCGATCCAATCCGCGTCCACCAGTCCAATCCACGTCCGCAATGCGACACCGCCACCGCCACCGCCACCGCCACCCCTACCTCTACCTCCTCCTACACCTCCTCCGTATCACCAATCACCGCATGGCGGCGACCTCCATGCCACCCCCCTCGCGGGGGCACCGATAGCTCCCAAACCCTAGCGAGGAAGCGCCTCGCCTCGGCACCCCAACCCCAACCCTCGAACCCTAGCTAGGGTTATCACGAGAGGCACCCCTAAAAAAATTTACCACAAAAATCACGGGAGAAAAACCGGGCCGCCGCCTCCAATTGCCCTCGTATCGTATCACACGGCGCCTCCTCTCCGATTGAAACTCGAATTCGTTGGGAATCAGGCGGCGATATGGGCGACGGGGTCGGGTCGTATCGGCGGTTTCTTTCGCTGGCTCGGCGAGTTGCCCTCGGCGAATTCAAGCGGCCGGCGGCTGCGGGGCGGAAGGGTGGCAGGAGGAAGCGAACAGAAAGCAATTTGCGAAAGATTGGGATATATTTTTGGGGGGTTTATAGGATTTGGCTGCAGCCGCTCTTGTGGACTTGGACACGTTCTGGGTACCTACGGGAGAAACCCTATGTGATTTTTTTTTCCTCCACAGGTGAATTCTAGGCGAATAAGTAAGTCAACAAAGAAAAAACAACTCTGAATATATTTAGGGGTTTTAGGATTATTATTAAGCATAACAGATTTGAAGTGTCATGTTTGGTTTTAAAATAAACCCTACGTGATTTGTTTTTGGAGTAACTAGTGCTGAATATACAATAAAAACGCTCAATGCAATATTTCGAGCCAACTGTTGTAACAAACTGAGCAGACGTCTATAATAAATTGTACCCGGGTAAGACACCACAACTGCTCGCCGCCGGCATCCCTTTCCACATGACACCACGGGGAAAGGCGTCGACGAGGACGTGAAAGCGGGGAATGGCACCCCAATCTAGCGTCGATGAGAATCTACGGCGGCAGAGCTCGGCTGCCCCAGCGGCGCTTGCGGAGGCCCAAGCTCGGTAGCTGCTCTTCTCTATTAGCCATGTCGGGGCTCGCGTAGGATGCGCCGGCCACGATGGGGCTCGCCATCTCTTGGGCCGGGATCAGTGAGGCTCGTGGACTCTCCCGCTGCCCCTCCCTACTCGTCCCGCGAGCCTCAAGGAAGCAACAAAAGGCGATGGGGAGCAATAGGCCCATGGTAGTCGTATTGCAGCAACAGGGAAGGTGGTGCCTAACTTGGTTTTGCGAGGAAGCGATGCTGGTGACTGGCATCCGCCAACATAGGCTCGCCGCTACTAGATTAGGGTGAGGTTAGGAGCACTGAACCGAGGAGAAGATATATTTAGGGGATAGATTTAGGGGAGAGGAAGAAGCACAGTAGATAGGAAAACGACGAATGGGCTCGAGTGGATGGGAAAACAAGGCTCGTGTCTTTTTTACGAGGGAGTTGGTCAGTAGGACACCCAGCATCACCCTTTGTTTTCCCCTTTTCTACATGACTAAGTGAGAGTGACCCCTTTTATCTTATCCATATAAATTGGTCAACAAAGTAATTGTTATTACGCTACTGAACATTATAACTAGATGCCAACGAAACTTTGTGCCGATTGAGAGTATGTGTTTGGATTGAGTAAATTTCACAAAACCATAACTTTTTATTACAAAAATATTAGCAAACTACACATTTAGCTTTCTATCTCACAGAACTACAAATTTAAGAGTTTTTTTTTTATCAAGGGACTACAATTCGTCACATGGGAGGCTAGCTAACAACCCGATCGATCTCACTCGTCAGCCACGCGGGCTAACTTTGTCCCGTTAAAGATGTGACACGTTGTAATTCATTGGTAATTTTTGCTCTAAATGTTGTCTTATCGTAAACATCGTAGCTTTCTGAAATTTACTCTTTGATCAATAAAGGGTATGAAAGACGATCTTTTCTACTTTCGTTGTTTAATCTTCTATAATAATCAATACACTTATTACATCCTATTATTGTTCTTGTTGGAATAATTCAGTTCTTATTACATCCTATTATTGTTCTTGTTGGAATAATTCAGTTTTTATTCGGAACCACAGTAAAACCTCATTTCTGAGACACACAATGCACTAGACGTACTGTATGAGATATGATATATTATAGCTGCCTCCATGAGTATGAGCACTTTTCCTTACCACATCCTTTTCTAAATATTCAATGTTCTTTGATATTCCACGACTGACATTGCAGTCTTCCATATGTATGTGATGCATGCATATTAATTGAAGGGTCCATTACTTTAGTATCATCAAGAGTGTAACTAATAAAACCGGTTGATAAGCACTTAGAACTTTCAATAATTTCTCTTCGATCGTCTTCAGCTGAAAGGTGATTGCTAAGCTAACGGGGGCAAGTAGTTTCTCTATGCATACCTTAAATTGTTCAAACGGTTTTTTTTTTAACTACGATTAAGGTAGTTCTAACATGCTGACACGCGGATCTCACCTGCATGACATTATTACGGGCATCAATTACTGCCCAAGCACAACTATCGAGGCCCTCAACTCACTCACGATCAGTAGCGGATTTAGGATTCCAATGATAGGAGTGCGAATACGAAAGTTCAAAGTACATAGTAAGTTTAACTGTTGAAATGTAATAAATTATATATATTATTTGGGCTACAACTAAAATCACAAATATAGAAAAAAAAAATTACAACCTCACATGGCGTTCCTTCGTGTCTTGAAAGCAATTGATTACAACATCATCACTAACTTATAGAAAAAAACTCGCGTTCAATGAATATAACCAAGCAATAATTCAAGTATCGATCTCGTGCTATACCTAGCTTGTTCTCCACAAAATTTATTGTCCAGTGCTACTAGTAGTGAAGGTAGAGGATTGGTAGTTGGGTACCAGCGGTGATGGCGAGGAGGGCGTGGGCCGAGGGGGATTGGCCGAAGGCGGGAAGCGGGGGTCGGCAGCGGCGGGGAGTCTGATCGCGGCGGTGGCGGCGTCGACTGTTGCCTTGTCGTCCAGTCGGGGTTGAGGGTGGTTGAAAGGAGCCATCGCAGCTTGTCACCGACCATGAGCCCCTGAGCTGGTCCCTCTCCGTGGCAACGACCTCGCGCCTCGGAACCTTCGCTTGGCGCTTGACCGCGTCGGCGGTGGCGCCTCCTCTAGTCCTCTTGCTCGATGGGAGAGAGTCCGAGGGAGGGAGAGATTGAGATAATATTCAGTTCCTCACAATGACCGGTGTCCGGCATCTCCAGGATCGGCTCCCCCTCCCCGGCGACCGCGGACCGCCGCCACCTATCGGTACTCGACACCGCCGCCGCGGCCGCCCAAACCGCCCAACCCAGCTTGTCCACGGCGACTCCGATCTCCCGAGCCCCAACTCGTCTGCTCCACGCCTCCACTTTACTGCATCCACGCGTCGATGGCGCTTCCTCTTGCTCGATGGGAGAGAGAGACACACTACAACAGTAGGGTTTGGCTGCCTGTTGCCTGGTGATTGGGTTGGATCGGTGATGTTACGCGGGTTGGAATTAAGCCTCTGAAAGGCCGCATGCTTGCATAGGTTGTTGCCGGACTCAAGTGATTTTCTGGCTGAAAACACTAGAGGGGTGTAAATGGCGAGTATTTAGCTCATGTATTAGTATATATACATGTTATACCTATTTTATAGTTGATTTTTTTTGCCAAAACATTTTGGGGTGCAACTGCACCCATGCACCCTACGAGATCCGCCCCTGTTCACGATGTGCTAAATTATAGACCAGCTACTTCTACAAAGTTTGGATCTTCGGGTCTTTTATCATAATAATTAGAGTAAATTCACAAAACTACAACTTTGTGACAAAGTTATAATAGAACTATGCAACTAACTTTCTATTTCATATAACTACACATATAGCCAAAATTGTCAAGAAAATACAATCAGTAACATTTGTAGTGGGGCAAAGCTAGCTAGCCCTTGTGGCTGACGAGTAGAATCAGGTTGTCAGGTAGCCTCCCGTGTGACGAATTGTAGTTGCTCGATAATTTTTGCTCTTAAATTTGTGGTTCTCTTAAATGGAAAGTTAAATGTGTGGTTTTCTAATAGTTTTATCATAAAAGTTGTTTTAACAGATAAATCATTTATTTTAAAATATCATAGATAAGTATTTATACAAATGGGTTTTATTGGGGATCTACTACCTTTATTCTTTTTTACTTATCGTTTTGGATATCGATACGTCTCCAGTACACACTTTTGACCATTACCTTTTCTAATTATATATTAGCAAACAATATTAAAATTATAATGATATGACAAATCTAGTAATATGACTAATATCATTTTCACTTGATAAATCCAAATAATTTTATGTACACTAGAGATCAGTTATAAAAAGGTTGACGTGAACATCTAAAAATGAAGAAGTATGTAATAGACAATAGTAGCAGAAAAGGATATTAATTTATAAAGGGGGTGTTTGTTTCTATTACACACAAAAAATCTTGTTACATTTACAAGCATTTGTAACTCACCCTCGCACAATGCATAGATCAAACAATCACTATTCAATTTATGTGAAATAATTGTTGAAAAATCTTACAAATTCCATTACATGCTCCAATTAGCATTCAAGTTAATCAGAATAAACCAGTTTGCTTTGAAATTTTCGATAGGGCTACCCTACACTTAGCTGTAAAAAGAAAAACTCGAATTACAAACTACTTCAGCTCAGACTTATTCGAGTTCGGCTCGAGCTGAGCTATTTGATAAAAGCTCGAGCGCAGCCCAACTACGAATTGTATATATGGCTCAAAATACTATTCTTCTTCTTGTTTTATATATGAAATCTTTGTTATTGTTCTTAGGTTAGTAAGATGTCTGCACGTTACAACGGAATTTCAATAGATGATGATGTAAATCATCAAATGTGATCTCAAACAGTACAATGAACAACAATTTTATATTACGCACGTATGAAGCTTATTCCCATACCGTACATAACTGAGTGCCCATGCATTACAAAGTAAATTCAAACTTCATAACATTGTACACTCATCCTATGAAGCAAACTTATTTTTGTGTTCTCACTACCAGAAACTGCTTGTTTCCCGAGTGTCTATATGGAAACACTCGGGCAGGTCCCGAGTGTTTAATAAGACACTCGGTAAACGCTATAAGCACTCGGTAGAAATAACTCTACCGAGTGTTATACGAAACACTCGGGAAATAACAATTTTTCCCGAGTGTTTTAAAATTAAAACACTCGGGAGCGAAAAGACCGTCCCGTGCCCGTTTTTTTTCCCGCGCCTGTTTTTCCCCCCGCATCCCCCCGCGCCTCTAACCCTTCCCTTCCCGCGCCTCCACTCCTCCTCCTCCCGCCGCCTCCTACTCCCACCCTCCTCCCGCGCGCCGCCTCCTCCTCCTCCGGCACCGCGTCCTCCGCACCGCCGTCCGCCTCCACTCCTCCCCCTCCTCCCGCGCCGCCTCCTACTCCCACCCCTCCTCCCGCGCCACCTCCTACTCCCATCCCTCCTCCGGCACCGCTGTCCTCCGCCTCCCTCCTCCCCGGCTCCCTCCCCCCTAGCGCCCGCCTCCTCCCTCCTCCGCACCAATCCTCCGCCTCCTGCTCCCCTGACGCCTCCGCGGCCCGCCCTTCGCCTCTGCGTCGTGGCGGCGCCTTCTTGCCCGAGGCAACCGCACGACTGACGGCGCGGGCGCAAGTGAGCACCACGAGCGCGGGAAAGCGCGCCACGAGAGGTCGAGAGAGGTACGCTGCTAATTATTTCTCGCTTCTTCTTAGGCTCCAAAGACAGATTTGTGTAATTGTTGAAAATCATGCGTCCCTACAATATGGATGAAGGATATACACCCGCAATGTACAATAGAGATTCCTACAGAGGTGGTTTAGTGCTAGGGTGTCCGGACACTCTTGATTGGTTGCAAGGGAAATCGGTGTGGTAAGGACATCATAAATATTAATAATTTCTATAGAAATTGTTTGGGCGAGTTGCTATAAGTGAGAAACTAATTGTTGTTTCTTCCTTTTGGCAAAGGAAGTGCCAATTTCTATAGAGATAAAATAGGGTTGGTACTTGATTACATCACCCCACGCAACATAACCAGATTCTAGGTGAGAGGTTAGCGATTTCTACTACCTCCAACCACCACCAACAAGTGTTTGGTACAAGTTTGAAGTTACAACTTACAGTAGGGAGTGGTCTAGATGTTAGACAACGCCCCATACTTAAGAACAAGAAAAGGGGGATGATAGGTGCAACACTTAATCAAAGGCAACACTCGGTTACACAGTCAACAACCGAGACGCGATGACTGGTTACATTGTTCATGATCGTCAAAAAGTTGTTTATGTTTTCCGCAATTCCACTTAATTGATCTTCCACTTCCAGTTTCTTGTGAGTACTGCATGAGAGGGAATGGACCGAATCGATGGGGTTAGTGCATAAAACACAATGTGTTAGTTTTTAAGGTGTCTCTCGTGTAAAGTAGCCGGCCGCATTTCTGATTTTCCGGATCACCCATACTCATTACATGGAACTTATTGCAACAAATTTACAAATTCGCCTCCTTCATCGCCTCGATTGACAAGTTTGTTCTTGTAAGTGCACTATCCTAAGCTAATAACCAAATGGAGACTTCAATCCTCGGTGGAACTTTCACTTCCATATTTTGTAGATTTTATGGGAAGCTTGTGGCCCTTCTCTCTCGACGATCATATCCTCGATTTTATGCAGATTGTCCCTTGGAGCCTCGCTCCATATCACCACATGTTTCTCGGCATTGAGCCCAGTGTTGTCCAATAGAATCAACAACTTTTCCTCTCAAGTAGTGATGATCCTCCGCCTAACTTCTCGTTCCAAGTTAGGACAACCCTCACACAACACTGTGGTGACAGATCCCCATCATAGTTACTGGATTCGCTATAAAACCGGGAATCACAGACCCGTCGAAGGCCACTGCTGGTCTCCTTCTCGCCGTCGAAGGCCACCGCCCGTCGTCTCCCCGGCGCCCTTGCCGCTCGTCGCTGGCCCTCTCGGTGCCTCCTCCCCTCCCTCCGCTGCCGCGCTGCCGCTCGCCCCTCTGCTCGAGTCTTTGCCGCGTCGCGCGCCTGCCTAAGCCTCGTTGCCCCGGCCGCGCCGAGCCGCCTCTCGATCTTTGCCCGGCGCGCCGCGCCGCCCTATTTGAAGTGCTAGATTGTAGAGATTTGGATGAACTAGTGTGCGATTTGCATGAATTGAAGAGTTCGTTAGGGATAGCGATGGTAGCAATTTGTGTATTAGCTTTTGAAGTCTATGATTAGTATCATTCTTTTTGTCCTAATGATTCTATGCATGCTCTAATTTGCCTCATTTGTCTGTGAGTTGTTGATCGCCTCCACCGACACATAGTCAGTAGCCATCTTCCCACTCATCGCTCCCTTGGCTCCCTCGGCTCCAAAAAGTATGAAGGTAGTGGATAAGTGGAAAAATAATAAAGGTTACTTATTTTCTTGATTTTGTCCATTTATGGTGGATTGATATGTGTCATTACAATGCTACATTAACGTGTTAATAAATAATTGTATTCATTTATAATGGTACTCCTTTATATTGAAAGAAAGTGTTTTTATGCTCTGTTGATCATTTATGTTGTCTCCATGTCAATATGTTTTTCTGTACATGTATAGGGCATGTATCCTATAGTAGCTTGTAGCTAGCTCCGTATTTGTTATTTTTGACATAAATAACAAGTCGGATTAATATATGCATTATGTTTTGTACACTAGGATGGTGAGGACCGTAGTTGGATGTACATTTGGCGAGAGAGATGGGTGATCAGAGCGAAGAATGGATGGAAAAGACGCCCAATTTTGTGGATCGAGCATTTGCTAGGCGTAATGGACGGGGTGTGTTGTGCCCTTGTTCTCGTTGTTTGAACACACGACCACAAATGAGGGCAACAATGATCGCACACTTGTGCAAGTACGGATTTCGGCCAGGGTATACCGTGTGGGTCTATCACGGCGAGTCACAACGTAGTACATCATATGTGCTAAGGGAAGAAACAGACGATGGCGCCACAATGAGAGTAGGACGAAGACATGCTAGATGATGTGCGTAATGCGTATGTGCCACTGTAGAGGAAGAACCGAGCTCGCAACAAGGGCTTTCTTTGATATGTTGTCCGCAATGCGAGTCAACCACTTCATGGGCAAACACAGGTGTCCCAACTAGATGCCGTCACACGACTACTTGCTGTCAAGTCCCAGTTCAGCACAAGCATTGCTTGCTTTGATGCATTCTTAAGCGTGTTTAGCACCCTTCTCCCTGATGGTCACAAACTGCCCGCTAACTTGTATGAGGCCAAGAAATTGATAAGCGCACTAAATATGCCATATGAGAAGATAGATGTTTGTCCAAATCATTGCATGCTATTTAGGAATGAGAATATGCACAAAGATCAACGTGATAAGTGTGGTGAGTCTAGGTTTGTTGAGGTTGACTCGGTGATGGTCGAAGAGGCGACTTCTATTGGCAGAAAAATACTTCGCTATCTACCATTTGTGCCACGAATCCAACGGTTGTACATGTCTGAGGTTTCTGCCAAACAAATGATATGGCACAAGTATGGTCGTCGGTACCATGCTGACAAGATGGTCCACCCATCTGATGGTGAAGCATGGAAGCAATTTGATCGAGACTATGTAGAGTTCGCCATGAGCCTCTGAATGTTCAATTGCAATCGCAATCGATGGGTTTAACCCATTTGGTATGGGGTTGCGCCGCACAAATTGCTGGCTTTGTGTTTGTCATTCCCCTTAACCTCCCACCCGGCGTTTGCATGCAGAAGCAAAACATATTCCTTTCCTTGATAATCCCTGGTCCTGAATACCCAGGGAAGAATATGAGTGTATTCATGGAGCCGGTGGTGGATGAATTGTTACATGCTTGGGAACAAGGCATAGTAACATATGATCGGTCAGCGAAACAGAACTTTACCATGCGGGTCGCGTACCACACATCAATGCATGACTTCCCGGCGTACGGGATATTCTGTGGGTGGTGTGTACATGGGAAGATGCCATGCCCAATCTGCAGGGAGGCGTTGCGTGGCTGTTGGCTAAAGCATGGTCGCAAGCATTCCTTCTTCGATTGTCATCGTCAATTCCTTCCAATTGACCACGAATTTAGAAGTGATGAAATGGATTTAGGGCTAATATTGTTGTCATGATGGACCACCCCGTCATTTGGCGGTGTGGAGGTTCGTGCACGACTAGATGCTTTGAAGCCCCTTGGCGATGGAGATGGGTTCGAGAAATATGGCGAGGAGCACAATTGGACTCACATTCCAAGCTTTGGCGGCTACCATACTTCCATAAGCTCATTCTTCCGCATAACATAGATGTAATGCACAATGAGAAGAATGTTGCAGAGGCCATATTTAGCACATTCTTTGACATTCGAGGACAAAACGAAGGACAATATCAAGGCTCGACTTGACCAAGAGGAGCTTTGCAATAGGCCTTGGTGAATATGATCCACAAGCCGCCCATCGGCAAGTGGGAGAAGCCAAGAGCTAGTTCTTCGCCTAACTAGGGTTCAGAGGAAGGAGATTTTGGAATGGTTTGAGACCTAAAGTTTCTCGATGGGTATGCAAAGAAATCTAAGGAGAGGAGTGAATTTAGCTACCATGCGCATCAATGGCCTAAAGAGCCATGACTACCACATATTCATGGAACGCCTTTTGCTCGTGATGATTCGTGGCTACGCCCCGAGTGTGTTTGGCAAGTGATGGCGGAGTTGAGCTTCTTTTATCGACACTATGTGCGAAAGAGGTAGATCCCATGGTGATGTCAACTATGGAGCGTGAAGTACTGTGTTGCTTTGCAAGTTGGAAAAGATCTTTCCTCCCGCCTTCTTCAATCCAATGCAACATTTGATTCTTCATCTCCCCTATGAAGCTAGGATGGGGGGACCAGTGCAAAACCGATGGATGTATCCAATTGAGAGGGAACAAAAGGAACTACGAGGCAAAGCAAAAAATCGATCGCGTGTTGAAGCATCCATAGCGGAGGCGTACATACTTGAGGAAATTTCCCATTTCACATCAATATACTTTGCTGACAATGTTCAGACGAAGGCACAATCGAACATCACGATACAACATTGGCATCCTCAAAATGATTGCCAACTTAGCCTCTTCATTTGGAAGAGGTGACACTTCAAGCAGTGGTACTCCCAAAGTTTTATCGCGGGATGAGTGGTTGACTGCGATGTTGTATGTCTTGACCAACCTCTCCGAAGTGGATGATTACATTAGGTATGCAACAATTATATTTTCCGTACAATTGATGCATGAGTGTTTTAATGTACTTGTCTTGATGCCTGTAGGGAATTTGTTAGGAACGAGTGGAAGCAACGTCGAGATCCATCTGAAAAACAAATTGAGACACTTCTTAGGAAGGATGCTGGGAATTGCAAACCGAATTTCCCATCCTGGTTCTATCAAAAAGTAACTTCCTTATTAGCTAGTCCCCCTTGCACATAACATTTGCTAAGTACAGATGAACTGACACATAAAACCCTTTCTATTTATCCTGTAGAGCTTGAAGGACAAGTCTATGAGCAGCGAATTGAGACAAGTTGCTCAAGGATGCCACACTCGGGTGCTGTCGTATAGTACCTACGATGTGAATGGGTACCGCTTCCGAACATCGACACATGAGCGTGAACGGCCTAATGCAACAACAATTAATAGTGGATTGGTGACTATAGGGCAGGATGGGAGCAATACAACTGTTCAATACTATGGAGTAATTGAAGAAATAATTGAACTATATTTCCATGGTAGCAAACCTCTCAAAATTGTGTTATTCAAATGTCATTGGTTCCATCCGTTTAGGGGAGTCAGACGGAACACATCACTTGGGCTGGTTGAAGTTGCACATCAATCACCCTACAGTGTAATGATCCATTTATTGTGGCTCAAAGAAGCCACTCAAGTATACTACATCCGCACTCCATGCAAAAGCGTGCGTAGTCTAGTGGATTGGTGGGTAGTACATAACGTGCAACCATATGGGAAACTACCTACCCTAGTGGCGGGACTACAACATCGAGACCAACAATGGTGTTGACCTATTCTTCCAAGAAGATGGGCTCCTGGGACTTTTGAAATAATAATTGGCGAAAGGACGATCACATAGAAGACATTCTAATCGATGCTGAGGAGGTTGTCAACGAAGACGATTTGGAAGTACTTAATCGTTTAGACATTCATGGCACTGAAGGGGCTGAGGTCGAGTCAACACCTCATGAGAGTGACGATGACTTTTTAGAGGGCCCATCTGCGGAGGATCCCATTGTAGACGACTACTTCTAAGCATGATCTTCTTGTACGTCTTGCATGTACTTGCTGCATATTTTTAATTTTTTGTATGAGCTTACTTGATTGCGCTTTATTAATTGATGTATTTAATTTTATTTCATTTCATTTCATTTCATTTCAGGACACCAAAAATGAGTGGATCAAAGGGGCGGCATACTCTAGTCGAGGTAGACGTCTGTCTTCCAAAGTGGCGGCCACTCCAGGAGGCAGAGGGGCACCGCGCCCTCCAGAGGCAGAGGGCGCGCGCCCTCGAGGAGGCGGCGTGGGGTCTACATCTAGATCGTGCACCTCTACCCCGCAGCTCGCAAGGCCGATCATGTGGATAATGATCAGCATCCTAGTGAGGAGGAGGGTGAGGAGGATGAGTACACTGAGGCGGAAGACAGTACAACACAAGATTTTTGGTTGCGAGGACCTGCGAACTTGCCACCACAACCAACCCGAGAGGAGGAGAAGACTGTCATCGTTCCTGTTGGCGACACGTAAGAAATTGTTATCACTTTCACTAATTTAGCCCACTTGCTTGCAGACCTCAAAAAAACTAATGTGCAGGCAATGGCGAGAAGAAGGAGGGGCTGAGAAATGTAGACTTCCAAACGGCATAATTGGCGTGCTGATTCGATGGCACTTCCCTGGCTTGGTCATCTACAGAGGAAGGCGGGAGCCTGCATGGACATGGCGCCACTACAAGGCCGCTGAAGATACTGCTGCAGAAGGAGAAATACAATTTGACAATTGTTTGCAGCGGGTGGAGGAAAGTTTTTGGGTAAGTGACAAGGATCCTAGTTGCTTTTCTCAGCATACACACACAGATTATCTTGTTATTTGCTAATCTTACACTTTATGTTGTTATTATCTAGTGGTGGTTTAGATGGGCTGATGGACAGGAAGCTGATTCTAGGAGAGTGGTGCGTAATGTTGTTAAAAAGCTGATCCCACAGATGATCTATGAAGCACGCATCCAAGCGGTGATCTATTACCACACCCAAGTCCTTGGAAAGGAAATTCATAGGGCCGAGGCTTGCCAAACACATATCACTTTGGAGGAGTACATGCAGGTAATCATAATTCGTTCGTGCCATTGCTTCCTGTGGGTTCTAGTTTGCAATCAATTCTAGTTTATTCATATTTAACACTTTGTTAAATTAGGCAATACCTTGGTGGTCCCAGAGGTGTGAAGATGCATGGCAGCAGATTGCCCAGAAGAGGTGGTGTAACGAAGAGTGGTTAGAGGCCTCCGTCGTGCTGCTAGGGAGCGGAGATTGTTGATGGGGGCAAAGACATCGCCAAGGCAGCTCCTCCATGGCTCGTTACAAGAAGCACTTGGTAGGTCAACATGTTCATATTGATTGAATATTGCACATACATATTTATATACCTCCCGAGTGTTTGGGTGCATGAAAAGAAGAAGCAGAGGCTTGTCTCCGATGTAGAGGCATATGTAGAAGCTAGGAGGGGTGATCAGGAGGGCACCCTATGCACCAAATACAACACACGAACTTGGTACCATTTCTACACTATGATTTTGTCCCTAATGTTATTCGCTCACTTATGATTTTGTCCAACAGGAAGCATATACTGAGGCTGCTAAGGAGATTCATGGCGAGGACTTGACGTAATGAATTCACCCGATGGATCATTGCGTATTGTGTCGAAAGGGAAAGAAACATGGCGTTTCTTGATCGGTGCCGGCTACATTAGCACACCGACCACCCTCTCGGAGGTCCGAACAACAAGTACGGGATCAACGGATGATGTACACCCTGAAAGACGAGTGCGACCATCGGTGACAGGTTTCTCACTCGAGGCCAGGCTACAAGATGAAATCGAGGCTAGGCAGCGATTGGAGCAAATGATCCAGGTTTGGACTTCGAACCCCATATGCGATGCAAATTGCAATTCATTTATTTCCACAAGCTTACCTTGATATTTTTTGTTTTCAATTCATATAAGATGTTAGTACCAGCACTATCCCTTTTTTAGTTACCATTAGCTAACATTACTAGTAGATTCTCACCCCATATGACTGAAACAAACAAATATGCAGACACTTCAAACTCGACTTGATGCCACTACACGTGGGCACCATCGCCTACATTATCTAATCCGGTTAGTAACTGGACACTTATTATTATATTGTTAGTTGTAGGCTGCTTGTCCTTGATCCCATGTGGTACTCTTCACTTTATTCCATGTACTGATTACTATCATACTTAATCTACAGAGGAAATGACAATGTTGTGTAGGTGTGGCATGTGTTGTATCAATTTCAATATGCATTGATTTCAACACACAAATAAAATCTCTAGCTAGTACTACAACCGTAACCTTCAAACATAACACAGAGGAAAGCTCTAGTTCTATAACCTTAATCTTCAACTTAATTTGATTAAAGTACCAGTGGATTGCACCTTAAGTCAAGTGAAAGTTCATCATATTTGGTATGTTATATTTCACTCTTTCTTTCTAACTTACAAGTATTGCATTGTTTATTCCATATTCTTCCATACAAATGATGGAGTAGTTTAGACATTGATGGACTAGGATACAAATACTGCAGCAGGACCACGGCACTACTCTACCAAACATTCACGACTCAACTTGACTTTGTATACAAAACATTACTGCTAATATTTTTTAGTGTTTCTGTTCAAATCCAAATTTCAAAGATACTGGCGGGATCAATGGCGATCCAGTGCTTAGTCTTGATCTTTGGAGATGGTAGACATGTTAGCTGCCCCCACCAAGATCATGTGGATGAGTCCAACGTCGAGAGGCCACCACCAGGTGCTTGCCATTTTCATGATCTTGTCGTGCAAACATGAACATACTTCACTCCATTCTTGTGTTGATGTAGCATATATGCATGCGTACACAAAAAGTATATAATGTAAACTGAATTGCAGTAGTTTGCTTACCCTGCATTTACGAATTTTATTAGTTTCATCTTGTCTATGTTGAGTACTAACTGAGTTGTTCTCTTCATGACAATGCAGTGGTCTGAGTTCATCGCTTAGGATGGGAAGAAACTCAGACGAGAAGGCCATCTCTTCTCTGATCGTAATATTCTGTTGATGCGAACTTGAATGTTGTGAACTTGAGAATTATGTTTGAACTATTATATGTATCTTTTCAATTTGAACTTGAATGTTGTGAACTTGAGAATTATGTCAATATTTGTTTCATATATATATATATATATGATAATATTGTTGAATCTGATTGTGAATGTATTGCTGAATCTGGATGTGGAATGTATTTTTGAATTTGATTGAAATCCAATTGCAAATTGTGCATACGAATAAATTGGGTACAGCCTGTTTCACCCATATTCCCGAGTGTTTTCTTCGCCATACACTCGGGGAAAAGCGACCTGGGAGATCAGTATTTGCTATTATTCCCCGAGTGAACACTCGGGGAATAAACAGTGACTTTCCCGAGTGTTTTAGTTTACATACACTCGGGGATAAACGTCTTGGCAAAATACTGACAAAATATTATCTTCTCTTATTCCCGAGTGTCAACACTCGGGGAATTATCAGTGTATTTCCCGAGTGTTGACACTCGGGGAAATATCCGTTTCTTTCCCGAGTGTCAGCACTCGGGAAACTTTTCCGTTACGGTGACTACGGTGCTCGGACGGTTTTTTCTCCCGAGTGTCATATGTTTCCCGATTGTAAATGGTGACACTCGGCAAAATGTAGTTTCCCGAGTGTAACACTCGGGAAACACTGATTTACCCGACTAAACTATCCCGAGTGTTATTTCCCGAGTGTTGGCCTTCGGGAAAGTACATCCCGAGTGTTTTAGTGGATGTCCCGAGTGTATTGAGCACTCAGGAAAAAACCTGTTTCTGGTAGTGTCTTGAACTTGAGCCGATCGCCCCTGTATATGTCTTAGAATATCTCAAACAAGAAAAATATAGTCGAGTTCTGTATAGTTACACGCCTGTCCAAAACAGTCTTTACGAAACTATTGGCAATCATCTTAAAACAAGGGCAGATACCATTATATTAGTAATAGAGATGGCAAACCAGAAGATACGAAGTTTCAAAAAAAAAGCCTTACTTTACATCTGCAACCTGGCAGCATGTAGCAATAACATTGTTCCATGTCCTTTACGTCTGGAATCTACTGTAATCTACCGGTCATTAGCAAATGACGAGGTGTGAGGAGCCCAACGTTAGAATATTTTGCCATGCGAAGACATAAAATGTGTGAAGAAAGACAAAATTCATGCTAAGAGTTTTTTAAATTTAAGTGACCCAAAATAGCAACCAAAAAATGGCATCTCATGGGATTAAATACACGCAAACCTATGTGTATATCTAGGTGAAGCCAGCAAACATAGACATGAAACCAAGAACTACTATTTTTCACTTACCGATAAAATTGGCATGGGGATAAATACAAAAACAAAACAATATTCTTTTCGTGCTTGAGGCTGTGAATCTACACTCCATATGTAGTTTGCACGCAAGAGGACCTCCTTCACGCTCCTCAGTATGTGAGTTCTCAATGCTCAGCTGGCCATTAGCAAGTCCAAGAAAGTAAACAAAAATACCGGAGTGAACCAGGAACTACATGAATGCATATTTACCTTCTTTTTATTACTGCATTTAACTGTAACCAGATAGCTCCTTCTCTTCCTCCTTTTGCCACTTATAAGCAAGTGCTTCTGCATAGATAAAACATAAAAACTAAGCTAAAGAACCAACTGGAAATAGCAGTGGGTCAAAATTAAACACCGTAGAGTTTTAAGACAATTACACAAGTTCATTGAATCAACGTTGCCTAACTGCATACAACAAGCTCCTGATAGAAGGGAACACCAGAGCAATGTATGTCAACCGAAAGGTACTGCTTAGTCGATCGAGCACTCACCAAGATGTCGATGATGTCCTCAACTCCTTGCACAAGACGTTGTTAATCCTGTCGGGTCCCAAAAATACGATTCAAGAATCTTCTGTGTATTCTGAACTAGTCCCAAATCAGTAGTTAGCTCACACAAAAAATAGTGATAAAATACCATCTATTTATTCGATTTAACTTAAAAGATCTTAAAATAACAAATAGTAATAATAACTGGACCTTTTGGTAATATTTACTTAACTTGCCACGCAGAGCTAAAGAAACAAATAAACTATTGCAGCGGAACAGAAAATCTTGGAAAGGCCAATCAAAATGCTCACAGGCAATCGAGTGAAGAACACATCCTAATCCGCGAAATCTCCATGGTACTATTTCTGGAAGAACTCTTTTGAGCAGTTTAGTATTCTTCAACTGATCAACAAACGCGTAAAGCCGTAAGTACATAAAGCACTCAGCAAGCCGTAGGGAAATAGTATACAAATAATATTCATGCAAGGCTTGTCAAAAGTTAGTTGTATGGTTCTTTTGCAGAAAACAGCATTGACGATAAATACAATAAATATATTGAAATGTGTAGTTGAGAAACAATAATAAATAAATAAACAATTGCTTTGAAACAACTAGTGAATTCCCTATTCACTTCCCAAGACAAACCACAAAGTGAATCAACCATTCACCAAACAAACATTATATTCATCAAGCGGACTTCTCATTCACACTCCAACACATTTTATAAGAAACTCTATCTCTGGTGTGAAATCCCTGAGCACGTTCATAACCGCGGATACGACTATTCGAATAGTTTTTAACACTCTACAAAGGTTGTACAACTTTTCTTACAAGAGATAAATCACTGAAAGAGTCTAACCACACTTCCTTAGGTGTGCGACTTAAGTGATCATCACAAGGTCTTTACAAATCTCCTTCTTAACCCAATTCTGTTTGCTAAAGTTTCAACACTGAATGTCTTTCTGACCAGACAGGGCCCCCTCTTGCGCCATCATGAGTATACGTCTATCCTGCAGCTCATGCTTCCAAGACAGAACCGAAGTTAAGATATTGCTAATTAGTTAGCCATGTCCCTCCCATACAGGGCATGCGGTTGTACGGTTAAAATCCAATTTAATGGTGCACAATATTAAGTTCTTGACAAGTTACTCAGACGATCTTACCACAACCCACAACGTGCTAACCACACCCTCAATCCACCATCCACTTGCCTGAGCAAAAAACATTTTTGTTTAACCAAGACCAATGACATACCCTATCATGGTACATAAATTTTAACAAAAGTGGCTAACCACCATGACTCTATATATCATTAAGTCAATATTAATCATTATGACACATGTGGTAATGAACCCATCGTAACTAAGCTTGACTAAGTATTTGTATGATACCCATGTTGGTGATACAAATATATCCAACTAAAATTATCCATGCTAGGGTGACAAATGATTCATGACATTCAAATAATCAATAGAAGCATAATGGCAAGTAGGTGATAGCTAATCCCAAAATAATTTGATATAAAGATAGCATGCAATTGTATAAAATAATATACTTTTAAAATTATAGGTTCAATATAATCAAAGGACCATGGCTTGCCTTGGTTTTGGATCTGCTCAGTTACCACACTTGGATCTTTGAAGTTGACTTTCTGCTCCTGCTCCTTGAAACAAATCGTCTAACGAGAGAGAAAACAACAAGCGAAGCATAAATAAATTCAAAAGAAATTAAAATAAAATCCAAAAACAATTAAACTAACTATAAAAGAAAGAGCTCAATTTTAGATGAATTTAGAAATTTGAATGGACTGAATCGGAGATCGGATGAGAGAGAACGTGCTTTTTGAAGATTCACATGAAATGATAGAATCAGAATTTCAGAATTTAGAGAATTGTTTTTCTGAAGGAAAAGCAATTAATTGGGTCATGCTGACATCATCAATGATTTTCGACTGAAAAAATAATAAAGAAAATTGATCTAACATGTGGGACCCACTTGTAAGTGATAGAAAAAGAGAGATATAGGGATGGACATGTGGGATCCAATTGGCATTGAGATGGTCTAGGATAAACTAAGTCTTTGGATTCAGCACTAGGTCTTCCACATGGTATTGACACACGGGCGCTGACAGGATGACACCAAGACAAGGAGATGACGTGGCACATGAGGTGGAGGGTGATGTGGCACATGGACAGAGAAAGAAGATAGAGAAGATGATCGACGGCTTAGAGGTCACGTTGACTGGCGGTGAGAGAACTCTGGCAAAGGACACAAACAAAATGCCAAGGACACGATGGTTCTAAGGGAGGTGATGGTGCGGCAATACCGGCAATGAAACAACGGTGGTGGCGGCATTGGCGGCGGTGAGCTCCTCGAGTACGGCGACGAAAGTGAAACAAGGACTCCAGAAGAGAACAAGGAGGAGCACGATGTCGGTGAAGGCACGATGATCGCAAAGACCACCTTGGTGTGACTGAAGATCAACAGAATCAACGACGAGGAGGAGTTGACTAGAGCCAAAGAAGAATCATGGCGGCGGCAATTCGACGTCAAAGGAGCAAACAAAAGGTAGGGGATTAGATGAGGGTGGCTTGGAACGCGGGATGATGCGCAAACAGTGGCATGGGAGCTCACTAAAAAGTGGATCTAAGATGGGTGGCACGACCAATTTTTGAGACGACGGAGTCGATGGTGATGCAATGGTCCTCGGCTGAAGATAATGGCATCACAAAGTAGAACGTCGGAGTGCGATCCTGAATACGAAGACGACACGACCGGAGAACCTTGGGGCGATGAAACCCGTGATGAGAGCTTGCAGCGGTGACTTGGTTCTTCGACAAAATACGACAAAAAGATGACGAATTTGGGAGAACCAATTTAGGGTTTCAAGAGAGGAAACTAAAGCAAAGAATTTGACACGGTTGGCGGCTCTTAAATAGGGTTGGCGAGGCGAGGATCCATTTGGTGGCCGGTGCTGCTTTGCGTGATCAACTTGAACTCAAGGAGTCCTGGAGGTAGATGAAGGAAAGGCAATGAAAGGCTGACAGCAAGGCCCCACCGGACAGTGACAGCAAAGAAAACGAAAAGGAAGGAAGAGTTGGGACGGAGCGGAAAAGAAAACGGAAGCGGGCTGGCGCACATGAGAGAAAAGAGAGAAATGGTCCGGGCCGACAGTGAGGAGAAAAGGGCCAGAGGAAAAAGATTGAGCCCAAAGGAAAAATCCGGATTAACAAGGATTTTCAAATATCAGAAATTAAGATAAATAAAACTGAGCTCTAAAAATAGCAAATAAATTTAGAAAATTCATAGAAAATTTCATAAAGTTATCTGGAACACCAGGAACTCAAATAAAATAACTTTTAATTTAATTGAAGTTTTGATTATTCATATTAAATCTTTTTGATATCTAAAAATTCAAATTAAGTTGTAACTTTAACAAGAGAATTCAAATGGTTATTTTTATTTTTAAAGCTTCAAAAACAGATCAAATTTTGGGATGTTACTAATCTACACCCCTTAAAAGGAATCTCATCCCTGATATTCGGGTTGACTAAATAATAGGTTCAAAACCTTGCTCACTCTTCCAAAAATTCTCTAACGAGTGAAACAAAGCTGCAACTGACGCATGTATAACTTAAAGACTTACCTGAAATGACGTTCTGAACTGGTTGAACTTCTTCTACAGTGACATGATCGATTCAATCGTCCTCTTGCTGATGTTGACAGAATCTATTAGCTTGACTTTGAGTCTGAGGCAGTTCTCTTCCTACTCCTGGCTGGTGTAGCTCCCAAATTGAAAGAAATTGGTGTCGGCCCTTGGTTTTACGTACACTTGTTGGCATAATGATCTGTCGCATGACAGTTGAAATAAGTAACTCCTGAAGGTCGATTGTTGGTCCTCTCAGGTTGATGATTGTTGTTGTTGTTGACCTTGTGAATGCCTGAGTTCACTGAATGGGATACTGGTGCAGGGGTTCTGAATCTGCAAGATGAATTATTGTAACAAACTGGCAGCTATGTTCAGAAAGTGGCGTGGACGCGTAGGTACTCCGACGGGAAAGTGGCTTCATGTATTAGCAACCAATCATTCCTTGATGTCAAGTTCTACGGTGAGGCCATCCTTACATATAAACCAGAACTCAAGTTGTTTGATGTTCTTGTTGGGTTTAAAGACAATTACATGCTTGTAATTAATAACTTCAATATCAGTTCTACTCCTATTACGTCTGAGGCTGTGGTTTAGGAGGATTCTACAAGCACTTGGAGGATTGGCATGAAGCAAATCACACACTCCAGTGTGTCATGTTCGATGAAGTTGGCTATGGTTCACCTGCATGTTTATGATATGAACGCCTGTAAGATCGAGGAGGTCGACTAGAGGGGGGTGAATATGCATTTTTAAAAAACCTTTTGGCTAAAACCGATTTCTAATGCAGAAGCTAACAGCAATTCGATTTTGCACAATTAAAACCGAAATCAACTAGTTTTTACTAGGTGCACCAACAATATAAGACTAATGATAATGATAGCGATCATATAAAGACATGTAAGCAGTTTAATTTTTGGAATGTAAATTGTAATAGAGTAAAGCACAAGAAGGCAAACCACAATGACACATGGATATTTTACCATGGTGTTCGAAGACTTGTCGAACTCCCCTAATCCACATTGAGTTAAGCCCATCCACGTTGGACCGGCTCCACAAATTGAGCCAACACCTCCAAGATAAATCCAACAACATGGACCGGCTCCAACATGAACCAACACCTCAATCCACTCATGGTTGCTCTTCCTCTACTCCGGAGATGGCAAGTACCAAACTACTTACAACCGCTCGGGTCTTCTCACAACATTATTTGAGAAGATCACCGGCACAGCTCATCCACACTATCTAGGAGTCGGCAAACACGAAGAGTAACAAGTTGAAGACGCTCACTGAACAAATCAAGTGTCTAAGCTCAATGGATATACAATCCACTACCTAATGCAATACATGCACTAGGGTTCACTCTCTAAGCTCACTTAGTGCAATACATGCATAAAATAGTGTAGAGGGCTTGCTCTTTGCTCAAGGGAAAGGATATGACACTAACAACCTTGTCTCCAACCGGCCACAAGGGGTATTTATACCAACACAAGAAAAAACTAGCCGTTGGAACAAACTTCTTGAAAAATAAGGATTTACAGTAGTATCGCCATTGAAACCCGGTACTACCGATTTTTCGCTCAACGGTCGAAACAGTAGCATTTAATTGTTTGAACTAGCTGTTACTCATAAAGTTACAGTACTACCGCCAACTAAAAATCGGTACTACTGCAGCGCGGTAGTACCACTCGGCTAGAATGGAACTACCATTTTTCAGAGCTCTAGAAATCACACAAAAACACCTTCTCTGAAAAAACATACCGCCATGAAAATATAGGTACTACCGTACTCTAGTAGTACCGCTCAGATCATGCAGTCATACCAATTTTCAAGGGAGATCAAACCTCCCAAAAATACACTCTATGTAATTTACGTACCACCATCTATATTTCAGTACTACTAACCCGTGGTAGTACCGTAGTTCAAATGCGGTCGTACCGATTATCAAAGAAGATCAAAACACTCAAAAACACACTCTCTGTAATTTAGGTACCGCCATCTATATATCGGTACTACTGATATGCGGTAATACCACAGTTCAATTGCGGTCGTTCTGATTTTCAGAGAGGATAAAAAACACTTAAAAACACGCTCTCTGGAAAATATGTACTACCATGTTGAGAGACCATGTGAGAGGTCCTCCATTCAGAGTGATGAGTATTTGACATTGTGTTGAATAGGTTGAGAGTTGAGTGTTTAGGTTTGGACTGTTTCTGTGCTGAATCAGGGAAATCGGAACTACCGCGTGTATAGAGCGGAAGTTCGATAATCGGAACTACGGCGTTGGAAATAGGAACTTCCGATTAACCCGGTTTTGAGTTAATTTGAAGAAAATCGGAACTTCCGCATGAGGTAGCGAGTGTCCGATAATCTCGTGTTAAGTTTCTCCGAGATGAAAATCGGTTTTGAAAACTGGGCTTACGGATGTTAGAAGATCGGAAGTTCCGCAATGGTAAGAGCGAACTTCCGATAATCTCGACAGTGCGGATGTTGGAAATCGAACTTCATTTGTGGTAAGTGCGGAACTTCCGATTGTGTCCGTAATCGTGCGAGAAGGTTAATTTGTGATTTTGATTCCGTATGAGTTTGAGTCTTATACAAATGTTGATGCTATGATATTGTGCAATGCTATGTGATGTGTTTTTGTCTGCGTGTTGACCGCAGGACATCGAGACGAAGTCGTGGTGGGACACGAGGTGATCGGACTAGGCGCAGCAAACGCTGAGGTCGAACGGTCGAATGTGTCAAGACGGCGTGAATCTTGAGGTGGTTGCGTGTCAAGGGCAAGCAAGGTGTACGGAGGCTTCGGAAGGTGCGCAAGGGGCGAAGGGTCTTTTCGCAAGCGGCAAAAGTGGAGGCGGTTCCGTTCGGGTAGCGGTCTTAATGGGTTGGAGGCCCATTAGCAAAGGCTATAAATAGGGGAGAACCCTGGAGTTAGGGCTGGCACTTCTTGAGATAAAATTACGGTTTGCTTTGGAGAGTTTGTTTTGTTTTTTGGAGAGTGTTTGAGTTGGAATGTACGAACTGAAATCTATTGTAATCATTCCTCTTTGCTTTACCTCTCTAATCCTTGTTTCAATCCAATGAAATCTGAGGTTTTGATTACTTGATTTTGCAACTCTTCCTCTCCTTTGCTTTTACGTTGAATATCTAGGGTTCGTGTATCTTTTGATTTATCTTATGAGAGTGCATGAAACTTGAGAGATAGAGTCGTTTTGATATTGCTAAGATATCCTCAATGTTTCATGAGCTAAGAATCTAAGAATCTCTCGATTCACGGGTTTTGGTCTTTCTTTCGTATTCATCAAGAAATCCGATTTTGCTTTGTTTGATGAACCTTTGCTAGCAACTTCTTCTCAATATGGTCAAGATGTTGTTTAGGATGATATCCTGTGAAACTTGACCAGAGAAGAACAACAGATCAAAAGTAGTTTGGATTTTTGGGCAAAAACCCGAGTGTTCGTTTTGATCGGGATAATCTGAGCTTCCGATTTTATACAATGAAGTATCGCTACATGAACTTCGCGCCATACATCGCGGAACTACCGCAAGCGGAACTTCCGCAACTTACTGGCCGGAGCTTCCGATTTCCAGAAGAACAGCCCGAGGCTTGTTTTTGTTATTTGATCTTGCTTCATTTACTTTCTTTAGATCTCCAGAGATCTTTGTAGGCTTGTTTTAAATACAGTAAAGGGGAGTATTAATTTTTAGGCACCATTCACCCCCCCCCCCTTTGTTGCCATTTCGGTCCTTCACATGTAAATATCGGTAGTACGGACCTGTGGTAGTACCGCCTATCACTTGCGGTCATACCGATTTTCAAAACAGTTTTCCAGAAGCTCAAATTAATTCGCCAAACGCATTTGCCAATTGATGCGTGATGCAAACTCAAGGGTTAAAGGCAAGATTCTCAACAAGTTGCAAAACACATTTGCCGACTTTTAGAATCAACGCCACAAGCAGGTGCGTCCCATGAGGGTTCGTCCCAGATCAAGAAGGTGCGTCAATTGTTCTTTAAGCGAGAGTATAACAAGTTCGAGATACGTCCTGGAGAGAGCATCGATGACGTCTTTACTCGCTTCAACAAGGTGCTCAACCAGATGAGAGCGGTTGATATTGAGTATTCTCAATCTGAGAATGCCACCCACCTCTTGGCTGCAATCAACACCAAGGAGTGGGAGATGAAGGCTACTGCCATTGAGGAGAACGTCAACCTTTCGAGTCTCACTTTGGAGTTGCTTTATAGCAAACTCAAAACCCATGAAATTAAAAGGGTTGACCATCCCAAGAAGGAGAATATGGCATTGGTAGCAGATCCTCTCAAGAGAGTTTCTGATGGTTCTTTTGAATCTTCTTCTGGTTTTTCTCTTGCTTGTTTATCTGCAATCCAAGAAGAAGAACTTGAGAGTATTCCTGAGGCTGAATTAGCCCTTCTAGCCAGTAAGTTCACAAGGGCCTATAACAATGTGAGAAACAGAAAGAGAGACGGCCCTGTGACTTGCTATGAGTGTGGAGAGCTCAATCATATTAGGGCAAATTGCCCCAAGCTGAAAAGGAATAGCAACCACAAGGAGGTGAAGGCTGCTTGGAAGAAGTCTTATGGGAACAAGCCTAAGTATGATGCTGCCAAGCTCATGAAGGCAGCTCACCGGGTCTTTCCTGCTTTTGAAGAGCAATCCATGAGTGATATGGACTTCGGGAGCGAAGAGGACAAGGAGGGGATTCCCCAAGACAAGAAGAAAGGGAAGGCCAAGGACTTCACCGGCATGTGCTTCATGACCGACTCCTTCGACGCCGAAGACATCAATGAGGTACCTCCATCTTATGATATTCTATTTGATAGATGTGAAACCATGTATGAGCAACTGATTAGTCAGGATGAAGCTTTAGAGTTTACCATGGCTAATAACAAGGATTTAGAGTCACAAATTGATAATCTGAAGTTAGGACTTGTGAACTCTAAGAGTCTTGACGATGATGAATGTTCATCCTGCCATGCGTTACATTCTGAACTTGCTAAACTACAAACTGCTCATGATGTCGCTTTGCATCAACTTGAAAATGCTAGAACTGAGCTAATTGAATTTAAATCTGCACCTTGTGAAAAATGCTTAGAATCTAGCAATTTGGTTGCTTCTGGTAATGTTGATTCTAGCCTTTGCTCTTTTTGCATTGAACGAGAACATGAAGTAAAAGACATAGTAGATGTAGTTAGAGCTAAGTATGCTGAGCTTAATGATAGAATTAATTCTGCTACCTGTGCTTCATGTGAAGCTCTTAAACTTGAAGTAGTTTTCCTTAAGAGTAGGCATACTAGGGCTATTCAAAATAAAACTTGTGAATCTTGTCTTAATTTGGAAAAAGAAAATGCTTACCTTAAGGACACATTAGAAAAATTCTCGAAAGGTAAGAAGCAGTTAAACATGATTATGGACAAGTCTAAAACTCCTTACAAGAAGCAAGGGTTAGGATACAACTCAGCCCAAGCCAATTCTGAGCCAAATGTCATTCAAGTCTTAGAAAATGGCTTAGTTGAATCCAAAACCCAACCTGCAAAAATAATTTTTAAATCTACAGGTTTTTTCCAATCATCTGTTAAGTCAAAGGGTGCTTCTCCCAATGGTATCAAGTACCATTGCACCTATTGCAAGAAGGATGGGCATTTGGTCGAGTTCTGTTGGTGTAGGTTGAAAAATGATAGAAAAAAGTTTGCTAGAAATTCATCCCATCAACCTAGAGCCGTCATGAGACATAGTCATTTTGAAAAGAATAAACCTGGTTTAGGATTTGTTTCACATGCTAGTCATCATCATGTTCCTAGACAGGATGCTTATTATGTTCGTGTGACCATTGCTCATGACAGAACTTCAAATAGAGTCAAGGATAGCACTTCTGCTTTGCATACTACTCGCAGTCGTGTGTCTCAGTACTGGGTTCCTAAGTCATGTCTAACTAACCCCAGTATTGAGACACATCGTTCTTCTGTGCCTTGATTTTCAGGATCGCCGCGGAAGGGGAAGAACACGTGGTTCGTCGACTCTAGGTGTTCACGCCACATGACCAGAGATTCAAAATGGTTCACCTCCTTCACGCGGGCGACGGGTGATGACTTCATCACCTTTGGAGATGATACACAAGGGCGGATTGAAGGGACGAGATCAATCAAGGTGAACGACAAATTCATCCTGAAGGACGTCTCCCTTGTGGACAAGCTAAGGTACAAACTCGTTTCTGTCTCACAGCTTCTTGATGATGAATATGGAACTAGATTTAAGAAAAATACTTATCGTGTGCTTGATTCTGCTGGTGAGCTTGTTTTTGGGATTTTTAGAGTTGGTAGAATCTTTGTTGCTGATTTCTCTGAATCTCTTGCTGGAACTCTCAAATATTTGCTTATATCTTCTTCTGATTTCTGGCATTGGCACCGACGTTTGGGGCACATTGGTTTTGATCATCTGACACGAGTTAGCAACCTTGATCTCATGAGAGGTTTGCCCAAACTCAAAGCTATCAAGAATGCTGTATGTGCGCCCTGCAGGCATGGCAAGCAAGTTACCGCCTCACACCCATCAGTGACTATGGTCATGACTGACGGACCGGGACAGTTGTTTCATATGGATACTGTTGGTCCTACTCGGGTTCGGTCAGTCGGTGGCAAATGATATATTCTTGTTATAGTCGATGATTTTTCAAGATACACTTGGGTGTTCTTTCTTGCTTCGAAGGATGAAGCTTTTGGTCATTATCATGACCTTGTTCTGCGTTTGGCTTCTGAACTTCCTGGTGCCTTGAGAGCGATCCATAGTGATAATGACACGGAGTTCAAGAATGCCTTGTTTGCCTCTTTCTGTGCTGAGCATGGTATTGAGCATCAGTTCTCCTCCCCACACGTACCCCAACAAAATGGCTTGGTGGAAAGGAAGAACATGGCTTTAGTCGAGATGGCTAGGACGATACTAGATAAGTATAGCACACCGAGGAGGTTTTGGGCTGAAGCTATTGCTGCAGCTTGCCATATTACAAATCGTGTCTTTTTGAGACCTTCTTTGGGAAAGACTCCTTATGAGCTTCGGTTTGGTAGAAACCCTCTGTTTCTCATTTTCGAGTTTTTGGAGCCAAGTGTTTCATTCTAAAGACAGAAAACCTAGATAAATTTGAATCAAGAACTTATGATGGTTTATTTCTGGGTTATTCTGCACAATCGAGGGGTTTTCGGGTCTTTAATGTTGAAAATAACATTGTCCAGGAGACATGCAATGTTACTTTTGATGAGACTAGCCCTGGACTTAGATCCGATGTTTAAGGTGATTTACAGGTGTCAGAGAGCATCTTTGTAGAGGAAAATGAGGACAAAGATGATACCTGTCCTCCACCTGCTGCTGCTGAGATTCCTATTCTAGCGCAAGAACCTGCTGCGACTACTTCACCTTCATTTGAGGCTCCTGCTGCATCTTCTTCATCAGCAGTACCTGCGGAGGTCGAAGAAATGCTATCACCCCGGGCGCTCCACTTCACATCCAGAAGTGTCATCCTCCGGATCAGATGATCGGTCAGCTTCATGAGCGAGTCACTCGCTCCAAGTATCATGATCCGAGTCTCTACTCCTATTCTGCTTTTGTTGCCTCTTTTGAACCCCGTGATATATCACATGTTTTATCTGACTCTAGTTGGGTTAATGCCATGCATGAGGAGTTAGAGAATTTTGAGATGAACAAGGTCTGGAATCTAGTAGAGCCTCCTAGTGGTCATAATGTAATAGGAACTCATTGGGTGTTCAAAAATAAACAAAGTGAGGATGGTTCTGTGGTTAGAAAGAAGGCTAGATTGGTAGCTCAGGGTTTTAGCCAAGTTGAGGGGGTTAGATTTTGATGAAATATTTGCTCCTATTGCTAGATTAGAAGTCATTCACATTCTGCTTGCTTTTACTGCATCTAAGGGTTTTAGACTGCATCAGATGGATGTCAAGAGTGTTTTTCTGAATAGTTACATAGAGGAGGAAGTGTATGTTAGGCAACCCCCGGGCTTTGAGAATCTTAAGTATTCACATCATGTTTTTAAGCTATCCAAAGCCTTGTATGGTCTTAAACAATCTCCCAAAGCCTGATATGATAGACTTAAGACCTTCTTGCTTAAGAATAATTTTGAGATGGGTAAGGTGGATAAGACTCTATTTATTCTTAAGCATGGCAATGACTTCCTACTTGTTCAGATTTATGTAGATGATATTATCTTTGGTGGTTCTTTCCATGCTCTTGTTTTTAGTTTTTCTGAGACCATGTCTAGAGAATTTGAGATGAGTATGATGGGAGAGCTCAACTATTTTCTGTGGCTTCAAATCAAGCAATGCAAGGAAGGGATCTTCATCCATCAGACGAAGTACACAAAGGATCTGCTCAAGCACTTCGAGATGGGTGACTGCAAGCCGATCGCTACTCCCATGGCGACTTCGACTGTTTTGGATCCAGATGAGGAAGGAGAAGCCGTGGATCAACGCGAGTACCGCAGCATGATCGGCTCTCGACTGTACCTGACGGCCTCAAGATCGGACATCCACTTCACGGTCTGCCTCTGCGCGAGGTTTCAGGCGTCTCCGAGGACTTCACATCGCCAAGCCGTCAAGCGCATTTTCAGGTACCTTCACTCTACCCTCCAGTATGGCATTTGGTATTCCTTCTCTTCTTCTTTGTCCATTCAGGGGTTTTCTGATTCTGATTTTGCGGGCTATCGGTTAGATAGGAAGAGTACCTCGGGCACTTGTCACTTCTTAGGCACTTCTCTTGTCTCTTGGTCTTCTAGGAAGCAGTCCTGTGTTGCACAATCCATCGCAGGTTGAGTATGTTGTCTTTGCTAGTTGTCAGAGTCGATTTTGTGGATGGTGTCCACTCTTAAGGAATTTAGGTTATCTTTTGCTAGTGTTCCTCTTCTCTGTGATAACACTTCTGCCATTAATATTGCTAAAAACCCTGTGCAACACTCTAGAACCAAGCACATAGACATCCGCTATCACTTCCTTAGAGACCATGTAGAGAATGGTGATATTGTGCTACATTTTGTGGAGTCCGAGACTCAGTTAGCTGATATCCTCACCAAGCCTTTAGACCCAACTAGTTTTGCCACCTTGAGAAGTGAGTTAGGAGTAATTTACCCTTATGGGTTGGTTTGAGGGGGAGTTGATTCTTTTCTGAACTTTCCTTGTTCTTTTGATCTTTCCTTGTTCTTTTGTGAACTTGTTGATCTTGTTAGGCTTTTAGGTTTTTCTTGCATCTCATTGTATTATATTTCATTCATATGAAAATCACAAAAAGATGCATTGTAATATAAGTCTGACTACTTATCTTTTAAATTCATGAAGCTTTGCTTACTCTTGAGCTTTAGTATTTCAATTTTTGCTCAATATCATGTCTAGTTCTTTCACTTGCAAGAATTATCATGCTTTCACATATGTAACTAAGTCTTTACTAAATGTGCTAGAACTTTAAGACAACTTAAACTAAAAATTACAATTTGTAGATCTTTTAGCTAAGTTGCACAATTAGTGATCCTCTTGTGACATTGGCCCTGTCAAAATTGCTTTGTTAGATCTTGAATCTAGGATTGAACATCTCTTGAGCTTTTTGTTCCCTTGCGAATCTAAAACTGCTCTTGTGCAAATTGAAAAATCAAATTTCAAAATTTGTGACAAACTATTCTCACGAGACTGCTTGTCAAAGACATGAACTTGGAGATAGTTTGATGATTCGGACGATCTCATGGGAATTGCTTGTCAAAATTGACATGAACCATAAGATTTATCGCCCTGGTTGAAGCTTAGGAAGAGATTGTGAATGGTTCCTAGTCTAGGATTTTCTTCACTAAGATAGACTGATAAATTGCCTTGGTTGAAGCTTAGGAAGAGTTTGCGAATGGCTCCTAGTCCATGATCTTCTTCACTAAGATAGACTTTTAATCAACATCAATATTCATTGCAAATGAAAAACTGTTGTAAAAATGGGTGACTGAAGTTCTTTGAGCAAAATGATTCAATTCTGGACTTTCTGTCTCTAGGATGGTCATTGTTAGCTTCTTGATCTCACATTGACATTCTAACATGGCCATTATCACTTTAGAATCTCTGTTGATGAACTTATTAGTTTTGAAGCTTTGCTTAAATTGTTACAATTCATCGCTTTTACTTTGAGCCTTCTAGTTTATCTTGATATATATGTCTTAACATGATCTTGCTAGCGCTTTTAGGCTTGATATATATTGTGTGTATATAGAAATACTAGCCTGTTCTTTTGGGTAATCTTCAAAGCTTGTTGTGCTAAAATATGCAAAATTCAAAAAAATAAAGTCACTCCATTGCATTTCATGCATGCTCTTTCTTATGCTTCTTCCTTATTTCTACATTTATTATCTCTGGATGAGAGGAAGACGTGATTTCTTGATGACTCCAGTGTCAAAGGGGGAGAAGAAGTAGCAAAAATGTTAAAAGGGGGAGCTATTTGGAGAAAATAGAGAAAATAAATTTTTTTGACAAAATGATGATCAAAGTGAGAGGGAGCTTGTAATTTGTATTTTTATGATTGTATTGTCATTTCTGAACTTGAATTGCAATTCTTGGAACCTCACAATGATCAAAGGTCAATTTGAACAATTGTTCTTTCATATGGACCTTAAGTGAGATTTTTTTACTATTCTTTAGAAATTGAAGCTTTCTTACTTTCTTTTGACTTATCTCGCTTGTCTATACTAATCTAAAGCCAATTTCTCTATTTCCATTGCTTTCTCTTACTCTTGGACCAAGTTGTGCTTTTGTGCGAAAACGTCAAGTATTCTACTTTTCAAACCTTAAAACTTACATTTTTGAAAAATTGCCAATTTGTGCATCAAGGGGGAGGTTGTGGATATCATGGGGATATGCTCATGATCTTATGATGATGTTACAATTGGCAATGGCGTTAAAGGTTTATCGATTCACAAGTTTTCGACATCATTTCAGTTCTGTCAAGCCATAATCGGTCTGACCGGCCAGGGAGGCGGTCAAACCGGTCAATGCGGCGGTCTAACCAGCCACCCCTGGCGGTCGGACTGGTCAATACAAAAAGTGGATTTTTGACCTGGCCAAAAATAGAGGATGTAGGCAAGAGAGGGGATTCTATTGCACTTGGTCTCATAATTTTTGGAGTCTCCACTCAAAAGTTCTATTCGTTTGAAATCTCCAGAGAGCTTTCGGTTTTCAGGGGCTGAAAATTGGCTAAGTCCTATTTGGCGGTCGACCGCCAGCGAGCGTGATCGACCGGTCATTGAATGGCAGTCTGACCGGTTTTCACTTGTATGATCGGCCCTTGTAGCGGCGATGTTTGTTTGTTGAGTCAAGTTCATGAGTTTCAGCGCATATATGTTGCATGATGCATGTTTTGACTAACGTGGGTCAAGTAGCGAAGAAGTTGTTCTCGGAATCGATTTCTTGGTCTATTATTGTGCAGGTTGCTTGGAGATCAACGACGGTCAACGGCGAGGATGATCGGGACTAGGCTTGGAGAGCTGAGGTTCAGAACGATCGACGATGCCGGATGAAGTCATTGGATTCGAGCGTGGTGCAAAATAGACAAGGATGATCGAACGGAAAGTTCGGTGTGACGGGTTGTATCAAGCGGCGTGGGGGTCGGTGCAAGTTCCATGGTGGTTTCGGTAGGAGTTGGATGTAAGAGACTTGCCGACATGATGAGAGCCGTTGATCAACCTACACGTGGCGAAGCATGGAACTGCTTCATGAAGATTGGACTCTGTTTTTGGAGAAGGATCGAGAAGGGGTATTTTGGTAATATCACTAAAATACCGCCTTATTTGCTTTTGGCTAAACCGCGGCGCAAGGCGACGCAAGTAGAAGCTTTTTAGGTCAAGAGAAGATGAAGACAGCGCTTTAAAATGCGTGCGTGAGTTAAACCCGTTTGTGTGTGGGCTTAACGGGTGCCCAATAGGAACTCTTCTAGAAGGTTAGCCTCAACTATAAATATGGGAGGGTGCTGTGCACCTCCTTCAATCCTTTTGCTTATTTGGAAACCCTAGTTTTGTTTTTGAGATTAGGGAGTGGAGAGGTTAGGATTCTTGAAGAGGAGATTGATTGTGTGCTCATGTATTGAGTTTTGTCCTCCATTTTGGAGTGACTGTAAACCAGCAACAATCACAAATCAATATATGCAAGTTTTCTTGAGATGAGTCTCTTTTCGTTCTTGCTCTCTATTTTGTGATTTTGGGGCCATATTTGATTCTCATATTTTCCTTCGGTTTCTGCCCCTAATCTTGCTTGCTGTGACATGTGGGATATCATCTAGGATCATCTTGATCATCTCTAGCCCACGAGCAAGGTTTATGATCTAGTTTTCGTTTTGACTCGGTTTTGAACCATCCTTCACTCAAACGGGAAAAGATCGAAAGTTTGCCAAGGATCTTCACGATCTTTGATTGGAATAGGTTCCTAATATCCTGGAGAAGGTGTGTTCCAAGTTTCATTGAGTTTGGAGTTGTAGATCAAAAGTTACATATATTTACAACTTTGTTTTTCGGGTTGATTTCACTGTTCATCAGGCTGGAGGTCAGACCGCCCAAGGTGACCGGTCTGACCTCTCAAGGTGACCAGTTCGACCGCTATTGACATAGAGGTCAGACCGCCCAGCACTTAGGATTTTAGCTTTTGTTGATTTTGGTTGTTTTGCTCCGGGGTTTGAATTGGATTCAATACAAGACTTCTGCTGTGCTTAGATATTGATCTTCATAGCTCTCATAGCTATCAGAGAGAAAATCGTGTTGAATACGATCTTTGTGAAAAAGAGATCGTGCTCCTATTCACCCCCACTCTAGTCGTCGTTTCGGTCCAACAATGGTCAAGGCGTCATTCATTCCCTGAGGCAGAGGCCATAATGAACGTGCAGTGCACTATTCTGATTCATTCTGAAAACCTGGCTATTCCATACCAGGCATTATTCGATTCTGACGCTAACTTGCAATCCAAAATGCTACAAGTGGCGTTCCAATCTTCTACAGAGCTATATCAATTACCTAAGTCTATTAGTCCATACTAATTAACCTGTACTAATTAGTCCATACAAAAAATTCATCCTCCTCATGCACTCGGTCAACTTTCTAATTATTCACTGAATAATAGTCGGTCAGAAATGCACCAACACAACTACAACACTTCTCATAAACAGCACTACTTCTCCCCCACAGACTACTTTTTTCTCTAACTAAATTTTTCTACCGGTACTACTTACATATAAATTAACAACTTTCGGTTTTCTATTTTTTTTTCTCTAACTAAAATTTTCTACCGGTGCTATTTATACTACTATTTTAACTACAAAACTATTTACTTACTACAAAGAAATACACTACAAAATAAAAAAAATTACCTCACGGACGAATCTTTCCTCCTCCTCTTCTTCTTCCTCTTCCCCTTTCTTTCCTCTCCTCTCTTTCTTTCTTCTCCCTCTTCTGCCTATCGCTCGGTCGGAGACCGAGTCGCGCGCTCCTTATATAAGCCATTCAGTCAACCAACCGTCCGGCGACTGGAGGTTGTTGTCGCTTGGCTGTTGGGCGACTGGATCCAATCGCCCAATGGCTCGACAACTGCATTAATGTTACCCAACGATTGACCGACCGCATTAATATCGCTTGGCCGTTGAGGGACTGAGTCGGTTCAGCGACAGTGGTATATTTTTGTAATAAAAAATTTGCAAGTATAATTTTGTAATTTTGAATAAAAAAATAGATTATTTTTTTAAAAAATTCCCCTTGTGGTTGCAAGTATAATTTTTCTTTTAAAAAAAAATTCCCCTTGTGGTAGGTATTCGCTGGCATTGGCACTACGGGACTCGAGCAGACGTGAATTGACAAGGAAATCATTTTTCAAACTTTTTTATTACTAGTCTTCTCTTGTTAGCTTTATTTTCAAGTATAACGCTTGGAGCCACGCTTCCAACAATCCTTGCAGACTAAGTATAGCTAGATAGTACTTCTTGCAACTAGCTAAATAGCACTGTTGATGAGGTGAGATGGTAAAATCTAGTAATACCATGGTACTACTATGACAATGTTATTTTGTCCGTAGCCAAAGAAAGTTGTGATTCAAAACAAAGTTAGTAAAGGGTTATAAATAGAAAGTTTGCAAAAAAAAGACTATTAAATAAAAAAGTTCAATGAAGTACCACAGGACTCGCACAGTGGCATCTGGATTGGGAACGCCAGATCTGCTGTAACTAGCAGTTGTCAGCACAGAGCACACAGAAACTCCCCTGTGCTGTGCTAGTATGATGTACAACAGTACAAGTAAACCTTGGATCAATCATGTGCCCATAAACACTCCCGGAGGCGGATCTGATGAAAACGTAACCTGGTCCCCGGAACCAAAAGATTTTGTTCGCATCACATGATAAATAATCGGTCCAAACACAAGCAATGTTGGTCAAAGAGACCATCGCAAAGTTGGAAGTAGCACGGAAGCAAGAGTACACACGAGCCATAGCTTTATAAAACAGTCGTCTTTTGGAAACACAGAATGCAGTGTAAGGAGGGAGATAACATGTATTTGAGGCCTACATGTCCATCGGCGCAGCATCCGAGCCCTTGTCCTCCTGCATCGAGCTCGACTCAGCTGGCGGCGCCTCTTCGGTGACTTCCATGGAGTCGATTATTTCTTGGATTCTCTTCTGGTCAATCATCTCGAATGGCTCCACGGTGCCATCGTCCTTTCTGCCAACAATAGCTATGGTGCAATTGGAGCTGGTCAGTTTCTCACCTTGCAGTGTTTCCTTTATGGCGGAGAGGGCATCTTTGATCAGTTGGTCTGGGGTGTAGTCATTGTAGCCCCCAAATCTGCGCTCAAGGAAGGTCTTTGCAGCTTGAGAGCGAGAGCCTATAGCAAATGCCTGGTACTCAAAGTAGTTCCCACTTGGGCAGTTGTAGTAGAGATGGGCTCCAGACTCATCCAGTCCAGCAACAAGGAGGCCAACGCCATAAGGCCTCTTCCATGAACGCTGTGTGCAAACCTGCAACATTGGGAAAAAAAAAGTAAATACAATAACCACCCACCACCTTAAAACGGAGGAAGCATGCGTGAGTATGAAAACACATCGATCTTTAGGAAACAATGTCCTTCCATACAAGTTGAACTAGTAAGTTCAACTACATGGTAACCAAGATGCTGGGTTGAAAGCAATTATTTCAGTACACCTACAAAAGTAGAATAAAAAAACAAATTAATCGCAACTGCATGACACTGGGAAACAGGTGCAGCTCATCTGATGAACTGCTCCCCAAAACAGAAGCACACACCATGCTCTGGAAGCGAAGATGTGTCTATTCAACTACGAACAAAGCGGAGGATGCACAATAGCACCAGCAAGATGTATGCACACACGCTCTGGAAATCAAGATGTGTCTAAGTACGATTACAATCAAGGTGGAGGATGCACAAACAATAGCCTAATTAATGGACCGACATTAATAGTTTGTTATGAAGTAAGATATGTTACTGGGCACAACTTGACCTTCCAGCAGTCAAAACAGAGATGTCTTAAGCACTAGTACCCAACTCCACATCAAATGCTATGTTTTTTTAATCAGGCAGCACTTTATTTATGTTTGAGCATCATTACAAATAATTAATTGGATTAGGTCCGGAGGAACCAAACGCCAAACCGAACACACAGTATCGTTTGAAACCTTAGCAAGCATATGTGCTGCCTCATTACAACTATGATTAACATGAATAAAAGAGAAAGAGAAGCATTAGTGTTAGTTCCATATCGCACGGAGACAATTGGAACGTGGAGGAAGAAGTATTTTTCAAAGCAAACACGAGAAAGAAATTGCTAGTTGCTCTTCTAGATTCCAGGTAGCAATAGCCAGACAAGAAATCACCCTTCACAGCTAGGCTTTGGCAGAACTTTAGTCTCTAACAAGTCAAGAAACCTTTGAGATCGTTTATAAGCTGAAACAATTTCTTGAAAAGCAAGGAGACCATCATGGAGCAGAGATCCTAGTCACAGATGATAGTAAATCTAAAAAGCAGTTCCCCCAATATGGCTTGATTTTCGTATTAAAATCATATACAACCACACATTGTTTTTTTTACTGATGGGCAATGAACTATAAATGTGACCATATGCAACAAGGAGATATTGGCAAGATAAAATTGTCATAAAAATTAGTGTAGCTTATTATTTGTACATATGGTCACTGAGGGGCACTAATGGAAAAGGCAAGCGAACATATGAAAAATAAAATAAAACATGGTGATACAAGGCTACCAAATTGCCAATTATGAGATCCAAATTGGGCCTTGTTACTAAAAAAATGCTATGTTAAAGACATTTGGCACCATTACACATATATCATATATGCAGTATAGCAAAATCTTTTGTCAAGCCAAGCCACACATCATTTAGGATTTAAAAAATGAGGAGCAGCACACAATACATAACTCAAATTGTAAAGAACCTCAAGGTCCTCAACAAAAATCCACCTTTTTTTAATTTACCAGACAAGCTTCTAGCTAAGTGGCGACAATGGAGAACGAAATCACAAGACCAAAAAAAATGACAGCACTTGTTCCCATTGAACCAGAAATAACCCACTCAAGATCCTACTGGATGAGCTCTGAAGAGCACAAGCTCTAAACAATACATTCTTACTTTCCGAGTCATCTTTCGCCCTTTCTGTACCAAAATCTAGCTTCTTTTGAGATTTTTCTTTATTGAATGTATGTCTGTTGCAAGATAGCTCAACTTTTGTGTTTTTGTGAACTAACTTTGCTGACTCCAGACTAAATAGCACAGTCAGAAAGAATAACACAAAAGGTAGCCAAGAGAAATTTAGTCCAGTTGGTCTTCAATTATATCTTATCAGACCATGCATATCAAATCTCAGTTTGCAAAGCCTAATACTATACACTTTAGAGATAAAAATTCTAGTTGATGCCTACGGATGGATAAAAGCACTCATCAAATCTGAATACACACAAGCCCACATTTAAACAACTTCCACAAGTGAAATTCACAACAGCATGTTAAGCATCAGGCAAAGATGGGGGGAAACTCCAAACCTAGACTGCGCCTTTCAGTTAAAAGTGAGGAGTCATCTGACGGGAAACTCTGATACTGCTGTAGTTTCCATATTGGTGCAAATATCTACATGCCAACAGAAGTAACCGGCAACCAAAACCATAAAAAAATCTATTTTTTCAAGAATTCTACGTGCCTAAATTGTAATCGCAAATAAGCCCCAAATTGGAGTTCAGATCCTGATCTGTACCACTAGCCAAAGCATGGGAAGTCTAATTTGGGCCCTAGGTGCGGGCTCCCAGCGCCATCACCCATGAAAAAACCTAATCGCCAACAAAAATCCTAGCCGAGATTACCTCCCTAAGCACGAAGCCCCTGCTCCCGCTTCAGATCTGATCCCTCTAGCTCGAAACCCTAGGCACACAAGCAGATCGAGCAATCCAACAGCAGCTGAAACAACCGTAGAGCGGAGATCGCGAGGGGGGAGATGGGCATCGGGACGGACCTGCGCCTTGTCGGCGAGGCGCAACGCGAGCCTGGAGACCGGGAGCGGCGCGTCGTAGACGAAGGCGTGGTTGATGCACTCGGAGCGGAGGAAGCGCGAGAGGACGCGGCCGTCGGCGGTGAGGCCGGCGAGCGCGACCCCTGCGTGGTCGGCGACGCGGAAGACCTTGCGCTGGTGGGAGGAGAGCTCGGAGGCGGCCTTGTTGACGGCGGCGAGGACGGCGTGGGTGCGGGAGCGGAGGCCGACGCAGGCGGAGCCCTGCTTGACAGCCTCCATGGCGTACTCGACCTGGAAGAGCCGCCCCGCCGGGCTCCACGTCGTCACGTCGGTGTCGTACTGGTTCCGGAACATTCTCGAAGCTTCTTCCTCCTCTCCCGCGGTGTGGGACGCGACACGAAGTGTGTGTGTGTAGGGTTTGGGTCCTTGGGCTCCCTTCCCTTCCCGTGTGCTTTAATTCTGTTGGGAGTGTTGGTGTGGTGCGGTGACGACCGAGACCGAGGCGGCGGCCTTCTTGGGCTCCAAGCCTCCAACACGGAGAGCCGGACTGCGAAGAGGACGGTGCGTCGGGCCCACCTGGCAGAGACAATGGTGAGCTGTATGATATTTCAAGCTTTATGGTTCCCGGCCTAAAGGAAAACCGTTCTGGCCCGTTCGATGTCGTATCTGATTGGGGCCTGGCTTTGGGCCTTAGCAGCTATGGGGACTCAGCTTTGAAAAGGCAGAGCTCCTGCCAGTTTCTGCTAAAAAAAATACTCCATTCGGGATTTTTTTTAGAAAGGCAGAGCTCCTGCCAGTTTTCTTGATTTCTTTTATTGTGTGTTTCTTGCTCTTCCGTGTGTGTAGCTCTTTTTTTTTTGCCATAGATCTGGCTCTCTCTTTGTTTCGTTATATTGCCGCGAATCGCCGTTGTTGCGTTCTTCTTCCTCTTGATGCATTTGTAGCTTTGTGCTTTTTTGTTCCTGCTTTTGTGCGGTCTTCTCGCTGCCTCGTCCCATCTGGTTCTTACTTTTATCCATTTCATTTTGCTCGGTGCTGGCAACGGTCAATTTTAGTGATCTTTCTATTTTGTCCTTCTGCGTACTAGAGTTTTTTTTTCCCTTGCCTGTAGTGCTCTCTATTATTCTTCTCTTCCCGTTCTGCTTACCTCGGTATCTTTTTTTACTCTCTTTTCTGTTTTTCCCTTCGTTTTAGTTGTCTGGTTCTTAGTTTTTCCCATTTCCCTTTGCTCGGTGCTGGAACCATTCTGTTTTAATGAGCTTTCTTTTTTGTTCGTCTTGCCTCTACGTCCTATTTTTTTGTTCGTCTTGCTTGCGTTCGTCGTTCATCTATAGGCTCTTTCTGTCATTATTCGGTTTGGGATATTATTATTTCTGCCTTTTGCCTCAGCTCAGTACTTTGTTCGTGCTGAGTTTTGTTGCGCGCCCTCATTTATCTCCCTTATTTGTAGATTCGCTCCCTGTTTCCCGGTTTTGGTCCAACGTCCGCGAAACTTCGGTGTTTTTTTTTCTTCTTTTGTGCCTGCTACGTTGTGAGCTTCCTTATTCGTGTTCTTGTTGTATATTTTCTTCGCTTTACCTATTTGTGTGTCCTGCAGTTTGGTATATAGCTTTGTTGCACACACGTTTTGTACATTCCCAACATTGTTTTTATTCATATGTTTAGTGTTACTGCTTATATATGTTGCCTCTGCCTATATATGCTTCTTTTCTCATATGCATACTCTATATATAGTCATAACTATCTGCATAGCCAGGTATTGTTCATATGAATATATAGCCTTTCTTGCCTGTATGACTGCTCTATATATATAGTACATATTGACTTTATGAAATACTATCAGTGATGTCCATAGCATTCTCTCATTTCTCGCTCAATTGAAACGTCATTTATCCATTTCGTCTTCTTACCTGTGCATTCCTTTCTGATCGTCCGCTCTGCTATTCTTGCACGCCTTGTTCTTACTGTTTTCCTATCTTTTTCCTTCTCTTCGGGTGCTTCCCCTATTTTCTCTAAGTCGTATCTATTTTTCACCCTTCGATTCCGCAGTTTCTCCGCGATGGTTTCCCCCCGCTTTTGTACCATCTTGCTATTTTTCTTTTTAGAGTTTATTTGGATATATTGTGATCCGACTCAATCCCTTCGGATTGATTCAGAATTGAAACTAAAATCTCTTTCAATCCGAAAGGATTGGTTCTAATCCCTCTCCATCCAAACAAGCCCTTATCTGAAATATCCTTCCCATTTTCCCCCGTTGTTAGCCAAGGAATATTTTAGGTTGTGGATCTCCTCGATTGTATTGTATTCTTAAGTGTGTTGTATGTATACTTGTCACTTTTGATGTATTTCAGTATTTGTTGCTGTATATGCGTTACTATGGGGCGTCCTAATTCACCTTCCTTATTCTACGGTCTCAGTCCAACGTCCGTGACTCTTCGATGCTCTTCTTTGTGCCTGCTACACTGTAAATTTCCTTCTACGTATTCCTGTTGTGTATTTTCTTCGCTTTCACCGTTTGTTCGACCTTCCTGTCGATGTGTGTTTCCTCTTTCTTTATATGGTCCTTTTCTGATGTGCATACTCTACATATAGTTAGAATTAGTTGTGTACATAAGTCTCGCTACAAATTTCTAGAAAAACAGAAACTAATATTCCTATCTCAGTGTTCAAGATAACAACAGATAATAAAGCTAAATAAACAACAAGTGTAAGATAGATATACCCAGAACCAGTAGACGGAACAACAGCAGCAGAAGTGTTGGTAAGGTCATCGTTCGCCATGGCGTAGTGGTAGTAGTCGTGCAAATGATGTAGATGAAGCAGATGATCGGATGATGACGAAGCAGCGATCGGATGAAGACGAAGCAGCGAGCAGTCACGCGAACGCTCCCCAAAAATCTTATTCGACCTCGCTCGTGCAAGCCTTTAAGGACGGGGCTTCCGGAGGCCTGCTCTCCCGGTTCGACCGTACACGTGCCTTGCGGGATGGATATCACCAGACACAACAGCAACAAACTCGAGAATTCTTTCTTAGTCGCTCGTGGGAGTGAATTGGAGAAGCTCAAACACGAACAGTTCACTGTTCTTGTAATAGCCAAAAATAAAAAACGAAGAGGCAGAGACCAGAGGAAATGGTTGCCATCAACCAGTGCAAACCGTAGCCATAACTCACTGGTAACTAAACCGTTACTGCCAGCCATTCTTTAATGCCATTATTTTGAGTTGGTGCTTTTCGATTTTCGAATAGATAAAGAAAAACACGCACGGCACGGCTCGGCGAGCGAGCGCGTGTGTTAGCTTTCTCCAATTCCACAAGGGGGCTACCAGGTTCCACCTTATAAAGTGGTGTAACTCCCCTTCAACTCTTCATATGGGACTAATCAATTTTAACACGTGCATATAGGCCTTTGAGATTCTTCAAGAATTAATTAGAAATAAAAACTAAATTCAGCATGTATTAATTCCTACAGATAAGCTCCTTTGATTTCGTATGCTTGCTCTACATATAGTAAGTATTGTCTTCGTAGAATAGTACCTAACATGTACAGAGCCTTCTTCGTTTTGTCGTTGAATTGAAACGTCGTCTATTCATTTCATCTTCTTACCTATGAATTTCTTTCCAATCATCTGCCCTGTCTTCCAGACTTCTTATCTTTTCTACTATTTTCCGGTTGTTCTGCACATGCTTTGTTTATTGATTGTACATATTTATCTTCCTCAGCTTATTACACCATGCCTCCAGTATTTTAGTTCCTTGCTGACAAGACCTGTTCTCATCCCTATGTACGATACATATATCTTCCTATTCCCCGTCCTGCAGAATCCATGCCTCATACAACGCACTTTCCACTTCTACTTCTTGGAGAAGACCAAGTATATGCTCTTCTGAACTTCTATTTCTCTCGTTCTTCATCTCTCTTATATTACGCCTATATCTTCACACCTGATTTTCTTCGCTTTATATATATGACACTACTAACGAAGTTCGCAATAGGATCCACGCATTAGACTTGTCAGAAAATACTATGATGCACATGCTTGATTACCACAACCCTTTGGTTCAACAATTTCGTCCTGCGAGAGACCGCTTGTGCGAATTTGGTTTCGACGACCTGTGGGCATTAGAATTGTTGGAGCTAGAGCGGGCGATCCAGTCCAATATAATTTACCTACCTGCGATGAACTAGAGCTATTAGTGGTTGACGACTTTTCCCTGGAAACCTACAAGCGAGATATCGTGGTCCGTAATAAATCTGGTGAACTACGACAGATATCTCCCTTGCATCCTGCTTTTATGTCTCTACAGTATCCATTATTGTTTCCCTATGGTGAGCGTGGCTTTCAGGTGGCGTTTTCTCGATAGCACTGCGCGTTTCACTCGCCTCGAATCTTATCCATGTTTGTTCAGCTTGCGCCGTGGTGCGTGAAGCCGTGGATGGTTATGCTTTCTTGCTTCCTTCTTTCTTTTCTTGGGATCGGAGAGTTCGGGTTGATGAGTTTCTTATCTATCTTGTTACTTATATAAAGAAAAATGATCCTTAATATTGTACACGGTTTATAAAAAAATAAAGAGAAATCTAAAGTTCATTTATATCTCTGTGTTCAATATACTATTATGCTCTTACGTTCTTGCATTGTCTTTATGATTCTGCGTTTGTCTACGAAGTAATCGCTAGGACTGGACTCGCCAGCGAAGGTTCCTCAACACGTTATCAACACGATTGACTCTACTCGGATTAAAAGGTAATCGTCGATTAACGACATTCGTAGATCTAATCGTTTTCTAGATTACTTTCAATTATGCAAATTTTGCTTTCTAGATTAGTTTCTACAGTGCAAATCTTCTCTAATCTAACACGAGCCGACTTGAATTCTCCGGCACAATGTCGATCGAAAGATTGTAAGAAAGAGAAGATGATGATTGCACTATGGATTGCAAATCTGTTCTAATCTACCGTGCGCTGACTTGAAGTCGTCGGTCAAGCCGATCGATGGATGCATGAACAGTACATTGTATGAGCAAGAATAGAAAAATATCGCTCGTCTTGATCGCTTGAATCGCGCCGATCGCAAGACGGGCTACTCCACTATCACTGGCCTATAGCCAGACGCCGTCGCTGCCACCCTCGAACGGGCGCGCCACCCCACACGGCGCCGCCTCCACCAAGGCTCGGTTGCCGCCTGCGCTTGGAGCTGAGCAGCTGCCGCGTGCCACGCTTGAAGCATCAGAGCCGCCGCACGGCCATGGCAATGACGGAAACAAAAGAAGAAAAAGAGGAAGGGGGGAGGCTCCGGCAGCCACGCGGAAGCCTCCGGCCAGCCGCCTCCCCGCATAGAGCAGCCTTCGGCCCAAAGTCGCCCAGCTTCCACGCTGCCACCTTGAAGCGACGCCTTCCTCTAGCGTCGACCCCGCCGCCACATGGCAACTTCGCAGTCATTGCGCCGCTTCGTCTTTGCCGCCATGAAGCGGCGCCGCCTCTGGCGTCGGCCTCGCCACGCATGGCCGCCTCGCAGGCCGCCGCCCGAGCACGCCCCCGAGCCTCCCCGCCGCCGGCTAGCGCGCCATCGCCTCGCACCGGCCGCCACACTCGAAAAAAAGCACGATGGGGAGAACCCTAACCCCCCAGCGCCCTTTTAGATAGAATACGACAGCTCGATCTTCCGATAGGTTCGATTGGTTTCGTCGTGAGGACGTTAACGCTTTGAGGCTTCTGACCCGCAGACCGTTACCTCGCAATTCGCTATACCCGCACGACTGTCGTTATCGACCACGCTTGCACGCGATCGACCTTACCACGAGGGTTATGGTTCCTGCAAGCAATCGAAGCAACTCACAAGAATAAAGTAGATGCAATCTGAATTGTATTGCGAATATGGATGAAGTTCACAAGGTGGGGTTCCTCAAACCGATCAAACGGCGAAACTGCAAAGTGGCAGAATAATCTAAGAAAAACCCGTCTCTAAACTATGACGGCTACTGTATATATAGAGAGGGACGTGAGGAGGTCGACCTAGGGTTGTGCAGCCGTGGAACGAGGCGTACACAACCTGGACTCCGACCTTGTCACGCTTACAAAGTCCTATTAGATCCAAAATGGTGACGCAGCATCTTGTGTCGTGTATCTCTGGTCGAAGACCTGGTCGTAGGACTGGTCCTGGGGTGGTCTTGAGGAGTCCATGCTATCTCTGGTCGTAGATTGTGTCCAACGAGTCCAACTGGTCGTAGGCTTTCTTGAAGTGGTCGTAGACCATGCGGAGCTGGTCGTAGACCTTCTTGAAATTGTCGTAGTCCTAGATTCCTAATTACAAGTAAATCATCTCCATTAGGCAGCATCATAGAGTTCTCAAATAATACATTCAGCCCTAGAAACGAATTTACCTGATAAATTAAGTGACGTGCTCGAGCTCTTGTCATAGGACCTTGTAGTTCAGGAACCGGATTTGAAGGATTTTGTGTAGTGCGTGTATCCGAAGGAGTGATGTCCTCATCATCCTCCCCCTCTTGAATTGGAGTCGTCCTCGACTCAAGCTCATCTTCTTCTCCCACGTATGGTTTCAAATCTGAAATTTTAAACGTGGGGCTAACCCCAACATCTGCAGGTAACTCCAATTTTTATGCATTATCATTTATCTTCTTAATTATCTTAAACGGTCCATCAGCTCTAGGCATCAACTTTGATTTTCTTAGTTTCAGAAACCTATCCTTTCTCAAATGAACCCAAACTAAATCACCCGATTCAAATTTGACAGCTTTCCGACCTTTACTTCCAGCAGCCCTATACTTTTCAGTTATACGCTCTATATTGTCTTTAGTTGTTTCATGCAACTTAAGAATAAATTCAGCACATTTCTTAGCATCTAGATTAATTTTTTTCAGAGGTAGGCATAGGTAGTAAATCAATAGGAACACGGGGATTAAAACCATACACTGCCTGAAACGGACTTACCTTGGTGGTGGAGTGTACTGACCTATTGTAAGCAAACTCAATATGCGGTAAACACTCTTCCCACATCTTCAAATTCTTCTTTAACACCGCCCGCAACATGGTGGATAACGTGTGGTTGACAACCTCCGTTTGTCCATCAGTTTGGGGATGGCATGTAGTAGAAAACAGCAGCTTTGTCCCCAATTTATTCCAAAGTGATCTCCAAAAGTGGCTCAAAAACTTCGCATCGCGATCAGAGACAATAGTATTGGGCACTCCATGTAAGCGAATGATTTTCCTGAAAAACAAATCAGCTATGTTTGTAGCATCATCGCTTTTGTGACAAGATATAAAATGTGATATTTTAAAAAATCGATCCACTACTACAAATATACTATCGCTCCCCCTCTTTGTCCTAGGCAATTCTAAAACAAAATCCATAGAAATATCATCCCAAGGGGCGCTAGGAATAGGAAGAGGCATATAAAGTCAATGTGGATTGAGACGGGACTTAGCTTTGTTGCATGTAGTGCAGCGAGCCACGTAGCACTCGACATCGCGCCTCATCTTTGGCCAAAAGAAGTGGGTGGTCAGCACATCTTGTCTTCTTTGCTCCGAAATGCGCCATCAAACCTCCTCCATGCGCCTCCTGTAACAACAAAAGACGAACGGAGCTAGCTGGAACGCATAGCTTGTTAGCACGATAGACCAAACCATCATTCAGCACATATTTATTCTATATTTTTCCTCCTTTACACTGTTCGAGTACTTCCTTAAAGTCCAAATCAGTGGCATATAAACTCTTAATGGCCTCCAAACCAAATATCTTATGATCAAATTGAGATAACATGATATAACGTCTAGAGAGCGCATCAACAATCGCATTGTCCTTACCTTTCTTATGCTTGATGATATATGGAAACGACTCAATAAATTCTACCCAATTAGTATATCGTTTATTCAGTTTAGCTTGACTTCTAATATGTTTTAGCAATTCATGATCAGAATGTATAACAAATTCTTTGGGCCATAGATAATGCTGACAAGTTTGAAGCACGCGAACTTAAGCATACAATTCTTTATCATAGGTGGAATAATTCAGACTAGGTCCATTTAGTTTCTCGCTGAAATATGCAACCGGTTTACCTTCTTGAATCAATACACCACCTATCCCAATCCCACTAGCGTCACATTCAATCTCAAAAATCTTACCAAAATTAGGGAGTTGCAGTAGGGGTGCTTGGGTGAGCTTCTCTTTCAATAAGTTGAATGCCTTCTCTTGCGCAGGTCCCTATTGGAAAGACACTCCTTTCTTTGTTAATTCATTCAATTGTGCAGCAATGGTGCTGAACTCCCACACAAAACATCGATAGAATCCAGCAAGGCCGTGGAAACTCCGCACATGTGACACAGTGGTAGGTGTCGGCCAGCTTTGGATGGTTGCAATCTTTGTCTCATGCACCTCAATTCCCTGTGGTGTCACAACATTACCAAGAAACACAACTCGATCGGTGCAAAAGGTGCACTTTTCGAGGTTACCAAACAAACGTGCATCTCTCAAAGTATTAAAAACAACACGTATATGATTCAAGTGTAGCTCATGCGACTTACTATAAATCAAGATATCATCAAAGTAAACCACCACAAATTTCCCAATGAAAGGACGTAAAACTTCGTTCATTAATCGCATAAAAGTGCTAGGTGCATTAGTTAGACCGAAAGGCATCACTAACCACTCATATAGTCCGAACTTACTTTTAAAAGCAGTTTTTCATTCATCTCCCAATTTCATTCTAATCTGGTGGTAACCACTCCACAAGTCAATCTTTGTGAAAATAATAGAACCACTCAATTCATCAAGCATGTCGTCTAGCCTAGGAATAGGATGATGATACCTTATGGTAATATTATTAATCGCTCTGCAATCAACACACATACGCCAACTACCGTCTTTCTTAGGAACCAAAAGAACAGGAACATCACAAGGACTAAGGCTTTCTCTTACGTACCCACGGTCCAACAGATCTTGGACCTGTCGTTGAATTTCCTTAGTCTCCTCCGGATTGGTCCTATATGCAGCACGGTTTGGCAAAGTCGCTCCTGGAATCAAATCAATTTGATGCTCAATCCCTTGAATATGCGGTAATCCTGGGGGTATCTCAGCTGGAAATACATCCACGTACTCCTGCAAAAGATTAGCAACAGCAGGAGGTAGAGAGCTAGATATATCCTTAAGTGAATATAAAGTATTTTTGCATATCAACGCATAGCATGGAAGCTCATTATCATAAATGTCAGCAAGTTCAGATTTAGTGACAAATATAACACTCCTCTTCAATTTAATTCCCTCGAACTTAGAATTAGACGTCACTTTCTCCCCTTTAGGTAGGAAAATACATTTTGCTACTTGCTGATTTTCAGAACCATGCTTATTGGTGTTTCTTTCATTTTTAGCGCGCTCTTCTTCATCTTTCAAAATTTCAACAGGTGTCAAAGGCAACAATTTAATCTTCTTACCCTTACGTGAGAACGAGTAGGTATTAGCTCTACCATGGTGCAAAACATCATTATCATATATCCAAGGCCTACCTAGCAACAAAGAGCATGCTTGCATAGGCACTATATCAAAGTCGGTACTATCTTTGTAATTACCAGCTGAAAACTGTACTCTCACAACTTTATTTACCTTTAACTTTCCAGACGATTTGAACCATTGGATGTAGTATGGATGTGGGTGTGGTTGTGTGGTCAAGCCAAGCTTCTCGACCATCTCAGAGCTTGCAAGGTTATTGTAGCTCCCTCCATCAATGATGACTCTACAGGCTATGTCTTTCACGAGAAATCTGGATTGAAATAAGTTGTGCTACTGATTTTGCTCCGTCTTCTCCACTTGTGCGCTCAGCACTCGTTGTGCAACAAGGCTCACATGACTCCCTGCGCCAACAGCAGCTACTTGTTCCTCGACATCATCGGCATCACTGTCTATCTCGTCTCCTCCATCTGCAAGGTTAGCTGCAGGTACATATTCATCCTCAATATCACTAGCACTTACATAACTACCGTTTTCGGTGGCAAGATATGCTCGCTGACTTGGGTGATGTGTCCCATTCCCTTGCAACGGTGGCAAACAATCCTAGTGGTACGACCCGTGGAAGCAACCGAAGAAGAACTCCTGGCTAGGGTCTACACACTAGTAGATTTGCTTACCTCGGGTGCATGTGATGTTGTCTGAGGTGCTGCTGAACGCGCCCTACTAGCGGAGGGGGCAGCAGACTGTGTAGCTGAAGGTGGGATTGTTTTAACTTACCCCGGCATTGATCTTGGTGTAAACGTGCTTCCAAAATTGTTCCTTGGCCTCTGCTGTCGTCCCTACAATTTCTTTTCTGCCAAACACGCAAGTTGGAACAATCTACAGACACTATCATATTCTTTGTAATCAACTATGTCTTGAATTTCATGTCTTAATCCCCCATAAAAACGTGCTATATCAGCCTCTTCGTCCTCAATAATATCACAACACAACATACTAATTTCTAGTTCTTGATAATATTCTTCTACGGATCTATTACCTTGGTTTAAGCGTTGTAATTTATTACGCAAGTCACGTTTAAAGACGGTGGAACAAATCTGTTACGCATAGCAACCTTTAAAGCATCCCACGTAGTAGGCGCTAATCCATCGTTTCATACCCTATTCCACCAAATGATGGCAAAAATTTTAAATTCACTTGTGACTTGCATAACTCTATGCACTTCAGGAACTAAGTGAGCATTAAATTTTTGTTCTACTGTTATCTCCCAATCTAGATAAATTTCAGCATCATAAGCACCCGCAAAGGATAGCATAGTGAACTTGACTTTAGCATATGGATCATCATTAACACGCGCATTATGTTGCTGAAGGTTATCACCTCTCATACCTTGACGGTTGAAGTTCATCCGGTTCCGTTGTCATGCATCAAAGGCGTCGTGGTTACACATCTCATTATCATTGTCAAGCTCATGGTCATGGGCTGCACCATGAGGTTCCACACGTCCATTGTTCGGTCGTTGATTGACCAAACCATCAATACGTGCATTGAGCATTGCAATACTATCATTGACTTGTCGCAGTGTAGTATTTGTTTCCGCAAACTTCCTATCAATGTCATCATTAATAGCATGACGGTGCTCATCCAACACTCTCGTGAGCTCTTCTCTCAAAACACACTCTTGCGCATCCAATTCTTCACCTGCTATGGTTAGTAGGAGACAAAAGACAACACAAAGGTGTTATCCCTATCAACTACTAGGTGGTGGAAGGTGGAATCACACACTCTCGAGCGTCTTACCAAGCTCTTATGAGTTTCTTACCAAATCGCAGCAGGTGGTCTGATCGGATAAGGTAGGATGTATGACCACGGCGGAGGCGAATGCGAAGATCCAAATCTGAGGGCCGAAGGTATGTGGAGCTCGGACATGCAATGTTTAGTAGCAAGGAATAGCAATAATGAAATCAGATTAGCAAAGCTAAATAAAAGTCAACAGTACTCGTCACAGTTGTTGGCCCAAACGCGTTCCTAGAACTAGCTCAAGCAAGCTGAAAAATAGGGTAGATACAAAGGATTCCAAAGGATGCAATGCTGGGAGTGGTGGTAGACCAACTGGGGGTGGTCGATTTGCTTCCTTTTCTTTTCTTTTCTTTCTTTTTTTCCTTTTCTTTCTTTCTTTCCTTTTCTTTTCTTTTTTTTCTTTTGCACTCTTTGTTTTTTTTTTTTGCAAACGTGATCCGAGCTCAAAATTCTTCTGCTAGCTTTTCTGGGTCCGATGAGGTGAGTGGGTTACAAACTTTTTCCAGAGAGTAAGGGTATAATGGTAATTATACCCCTCTATCTGAACTTTGGCTATGGAAATTCTTTTCGGACTTTGTTTGGCAGGCACGATATGATGAGTGCGTGGGGTGTCTGAGAGCAACTAGAAACAGATAGGTTTGTCTGGGCGGAGACGAGTGGACGGTCGAATCCGACCAGGTGATCGAAACCGATCAGGTGGTAGATCCCGAGTGGATGGTTGAATGGGTGTTGCTCGAATAGGTGGTCGATTTCGAGTAGGATAGAGAAGCCGAATCTGAGTAGGTGGTCGTATGGGGGGTAGTGTCTCGATGATCGAATCCGACCATGTGATAGATCCCGAGTGGATGGTTGAATGGGTGTTGCTCGAATAGGTGGTCGTATGGGGGTGGTGTCTCGATGATCAAAATAGCAAAGACTCGACGCTAGAAACTAGATCACAACGACTAGACTAGCAACAAAGACACCGACGATGGACTCAAACTCAACAACGCGAAAACTGAAAACACAATTGCGGTAGGCACAAAGTGGTTTGGACAGCGGAAGAACTAAGATCTAAAACTTTTTTTGTAGGGTAATTTTCTGGAGGTGATGGAACACAACTAACAAAAAGGGGATAAACGAGATTACCTAACGGGCAACCTTCGCTCTGATACCACTTGATAGAATACGGCGGCCCAATCTTTCGATAGGTTCAATTGGTTTCATCGTGAGGACGTTGACGCTTTCAGACTTCCGACCCGCAGACCGTTACCTCGCAATTCGCTATGCCCACACGACTGTCGTTATCGACCACGCTTGCACGCGATCGACCTTACCACGAGGGTTATGGTTCCTACAAGCAATCGAAGCAACTCACAAGAACAAGGTAGATGCAATCTGAATTGTATTGCGAATATGGATGAAGTTCATAAGGTGGGGTTCCTCAAACCGATCAAACGGCGAAACTGCAAAGTGGCAGAATAATCTAAGAAAAACCAGTCTCTAAACTATGACGGCTACTGTATATATATAGGGGGACGTGATGAGGTCGACCTAGGGTTGTGCGGCCGTGGAACGAGGTGTACACAACCTGGACTCCGACCTCGTCACGCTTACAAAGTCCTATTAGATCTAAAATGGTGACGCAGCACCTTGTGTCGCGTATCTCTGGTCGAAGATCTGGTCGTAGGACTGGTCCTGGGGTGGTCTTGAGGAGTCAATGCTATCTCTGGTCGTAGATTGTGTCCAACGAGTCCAACTGGTTGTAGGCCTTCTTGAAGTGGTCGTAGACCTTCTTTAACTGGTCGTAGTCCTAGATTCCTAATTACAAGTAAATCATCTCCATTAGGCAGCATCATAGAGTTCTCAAATAATACATTCAGGCCTAGAAACGAATTTACTTGATAAATTAAGTGACGTGCTCGAGCTCTTGTCATAGGACCTTGTAGTTCAGCAACCGGATCTGGAGGATTTTGTGTAGTGCGTGTATCCGAAGGAGTGATGTCCTCATCACTTTTAACCTGATCATTTGGGCGGACGGGCCCGGCCCGAAAAAAGGTGATTTTGCAAAAAGGACCCTAGAATTCTAAAAACTTACGAGATTCTTTCACGAATAAGGAGATTTTGCGGAAAAAACCCTCAGAAAATCTGAAAATTACGCGTAATTTTTTCTCAAAAATGAAATTTCACATTTTAACCCCTGAAAATTGTAAAATTCTCCGAAAAATCATTTTCCAGCAGAAAAAGGTCTCAGGAATTCAAATTTTGAATCGATTTTTGTATTTAAAGCATGTTTAATTTTATTATTATTATTTCTATGCAATTCATGTATTGTATTTACTGTTTTTGATTATTTGTTATTGTTTATATTGATTTTAATCACTGAAAATAGCTGTAAATCATGAAAAATGTATAGAAACATACGAGAACATTGTGATAATTTTTTCAACCATGCTATGCAAGTTACCAGCAATAATCTTATGCACTTTTTGCATGAATATGCAGATAACTGGCATTACGAACCAGGAATTCGAAGAGCTGGTCCAGCATGACCACAATTACCTGACTTGGGCATCAAATGTAAAAATCATACATGGAGCCAAGAAGCTCCGTGCTGCTATTGGACCTGGCACCTTGAAGGACGCCATTCCAATTGCCGAGGAGAATAATCAAACACTTCATTTCCTCAGACATCATCTCTACCTAACACTTAAGAATGAGTATATGGCAAAAAAGAACGTACTAGCTTTATGGACCACACCAAAGAAGCGGTTTGAAAAGTTGAAGTACATCATTCTTCCTCAGGCAAAGCAAGAATGGAACCGACTACGTTTTGCTGACTATAAGACCGTGGGGGAGTACAATTATGCATTGCACAAAATTTGTACAAGTATTCAACTGTGTGGTAAGGTAACCACATATGAGCAGAAGATTGAGAAAACTCTCTCTACCTTTCACTCAAACACGGTGCAATCCGCACGCAACTGTCGTCAAGATGGCTACAAGTAGTATGTCGAACTGATTGATATCATGCAAGTTACGAAAGCTCAAGATGACATTTTCAGAAAGAACTACATCTCACAGCCACCTAGTAGCAAAGTTGGCCATGAAGTCAATGCAAACAGCTACAAGGTGAGGAAGCCTCATTCAAAAGAAAGAGGCAAGAAGGGTAAAGATCATGGGTCAAAAAACTAAGCAGAATGCTTAAGCCAAAAAGAGCGAACAAAAAAAGCACGATGAGAAGCCGTATGGTTAGCAGGACCAAAGTTGCCACAAATGTGGCACTTAGGGTCATTGGTTACGTGTTTGCCGTGAGCCGCAGTACGTAATTGATGCTTTCAAGGCTAATAAGAAGGGCAAAGGATAACATGAGGCATACCTTGCCATGGTAGGCACAGAGGATCCACAATCATCGGATGCACCCATGGATATGGATATCTTGGTAGCAGCCCCCACCACACCTTCTTTGGACAGTGCTATGGTTCCTGAGTGGTTCGTTGAAGTAGATACAAGACTTTGCTTAGATGTTTTTCATGGAATTGCAGTTCCACCACATAGGAATACATAGCCTGTTTGCGACTTGGCTATATGCAGGTCCGACAGGAACCCGACATCTGCATAGCCATTCATAGACAGGTTGTGGTTCTTTCTGTAGAACAAACCAAGTTCTTTGCTTTCTTGGAGGTAATAGAAGATATCCATTATTTTCTACCAATGCCTTTGGTAGGTTATGTACTATACCTTGTTAATAAGTTTACGGCAAATGCAATGCCTGATCTAGTACATTTTGTTAAATAGACGAGTGCCCCTACTGCACCTAGGTACAGGAATTCTGGTCCCAGGACTTCCTCCCCCTCTTTTTTAGGTCTGTACGTGTCTTTGTCTTGCTGCAAGGATCTCCTGACCATCAACACTTTCGAAGGATATGCCTTTTTCAAAGCCGAGCCTTTCCAATATTTTTTGAGTGTAGGTTGGCTGATGTACTAGAATCCCTTCAAGGGTATGCTCAAGCTGCAAGCCTAGACAATATTTAGTTTTACCAAAATCTTTTATTTTGAACTCCGACTCCAGGTAAGAGACTGCTTTCTTAATACCTTCCAGGGTTCCAACGATATTCAGATCATCTTCATACACTGAGATTATACAAAATCCATCCTAGGATAGTCGTATAAATACACAGGGATAATTCTCATTATTCGTGTAGCCTTTCTTTCATAGAAAGTCGCTTCAAGCAATTATACCACATCCTACCTGATTGTTTAACTCCGTACAGTGACTTTCTGAGCTTGACACCATACAAATTTTTATCTGCTCTATCTTGGTTCTGGATATGGATACATTCATGTATCTTCATATAAATGTCTGAATCCAATATTCTATAAAAGTATACTGTTACCACATCCATCAATTTCACTTATAACTTCAAGTTTACTGCCTTTGAAATTAAATATCTAAAGGGTGGTTTCGCCCATGTCCGGGGAATAGGTTTCTTCATAAACAACTCCTGAATGTTGAGTGAAATCTTGTGCAACAAGCCTTGATTTACTTCATTATTTTCATTTCTCTTTCGAACAAATACACACTTATACCCTACGGGGTGCATATGGGGAGGCGAACGGCTTACTGGCCCATACACCTTTCTTTTATTCAGAGAAAATAATTCTATTTCTATTACCTTCTTCCAATCTTCTCAATTTGATCTTTTTTTACATTCAACGAGCGATATAGGCTCTGGATCAAGATCGATGATTGTGGCGATTTTCTTTGCAAAAATATTATCGACATTGGCTGTTGTCTTATTCATAGATTCTCCCGAGGTCACAATGTTTATAGCTATTTCTTCAAGGGGTGTTTCTTCTAATGTTTCTACTTGCTCACTGCTGCTTTCAATTACAGAGGCAAGTCCCTTTAGTTTTCTAGCTCCGATGTGTGCGCACATATCCATGCTGGTATCTTCCTTCATGGGGGTGTTCAATTCTGGTATGCCTTTTCTGAAGGTTCCATACTAGTGCGAGGTCTCAATTGGCTCCCCTTCTGGTTCTGGGGAACTTTGATGATCGGCTGTGTCAAGTCCTTCTTATCCTTTTTCACCAGGCGTCCCCGGTTACTTCGGATTCGAGGGGCCGGAGTTCTCGTCCTTTCAGAGGCCTTAGGACGGGATTAGGGATACCTTCATCGATATTTTAAACCCTCTTGGTGCATTGCGTACAGGCACATGCGACTTGGTCATGCTCTTCAAATCACTAAAGTAGTCAGACAGATGATTTACTAATGTTTGCAAATCAATTATCTTCTGGACTACAATTGTCTTCTAGACTTCAATTGTCTTCTAGACTTCTCTATATGCTTCACTAGTGCGTGGGTCATGTGCATGGATTTTAATTATCTTCTGAACTTCAATTGCCTTCTGGACTTCTCTATTTCTTGATATTTTTCATCAAGTGGTTGATTTCCTCCCCGTAATGTCGGAAAACAATACTCATCAAATATACTATTAGCGAGGCGGGCTGTATGCAAATTTCCAGTCATAGGGTCCAAATACCTGATTATGGATGTTGTCTCATTACCAACGTATATCCTAGACCTTCGGAGAGGGCCCATTGTAGTTCGCTGCGGTGGTGGTATATGTACATAAACATTGTAACCAAACCTTCGTAGATGAGAATTTTTTTTTGATGCTGATCCTTGCGCTAGTTGCATAGGTGAATGGATGTTATATGCATGTGGTCTAAGATTGATGAGAGTTGCTGCGTGCAGAACTGCGTGTCCCCAACATGTAGTTGGTAAATAACAATTCTTTAAAATTCTATTAATCCATTCTGGGTGTGGACATGCGGTATGGAATGCCAACTTTAATTCCCATTTTCATGCAATAATCATCAAGTGCATTCGAAGTAAATTCTGCAGCGTTGTCCATTCTGGTGGACTTCACATGATGATAAGGGAAATTATCTATGAGACTAGCCTTGCAGAAGCATGGTTTCTCGTAGACAATAAACAAACGTGCGACCGTTTTGAGGAAGCATCGATGAGCACCATAAAATACCTAAATGACCCTGGCAGGGGCTGTATAGGACCGCAAAAGTCTCCCTGGATATGGTCCAGAAATGCAGGGACTGCATCCTTCTCTTTATGATTTGAGAAATTTATTATATTGACATTATGTCCCTGTGAATTGTTAATTATATTTCTCATGATCCTAAGACCTAGGCGGCATAATCTATCATGCTAGAGATAAAAAATGTTCAGAGCTTCTTAATACAGTTTTTAGGGCAGTATAGGCTGCAGATGCCTTAATATTAGTGTAGTATAGTCCAGTTTCAAATGAAGGAAATCGTTCTAATACCATTTTTTACTTTCTTCATGCTTTGTAATGAGCAGGTATTCCTTACCATGCTCTTCTTTAGTCTCTACGTGGAAACCGTTAGCGCGAATATTCTTGAGAGTTCTAGTCGATTATGGTTACAACAAGGCTTTTTAATGACCAAAGTTGTACCCATTGGGAGTATAATTATGGCATTTTCAGAGCCGATTATACAAGTATCGCTGCCTGCGATTGTCGTAAGACTACCAACATTTTTGCTGATCGAAAAAATTCATCTCTCTCAAGGTGGTATCCATTGTGCCACTACCTACTAAGCACACTTCCTCCATAGGGTGCTACACGCGTTCTAATATAATGTACTTTATTAATATGCAGCATAAAACTAGCAACATATAAATATAACACTTCAGATATCAGAACATAACTTGCTATTATAAATACGAGAATAAGTCTTGCAGGACTCATCATAAGAATTTAATAATTTGCTCTCCTAGAGCTTACAACCATTATTCAATGTTCCATCACAATCACAAACTGCAAGTGACTGTAAAAAAAGATCTAAGTGCAGTGCATGCACTAGATCGAATCAGCGAAGTATGTAGTAACTTCTGCCTGAATCGCTCCATGACGATCCTCTCCTCTTGGGTAACTACGGTTGCGGCCACTACGATGTCCAAATGAGGAGTGATGGGGGCTACTACTGGGCTATCCACATCCATTAGTGCAACTAATGGTTGTGTATCCTCTGTGCCTACAATGGCGAGGTGTGCCTCATGTTGTTCTTTGCCCTTCTTCTTAGACTGGAAAGCATCAATAACGTGCTTGCGACCCACGACCTTACCCTTATTGTCCCTCTTCTTCGTGAGAGGCTTCCTCGCCTTGTAGCTGCTAGCGTTGGCTTCCTGGCCAACATTGCTACTAGGCGGTTTTAGTTCTTTCTTAGAATATCATCTTGAGCTTTCACAACTTTCATGATGTTAATTAATTAGGCATACTCCATGTAGCCATCTTGACAATAGTTGTGTGCGGATTGCACCGCATCCGGGTGAAAGGTAAAGAGAGTCTTCTCAATTTTCTGCTCATTCGTGATTACATTTTCACAGAGTTGAAGATTTGTACAAATTCTGTACAAATTCTGGCCATGCTGGGTTAGTTCTCTGAACCCCTGGTTTGTGATGCGAGTCATTTTCATATTAATGCAAAGTTTTCATAAGATTACTGCTGGTAATCTGTATAAAATAGTTGTAAAATTCTCATAATGTGCTTCGAACTCCCGGTTTGTGATTCCGTATTTTTCTATATATTTTTCATGGTTTACTACTATTTTCAGTGATTAAAAGTAATATAAATAATAAAAAATAATCAAAAACAGTAAATACAGTACATAAATTGCATAGAAATAACAATAACAAAGTTAAACATTCTTCAAAATCAAAAATCAATTCAAAATTTGAATTCTCGAGGCCCTCTTCTGCTTGAAAATGAACTTTCGGTGAATTCTGCAATTTTCAGGGGTTAAAATGAGAAATTTCAGTTCTGAGAAAAAAATTACGCGTAATTTCTCGAAAGTCCGAGGGGTTTTTTTTGCACAATTTCCTTATTTGCGAAAAATTCTCGTAATTTTCATAATTCCAAGGGTTTTTTTTGCAAAATTGCATTTTCTTTTTTCTTTTCTTCCGATGCCCTCTTGGGCCAGCCTTCATGGGTCGGCCTTTCTTGGCCCATTCACGGGCGCTAAAGGGGAGGGGCACTAGGGTTTCCCCTGCCCATGCGGCGGTGGTTCATGGTGCGCAGCCGGCCGGTGCGAGCGGCTTCGGGTGGAGGCGGGGCTGCATCGGCGGTGGTCGTGCGTGCTCACTGAGGGCTGTGGGCGGCCGAGGTTGATTGCGCTTTGGGCGGCAATGAGCGGGCCGGCGGTCGGGTCAAGGCCGAGGCGGCGCACACGGTAAAAAAACAACGTGGTGGTGGAGGCACCGCCACACGAGGAGGCGGCCCGACGCTGGCGGCGGCGGCAAGCCGGTCGTGGCACCGGTGGCGGCACTTCTCCTCAACTCTCCCTTCTTTCTTCAAGGCGACCGGCGCGCGGCGGCGGCCGCAACGCCACGGTTGTGGTGCGGCTTCAAGCCGGCCAGGTAGTGTGGCCATGCGGCGCCGTGGGTGGCGGCGACTTCGAGCCACCGGGGTGGTGCGGTTGTATGGGGGCAATGCTTCAAGCCGCGGGGGTGCAATTGCGTGTCTGTGCAGGTAGCGGCTTCAAGCACGGGCAAAAAAACTTTTTTATGATGTTCATACAAAGTGGCACTGTTCATGGATGTAATTAACGTTCCTGCAATTACCGATTGGCGACTTCGAGTCGGCTCGCGGTAGATTAGAATGAATGTGCAATTTTAATATACGGTACAATCGACATTCGATCTTTCATGCAATCTACCGATCGACATTGTGTTGACAACTTCAAGTCGGCTTGCGGTAGATTAGAACGGATTTGTACCGTAGAAAAACCAATCTAGAAAGCCAATTTTGGAGAATTGAAAGCAATGTAGAAAACCGATTCAATCTACGAGTGTCGTTATTCGACAGTTACCTTTCAATGCGAGGAGAGCCGATCGTGCTGATAACGTGTTGAGGAACCGTCGCTAGCGAGTTCAGTCTGAACGATAACCTCGTAGATAAATATAGAATCACATTAAATAATGCAAGAACACAAGAATATAATAATAGATTGAACACAGAAATATGAGGGGACTTCAGGCTTCGCTTCATTGCTTCTCAGAAACGTGTTACAATACTCAGGGGTCCCTTTCTATTTATAGGCTTCAGGGTGGATGAGGAGTCCAACTAAGTCAGGACTCTCTGGTCCTGGACCCGATTTCTTAACCATATATATTTGTCACCATTTAACGCAAAACAATAATCAGATAACGCAAAACAGTTTGGGTCATTAGCTAATGCTTTAGTGGCAGAAGCTTATGCATGCAGGGACGGTGTGCAGCTTGTATCCGACTGGGGAGCAATGCATGTCATCCGCGCCGCTGACCATTGCCCATTCTGACGGAGATCCAGTAGCTCAGTAGGGTTTTGCTTCTTTTTCTATTGTTCACGTTAAGATGGGTGCAAACTTGGTACCTTATTTGTGTGCTAAGCAAGCATCACCCTCAATTTTCGGTTTGTACTTGGTTGAATCAGGTTCCAGATTTACCTGTGTTGTGTACTAGCGCAACTATATGCGCACACCACCACACATGCAGTATATCTTTTTAGCACACGTCTAAAAAAGATGAAGACAACCTTATAAAACTCCTACCAAAGCATACTTGCATGTCTGTAAATGTGTCTTACCAAGATTTAAATTACTGTAGATAGAGTTGTACAATCACAACTCCATCACCCACCACATAGAGAGATGGTTCCCATCTAGCCAGTTAATTTAACTAGGCAATTAACCTCTCTCATGGCTCATGACATCACGTGAGCGAGCAACGGGAAAGATAGATTTCACCGAGTATTTATCATCTTTTTAACCTTGCAGTCAACGCATTTTGAGTTTGCTCTTTCTTTCTTCTATTTTTGTATGGTCATAGAACATGCCCTCTATGCCCTCCTTTATATATGGTAATTCTTTTCAGTAATTTGAAAACTCCTCCCACTTTGTTCTCGCGAAATTTCAATACTTAACGATTTTCATGTGATAGTTTGACCTTTATCCACTACTGCAGAAAATGTAATCACAGACAGTTCAAAATCACAGACGGTTTTTGATACAAACGGTTCAAATTTGAACCGTCTGTGAAAAAAAAGCTATGACAGACGGTTCTAAACAATAACCGTTTGTGATAGTCAATTATCACAGACGGTTTTTATTCAGAACTGTCTGTAAAAATAGACTATCACAGACGATTTTTTTTTTAGTAAAAACCATCTATGATAGTTTTTCGTATTGCAAAAAAAATTTAAATTTTGAGTCAAATCAATCAATTACTGGACAGTAGTTTCTATATGCTCTTTCGATAATTTGCAAGAAAGTAATTAAATGATACTCTCTTTCTTTCTCTCTCAATCAATGACTCACTCTCTGATGAGGACGAGGTCGAGTAGATGCGTCCATCTCGAACTGAATTGGTCTCCCTTGTCGACTACAGATGGTGGTCCTAATTGAGAATAAAATCTGACAGGATGTAAGGGACGAAATCAGAGTAAGAAGAAAACCAGGACGAGAATTTGGGGGCAAAACTTCATTCTCACCTGAAGCCAAGATGGGGGTCGGCCAGATCTAGCGGTACTAGTCGAGCCGCAACGCCCGCTCACTGGAAGCGCCGTGAAACAACAGGCCGTGTCTCCTCGCCGAATCGCGTCGGGGAATCGGAGGCTGTCGTCGGAGCTTGGTATGAGCAGGGGAGAGGGAGAGACTGATTGAAGACAAGGCGGGGGTGACTATAATATACAAGGACAACAACAAAATATTTCGCCTCCTGCGCACACGTTCAAAAAATTTCGCCCTCCCGCACTGCGAATCACAGATGGTTTCAAACAAAAACCGTCTATGATGTAATATCACAGACGGTTCTGACATCAAACCGTCTCTGATACTTCACAGATGGTTTTCAACATGAACCGTTTGTGATTTTACCATGACTTGAAATGCCTTACTCTGTGATTTTATTATAACTTGAAAAAATACCTAATTCTGTGATTTTACTATGCCTTGAAATGCTTTACTTTATGATTTTACTATGACTTGAAATGCCCGACTCACTGGTTTTACCATGTCTTGAAGGAATTACACAGATAATTCTTATTCAGAGCCGTCTGTAATACTTCACAGACGGTTTTCAATACAAACTATCTGTGATATTATCTCTTCACAGACGGTTTTTAGCGCAGCTAGCAACATAGATAATTGTTAAACTAAAACTGTCTGTGATTATATTTAATATAGACGATTTTAGTCAATCTTCTGTAATAAAATATCAAGTATTAATCTTTTTATAATAGTGATCGATGATCACGATATTTCTTGTTATATTGACTCCATCGGGTGATATGGATGGTCTCCCTTTTAACTTATTTCGCGGAACCATGCGTGTTGCATTGATTTTTGTGTTTGTTGTTTGGTTTCCATCGAAGCCTGGATGCGGTCTCTTTCCTTTCAGAAGACTATCTGCACATAAATTTTCTTAGCTAGCTAAATGCATCTATTTCTTTTTAGAGAAGAACTGTTCAGTGTTGTGTCCATTTCAAGTCTAAAGCCTCCAACTTCTGATTAACCACCGTTGTTTTTTTTGAACAAAACGAATGCAGAAGACGTGCGTTCATTTTTTTTTGACAAAAATTTAAAAGTTTGTACATATTTACAAAGTAAAATAAAATAAAATAAAATAAAACTATCACTTTGATTGCCAGGGAATTTATTTTCTTTGCTACTCCCTCCGGTCACAAAAAGAGAAGAGTGACGCCAGACTCTATTAATTTTGATGAAAGATATTGTTTAAAATGTAGGGTTTAGATATATAGAAATGACACGAGTGATTTTGTCATAAAAAATACTGTCACCATATTGCACTTTTACAAAAAAAAATATGATAAGAAAATTTAGTGTTCAAATAAGCATGCAAGGAAAATTCAGTCCAATTTTTTCCCCAATTATCAAAGAGTTGGGGCAATTCCTTGAAGTACCATCTTGTTTCTAGTGGTCTAAGTCGCAACAGGATGCTTCCAAGAATTCCAAATTTCGAAATCTGCTCCTTTTGGGTTGGGCCTCCCCCGAGCCAGCCCATCACGACATTCATTCCCCCATTGGCACGTCCATCGAGGCGAGGCAGCCGGCGTGTTCTCCTTCGCCTTGCCTCCACCCCCCCCAATGCCTCGTTTCGTCCTGCGCCGGCGCCCTGTGCCGCGCGTGTGGGGGATGGCCAGCTTAAGTCGGGAGGAGAGGAACCGAGGGAGCAAGCTGCGGCCCTCTCGTCCCTGGCAGGCAGCTCGGGAGCGGCCCTCTCGTCCCCCTCACCCTCCTCGTGGTGGGTATGCTTCTGCTTCGTCATAGGTCGAATTGGATTCTGGATCGTGCGACACTGCGGGCATCTCTATGCTCGCCCGCTTCTGTTCTCCGCTCCGCCCACCGGGTGTATGTAATGGGGGTTCGGAGTTGCTGAGGAAAGAGGCGTGCCGGCATCTCACTTCATATGGTTTACTAGTGTTTCTGGTACTCTAGGTTGTGTCTGCCTGCTATACCAGTCCAGGGATCAAAGTAGAACACCGGCGATAAATCTCGCTTGAAAAAGGAAAAAAGAACACTTGTCAGAAATCAAATTGGGACCAATGGATTGGTGTTTTTGTGGTTTGGTATGATGGTCATTACTCATTTAGGCTATGGACTCTGCATTTGCAAGTTCTTAACATCCGTGAGGATATGTTTGCAACCTGCAATGGTTTTTGCTGGGGTAGCAGGGTACCAATGTTAGGATCAGCTATCCAGGGGTACATTTGCAGTTCTCGTATTATCCAAGGGATATGATCGTGTTTTCCCCATTTCGTTTCCTACATACCATCGTGTCTAGCGTTCGGTACAGTCGTTTTCCGTATATGGAATCACGGGATGAACTACGAGGATCAGTCCCATCCCATCTACTTTGTGACTGTGTTATGGAGTGTACAGGATATCATCACCATTAAGTTATAGTTAGTGAAAATAACCCATGACATCATTCGAAATGAGTTGAAACAGTATCCTAATGAGGAAACTACGCAGTTACTCCTGCGTCATATCAAAACAGGCATTCTTGCATTATGGCCAAGAAATTTTAACTAACAAGATGAATGGATATAATTTCTATTCCTTGCTGCCTAGTGGTCTACATGATTTAAAACTGCGAATGCACTACAAAGTACAAAAATTTGATACAAATTCCAGAAGTTGTTAGATCTGTTTTTTCCAACAACGTGAAACAACTAATCGAGCAATAGTTTCTGTTGAATAAATGTAATAGGGTTACACCTTTTATTTTTCCTAATTGTTGAATTTTATTTGGTGACTTTCTAGGTGTGCATTGCACTATGTTTTTTCCTTCCAAATGAAGAACTGTTAGTCACTTAGGAGTAAAGTGTTCAAATGTATGTTTTGTATGGTATTGTTATTTTGGTGCAAGTCGTACTTTTGAAACTTTGGCATTCCCTTACTTGCCATGCGTTGTGTATCTCTTCAATCAGTTAGTTGAAATGCATGGAATTGATGCTGATTATTTTGTAATGGAACATGGTATTTGTTTCCATCTAGATGATATAGAAATGTCCTATATAAGTTTTTCTTCATAGAAAATTATGGGGAATATTTGATGCAAGTCCTCTAAACTGGCAGAGCAAAATTAATTACATCTGTTTGTTCCAAATGCTGTGAGTTAAATAAAATGAGTAATTAGTCAAGTTGGAAAGATGTAATAATTTTTGCACTTCACATCCACTTTGTTTCATTTTCCTAATACTTGCACTTCATTTGGTGATTTGGCAAGAATGTTTTACACTGCAATTCCTATTTCTATAAAGTAACTTTTCTCCTTTACAAGAAATAATACTCATTGATGAGTTTTGCCTGTTAGCATTAATTTTATGCCATTCATTTATTTTGGAAGCTTGCTTGTCACTTGGAAATTTTATGTGGACTTCCTTACCATCTGTCTATCATATCTAACTCGCATCAACCAAATCAGTTAAAAATACTAGGGGAATACATGCAAAATTTTATACTGAAACTCTGAAAGCATGCCAGTCTATTTGGTTTCAGACTGCTAATGGTTCTGTGGGAATGCTGAAGGGCAGATGAAAACTTGAGAACTCCTAGTTTCCCACCATGAGTCACATGACGATTTTGATAAAGAATGGGATAGATTATTTGCTATCCCCTACCAGGTCAGTGTAGTGATTGACAATTTGACATGTAATATTCTTCTTGTAGGTGTTTTAGTGTGAAATCTTGCTACTTTTCAGTTAGGGAAAACTAGGTCAGTACCACTCAATTTGCTCGGTTTTAGAGAAATAACATCCAATTCACACTCGATTGCCAAATGACACCGTGAACATGTGAAATTCTGGAAAATAACACTTCTAAGGGTAAACTGACATTTTTTCCCTTGCACAGCATTGGAGGTTGCCTTCTTCTCCAGTGGTCTCTCTTCTCTCTCTCATTTTCTTCAATATCATTCTCTCTGCTCCTACTCATGCCGATCTCGCTGGGCCCCCCATCAGATGGTAGGACTTCCACCACCGTGGTTCCTCCCAGTGTGGCTGGCAGGCACGCCTGTGAGGCTGTGACTTTACACTGCCTTTGTTTTATGAACTTCACATGAAAGTTGATTCTTGCTTTCAGTAGGACACTAATGTTACAATGCAAAACATGTTTTCTAAAAGATATATACATATAAAATTAATAGATGAGAGAATGTTTTTAGAGGAATTCGGTAAAAGCTTTGTATTTATTGATTTCACCCCATGGCCTTTTTGATTGAATAGAATTTGTTCTCTACTGTGTTGACTTGTATAATAGTGACTTTATTGTGTTGTATTTTGATTCTATCCTGGGTTTACTCAAGGTAATGGACTAATGATGGAGCTATGATGATAATTTGTACTGGCAAAATCTTTTCATCCTGAGATGAGGATCAAGTGTGTTCTCCTAATTTTCTTTGTCATGGTAGATTAAATAAGATTCTGTTTTCTAGCTATTATGACCCTCTCTTTACCTTTTGCAAATGACACAAGTTAGGTGCTTATGATTGAATTCATTCTGTTAGGAGAGCTGTTATATATAAAACAAACGTTGAAGCTTTCACAGTTATATCTTTTGACCTGCTGATAGTCAATTCATTGCCTTTAAAGCATAGAAAACTAATGCAAGCTGAGGGCAGATAAGAAACAAATAAAATTGGCATTATGTTTCTAATAGCCAGACCTTTCTGCAATATGCATTTCCATGGTCCAAATGAAAACTGCACGTAACGATGGAATTTTTCGCATTCACTAAGATAGATATAGTTTTTTTAAGGTTAAACATCCCAGATTTATATTAAGTGAAGCAACAGTACAAGGTCCCCAGTTTTACAAAGATATTCTGGAAATATAGAAAAATTACTTAGCAGCTCTTCTAGATTGGCTTCCTCAGATTCTTGAACACATCGACGCATAGCACAAATATAACTTTTGCCGGAGATTAAGGTGTCGGCTGGCCCGTACCTGCACTGTTCGCCGGAGATGCGTTTGACTTCCGGCGCATACCTGAACTCTTTGTGTGATGTCGATGCCGGAGATGAAGGTGATGGCCGGCAAAACCTGATGAATCTCGTGGGCAGGAGGCGTAGCTCCCAAGGAGACCGCCGTACACCCGCCCGCAGCTTGCTCCAATGGACGACGAGGACGCTAGTGCACCGGAGTCTCTGTTTGCCTCTTCCGCAGGACATGCCTGAGGGGAGGTAAGAGAAGTTGACGACGCCAGGATAGTTGATGGTGTTGAAGAAGAACCGCCGCCGCCATGATTCACATCAAAAAGTCCTAGAGTGGTTGGATCTGAGAGGGAAACCAAAGAGATTCTCTGGGGGAAATGTTGCTTGTACTCTAGATCTGGGAGGAAACCGGCAAAAGGGGGAGGAACATAGGTGATAAACACCAAACATAAGGCGATTAATGCCAGGGCCACCATGAGAACAACTTAAAGGAAAGGGGAGCAGATCCCACCGGCGCAAGGGAAGAAGACCTACGCACTGGAGGAGGACGGCGACTGAGCTCGGGCTTCCCAAAGAACAAAAGGAAACAAATCTAGAGCTACTACTGTACACGAGATGGGTCCTTCACCCTAAATCTCGCCGGCGACTAGCCAGAGAGGAAGGGGAAGCCCCGGATCTGGCGAGGAAGAAGAGGCTTCGGAGAAGAAAGAGACGGGCGGAGAATGAGAGTTGTACTAGGTCACTCCCAGAGATAGTTTGGTATCACATGGACACTGAACTTACGAAACCACTACAAAATACGCAGATCTCCGCACTGTGTAATTGCTCACAGCTCACATTTACACAATTAGAATGTAGAGTGTAGAGATGTTTTCTTAAACTTTACCTAATAGAAAAATGCTTCCAGCATTTAGGTAGATCACGAGTACACAAACACATGCATGAGCGGTCTAGCTTGCCTGAATGTGTAAATCGCTGAAAGTTTATGTGTGCATTTTTGTTGAACCTAGCTTTTCAGCGAAATGTATATAGACAACTCATGCAAGTAGCAACCAGTTTTCGATTTATCTAGTCAGAGGCTGCTACCTGCATCACTATACTGACCTCCCTCCCTCCCTCCCTCTCACTCACACTCTATAGTTTTAAAGGAACAGTGCATCTTCTTCAGACACCATGTATTTTTCAAATGCTAAATATTCATGCACAATTAATGCGCAATTAATGAAAGTAAGAGCTCCAGAATGATAGTTGATACTTTTGAGCTTACTTAGTCAACTTGTCTAGCAATTTAAGAGAAACCGCTGAATTATATTGAATCATACAAGCTGATGTTTACAACTAAGATGTTTGTAATGCCACCACCCGACAGGTACCGAGAATCATTCTTCACAAATATAGCTACAACACATTTCAAGCAGCCAGGAAGCTGTCTGGTTGACGCCTCCAATTGCAGATCAGCTGATGCAAATGCAGATCCTGCTTGATGCTGTGTAGCTGATTTATATGACATGTGTATATTGCCCTATCAAGAGGCGAGAGATCACTGCAATCAGAATTCTTGTTATGTATGCTTCTCGCATGCAACTTGTAATTATGGACTTTTTAAAACTGTATAAATTGGCTGGCAAAAGCATATTCAAATGTCAGCGTAATATGAGCATTGTCCATTGGATTTTTGGTGCTTTGCTCTACCTTGGTTTCTTTTGAAGGGTGCATCTGTTGAAGTGTTAAGTCAGAAGTGATTGTTGGTTAGATCTGTTAAAATTCATGCTGCGAAGGTGATTGCATTTTTTTAAGAAAGGGAAATGGCCCTTGAAAGGAAGTCTTGGTTATTTTCATTACTTTTGCTGAAGAGGTGTTTGAACTGCTAATAGTTGTCTAAAAAATGAAATGACAAGGAGTAAAAAGTTCATTCTATTTCTCTTAGGAACAAGTTCATGCATTTCATTTTTAAACACTGTTTTTTTTTAAAAGTAAAACATCGTTATTATATGTCCAGGATTTCGCATGAAGACTCAAATGCAAGATCCAAGCTTATGTCTTTTGTATAAGGCTATGCAACCTTTTAGATCTTGGCGTCTTCCATTGTTGCAGTAGCCATGTTTCATTTCCAAAGTAAAGGCTTTAACACATTTTAGGTTTCTGATATGTTCTGTACAGACAGAATGTAGTACGTTGTACTTTATTTTGAGAAGAGCAGTACGTTATACTTATCCCTTCCTTTCTTTTAATCTGCAGGTGCATCACTAAAATGCCGGCTGCTGCAGACAACAATGCAAATTCTCAAAAGCCACAGGTACAAAATATTTTCTATGGAAAACATGACCTGAGCACTTGTACCGTTTCCTTTTATTTTTGTGCCTTGTGTTCTTATCCTTCCCTGCAACTCTACACGCTGTGGGAAGCTATTGCCGAAACTACTGTGAGAAGTAACACACGAGAGAGAGAGAGAGAGAGGTGGCCCTACTGATGAGTGATGAATATTTGCCTTATTCCACTGCACGTGCTTTAGCTACAATATGCCCTGGGTGATCTTTCTTGAAAGAATACCAGTATAACAAATAGAATCACATGCTGTGTCCAGCAAGAGAATATTACACTACTATCCATAGAGGAAGTGGCCGTGTCATGGCTTTATTTTATATGTTGACTTCTTTCTTCATGGTGTATGAGAGCCTAATCTGTGCTTTTCTATCCATCTACTCATATGTGCCGCAACCTGTTCCAAATTTCAACTAATTCAATGTTCAATTTCTCATGAATATCAATAAACTTGATTTTCTCAATGTTGGTAGCAATATGCAATTGGGCAGCAACTATGCCTACTGGACACAGATTTCTCCTTGCTTATCTATATTTGTACGGCTATTGTTTACAAATAAATGATATGCCTTCCACATCTGAGGAGCTAAACTAAATGTTGTGGACAGAAATCGTGGGATAAATAACTAGGAGTTGCTCAAAGGTGATTCTACCATAACTTTAAGCTCAGTTGCATTCAGTGATCTCACATATTTTGCTGTAGGCAGTGGTAACATGGATGCAGAGTATCCTGCTTAAAGAATATGCCCTGAAATAAAATAACATAGGAAGCCAACCTTAGAAAATTAATAGGAGCTCAGTAGTGCTCGTGGAGTGAATAGTTATCCTCTAGTCTTTCTGTATGTGAACTCTATGCTTTGGCTTCGAGCTTTTCATTTGCATCTGCATGCTTTGGCAAAAAGCGTGATGTTTGATCCAATTTGTTCTCAAAAGCTATAAATGCTAAAAATATTTATAATTTTGTTATTTTTTTCTGGTATACACTTCAAAATGGTCATAACTTTTCAAACCTTGTGAAATACTTCCCATGGCATGCAGTCTGAGTTGTATGCAGGGAAAGTAAGATCAAGTTCTATAAATGTTGACCTCTTTTTCCTAGAAGCATGGCACACAAATGGCTGCTTACACTTTACAGAGGGTGGTGTGCAATGTTATCACTTATCAGATTCGATTTGCATTTATTTTTTATATGCGTTACATACAAGCTAGATAATTGAATTGAAATGAGCTCACTATATACCTTCAGCAGAATATAGATATAGTTTAATTTTCAAATTATATTTGAAATGATATTACAGTGTTGTTCTCGGCATAACCTCTTGAAATGCAAGGTAGCATTGCGATGCAATGGTAAATGGTTCATGTCTAAATTGAAATTATCTTTACTCGTGTAAAAGGAAGGTGGTTGTGATGGTAGCCATCCCTTTCATCTCATCTCCTCACTTCAAAAGATATTCTCTGGATGGATCTACGTAGACATGTGTGCGTTATTTGCATAATCTTTTGTAAAGGATTGCCTCGTTTGCACATGTGTATCTGAGTTGGCCTGATGTGAACTATGTATGCAATTTTTTAGATTTGAGGATAATTGTTTTTGTATTTTTTTTTCAGTTTAGAACTTGTGGTATATTTATTTGAGATCCGTCGCAACACATGAGCATTGTGCTAGTAAAGGCTAAAACCAAATTCCTTTTTAACATATAGGTATATGCATTTAAGAATGTCACACCATTCTTTAATTTTTCTTTCTTTGATTGAATTCACAATTTCACATTCAAGTGCATTGTGCTAGGTAGCGCAAAATTAATATTAGAAGGTCTTCTTGGGATTAAGAAATAAGAACTTAGTCAGTCATCTATCAATTGTTTGAAGTTGGTAACCGCGTATCATAAACGTAGATTGATACTTCACATTTCCCCCCAATGACTAACATTATGGACTTGATTTTCTAACGAGTCAGTTGACAAGCATCTATACGACATTATTGATTTTCTGTTCAGTTGTAGCAGTAAAGAAATGATCATGGCTGTAGTAATTTACTATTCAAGAAACCTCCATGTTACAAGTCAGTTATATCTATTGCATAATGTCAAATTTTTTAGTTGTGATGCGACTATTCTGAATTAGTGTCATTGTGGTTTGTTTTTATAATCGCCGTACACAGAAAATAATTGACATGGAGAATGCCACCTCAATTCCTGTAACAAACACGCAAGTTACGCAACACATGTCATGTCATATGCTTATTATTGTCAACTGAATAATAATTGTGAAAGAAGGGTAGATATATGCAGATCACTTGAAACGTCACACCTTACGAGGCACCCAGTACCATGATAGAAATGTAAAGTGTATTCATCTCATATTCTTTGACATTATACATTCTACACCAGCTTTACTGATTTTCATTATTGAAATTGAATAATTCTAAAAATACAAATATAAGAACATTATTATTTCCATTTGTTGTCATCTAACGGATCCTTTCATCAACAGGTTATACATCGTTCCAAGTAGCAATAAGAACACATAGAATAACTAATTATTAAAATTTTCCACATTAAGGTTTTTGTAGTATGGTAACATTGGCAGAATATGGCACACAATTCTGCAACACTAAAAGCGGTGCTATTGGCCCATTAGGTTGTTAGCACTTTTGGACTCTGTTTTTTCTGCATTGCAAATCTTGATAGTAGTTTTGTTTGGTTCTTCCCAATTCACTTTTATCTGTATGACAGAAAAGGTAGTTATTTCGATGCAGGGATACTAAGTGCTACAACGTTTTGGAGCGTATTTGTAGTACTTTTTGTATGGTATATACTATCTGTGTATCTATGGATGACGCAATTAGCAGTTCTTCAAGTTCCAGAGATGGAACACGATATTTTGACATGTGGATACTGCCTGACAAAACCTATGTTAAATGTTCAGATTTGGTAATTCGAGAACCCTCAAATAGTTGTAAAAGTTCCGTTGTTGGACCAAATCGTATCCAATGTTCGTAAATACTTTGATGGAAAACTTTACTGCAAAATTTGTCTTATAGTCTGCAATCTGGAAGTGTATTTCAGTTTACAGCTGTACAACAAGATAGGTTTTCAAGTGCTACAATGCTGATTACAGATTCAGAGATTGCTTCATTTGTATTTCAGTGCACATGGATTAATAGGAGGAATTGTCGATCCACCCAATATGCTTTAGACCAGCATTATATCATGACAAGTGAACCACTGGATAGACTGTCTTGGGAACAAGACATTTCGTATTTCCTTAGCATTGAGTTGTATCTGTAATTTGGAACCATCGATCAAGAATCAAAGGTCTTGTTACCGGGGGGGGGGGGGACCTGCTGGTTTCTGGATTTCCCGGTGGGGACTGGGTGAACAGTAACCGGTCGGAAAAATTCAAATTCAAATTCAAATTGAATTTTTGACGGCATAATGCACTTCCTAGGTTGCTTTAGGTTTTTTTGTGTGCTAGATTACGTATTGTATGAGCTAAATATGCTTAAATTATTGTTCCTGCCGGTTTGCACTTCATATGAGCTAAATATGCTAGATTACGTATTGCATGAGCTAAATATGCACTTTATTAAACACTTTCTAATTCAAAATTCGTCAATTCAAAATCTCGGCCAGTTTTTTCGGTTTTTTTAACCGGTTTTTCCGATTTCTGGGTGGTAACCGGTCCGGTTACCGATTTCTAGAAATCAGAGTTCAAAATTCAGTTTGTGAATTTTGCCCAGTTTTTCACCGGGATTTCCGGTAACCGGCCGGTTAACGGTACCGCCCGCCGGCTGGGATTTGCACCGGTACCGGGTTTTCTATCCTTGCTTGTTCCTACTTTCTAGTTGAAGGATTGTGGCCAGTGCTTTGCTGACTTATGGTTATGAAAAGACAAGTAGTGTGAGAAAGCTTCCAACAGATCTGAGGTATGTTTCTGCTAAAACCATCTTGCCTTGTGCAGAAGCATCCTATGTGTGACAACTTGCACATATTAAATGAGGGAATATAGATGAATTTTGGCAATTGCATGTCAAAAGGAACCCAACAGAAATGCAATGATAGCTTATGAGATGGCATAGAAAGAATCTGCTTCCATGTTCATCTCATATGATTTTTGTGAAGGTGAACAACAATTGCAAGCAAGACTATTCATGGTGCTATGTTATACAACTCTGTTGCAGCACGTAAAATGGATTCGATACATGGCTCATGTCACACCAAGTGAAACGATGTAACAATTTTGAATGCCCAAAAATGCTAATTTTGCTTGGACATTTAGTTTGAGCAACAAAATGTTGGAGACAATTTCAACAATAGAGGCTAAAAGTGTCAAACCTGAATGGAAGGTGCTTGAATTTCTGTCAATTGAAGATCATGCCCTCCTTGAGAAAATGAAACTAGAAATGATATTCATTTTCTTCAAAATTCTCTTGTAGAGAATGGCTCTTGAGTAAACAAAAGGCTTATTTTTTTTTTAAACTTAGATATTTATCTCTAGTTTTTGAACTCTCAATCTATTTTCTTAACAATTTGGAGCACACTGACTCTCACAGATTGCTACATATGCTATCATTTCTGCTAACACTTCAAAGTACGTGAATAGTTTTACACCATGAATTCAACCATTCTTTTGTCTTGAGATTTTGTGAACTTCAATTCAGGTCTCTTTTCTAACTTTCTTGCAGTTGAGAAGACCTAGAATCAATGAAATTCTAGTAACTGGTTTGGAAAGTTTCATATGTGACAGCAGAAATCACAACTGCAATTTTACTCCTTAATTAATTTATCATCTAACTAAACAAGTGATTTGAGATCCTCTAATGTGAGAACTTGACATCTTAACTCCAATTTGAAAGCCAGGAGGGAATGTGACATGGTTGAAGCCAAGTCCAACCACCATTGTTCTACGCCAATTTTTGAATGCTAGTTTGTTGTGGAATTTCAGTGCCTTCACTTATTTTCTGATGTTGACACACTGAATAAGCTCATACTTCTGGGATCGCTGTACTTTGGGCCTTACGGATGTTAGGCATCAGCTTTCTTCTGAGGGTATACTGTGTTGGTTTGCATGCACTTTTCAAAGCTTGTCTTACGATTTTTATGTGCTCCTATGATCTCACTATACTTTATTGCAGACTCATAGGTAGTTAGGAATAGGCTTTCCCCAAAAAGAATATTATGAAAATTTGTATGAGTACATTTACACTTTTAAAGCCTAAGAATGGTTTGTACCCTATTGATTAAGTCTTTACCTTCTCCAGACCCAGCCTTCAGAATGTCATCCCTAAAAAAAACAGAAAACAAAACTATTGCTCGAAGTCAAATACAAAAATAAAACATCACAAGATAACTGGTAACCAAGTTTCCCATAGTAATTGGTTGAGCGAAAAAAAAGTAAATGCGAAACAAGACATTGAAAAAGGGAGATATTCCTTTTCTGTTCAAGGTACCAATTTCAAACAAACTTTTGTAATAGGAGGCTTGTTTCATAGTAATGATCATAGTATGAATACAGACGGTTTCTAGCACACAATGATGTGGCATGAAAACCAGTGATGTTATAATCTGTTGCTGAATTTTATTTGAAATGCAGTCTTATAACACTACACTAGCAGAAATTTACTAACGGCGCCGCAAACCGATAGGAACTTCTTCAAACTTATACCGAGTGCTGTTTTTTCTGAAATATATAATACCTACAGTTCCATCTGTGTTCCGATTTTGGAAAAAAAGAGAGTAACATTCCAGGGTTTAGTGTTGATGCTTCAGTCCATCTCTTAAAAAGCAATCTTTTGATTAACGAGTCATAGATGATAGATTAGTTTGACTTTCGTTTTCAGAAACATTCAAAATCAGTTAATATGCAACATGCTTATATTTCAATTCCACTGATAGATTATATTGCATCCACCATGATCGCACAATTCCACTGATAGATTATATTGCATCCACCATGATCGCAAAAATCAAAATGTTTGTCTCATCGTCCTTTCAATTAACTGTACCCCTTGTTCTACCCGCAGGAAATCTAATAAATTTTCTTTACTATTATAAAAAAAACACTTAGTAGTGGTGGTGACTCTGTCATCTACCGTCTCTTGAGTTGATGAGATTTTTTGTGGATAATATGTGCACACATGTATAAGATTATCTGTGTTTGTGGTTTGTGATAATATTTTATGTGGCTTGTTGATTGGTAGTGGTTGTGAGTCTACTATCTACCCCCTCTTAAGTTGATGAGATCTTTTGTGGATAATATGTGCATACATGTATAAAATACTTGAAGGATCTTTTGTGGATAATTAAATTATTTGTGTTTGTGGTTTGTGATAAGATTGTATTTGTGATTTGTGATAAGATTATATGTGGTTTCTTGATTGAATGCGAATTATATATGAAACTTTCATTTATGAGAATAATTACGATATGTATATTGATTTTCTAAGTTTATAACTCAGTTAGTAAACTTAAAAGATTGGGTGAGAACGAAAGAGGGGACCTCAACTCACTCACTTTTATGTCCTATTAATTTCGGCTTCAGTAGGTTGTCAAGAGGCAATTTGCCCCTTATAAAATTTATACTGTTCGCCTTGTCAATCAACCTTTCATGTATCATATTATATAGATGCAGTATATTGTCAAACAATAATGCACATATATTACTGATCTAATCGTCAAAGAAAACTATCGCTGAAATTTTAATGACAGCAATGTATAGGTTTATTAAGGCCTGCAAGAAAAAATCCTACTCAAAATTTCTTTTGCATGTACGGCAAGAAACGTCATTTTGTCTGTTAACATCTGATTCTATAGTAACATCAATACCTTATGGCTTGGAGACAAACAGGCCCATAGATGGGGAATATGGGTTCATGTTCATGTGCTGCATGATTGGTGAAGGAATAGTCAAAACTTGTGCAACATATATACCTCATCAGGATTGCAGAATCTTGGTTGACCAGAGTTACTATCTATACTACTTAAAAGATTCTCGTCCGTCCTCCCACTATTAACCACATCCGTTAGATCAACTATCAACCAATGGCCTAGATCATCTCGCAAACCCTACCGATTATCGCGCACAGCGCCGCACTCGCGCGCCCGTCTCACTGCACCGCACTCGCACGCCTGTCTCACTCTCTCTCGCTCTCACCCGTCTCACTCCATCCCTATCCCCTCTCTCTCGCTGTCTCCGCCCCTCCCCCGCCGCCACCCGCGCCTCCCGCTCCCCACCTGCGCCGCCCGCCTCCCGTTCTCGCGCCGCCCTCCCTCCCTCACCTCTCTCACGGTGCCCAGTTGCAAAGATCGATGCCGATCTGCCCGTGACGGGGACACCGAGTGTCTCCGCCCCTCCCCCGCCGTCGTCCTCGCTGGATCTGGTTCCCTATTCTCTGTCTTGCCCATCTCCGGCCCTCCCCCGCACCCTATCATCTCATCTCTCTAGCTCCCACCGCGCCCCCGCCTCTGCTCTCGCCGCTTTGCTTGTGACGGGGACGCCGAGCGTCTCCGGCCCTCCCCCGCCGTCGTCCACTGGCAAAGTCGGAAATGGAAGGGGACGAGGACGCGGCGGCGGCGCACCCAACCGACGCCCACGCACCCCACGATGTTGCGCGCTCTCCAACAGTTGTAAGCTCACTCGGCAACTGCCAAGCTCTGCCAACCGCCAAGAAGACAGAGCCAGTGCCCCCACCACCCACGATGTTTCATGCACGACGGTTGCATCACAGTCAACGATGCTCTGGCGGTTGCCTCCTTCCAACCGGGTAAATAATTACCTCCTTCCTGCACTTCCTCTTCCACAAGAACCACCGGGTAACCTCTCTGTTGCTTTCATATTGTTTTGCATCTTGCAACCCAATATATCCACATTATTACGATTTTTAGCAACTTCTTTGTGTCAAGGTTGAACTGAGGATAAAGCCACTGAGTAATTGCTTTAGGACCCCTAAAAACTCTTAACAAAGAAACGATAATGAGCCAGTGAGAACATTAGCACTCAACAAAAAACATATATCAGTCTATCTTATAAAAATATCCTGATTTAACTCTATATAGTCACCACTGTTGGTCGATTTTTGTAGGAAAATTTGCCATCTTTCAATAGTTTCCAAGTTTCCTATTTGGTTCATTCCTAATTCTGTTGTAAGGCCTCCATATGCATTGAGCTGCCCCTGCTTACCTTATAAGCTTAAAGGGGTAATATTTTTTGTGTGATTTTGTGATCATTGTTAGTTATATTTAGTTAGTTTCTCTGTATTTCTTGTGGGCATTCCTATTGGACAGCGACTTTGAAAAGTACAACAAAGCAGAATCAAATATAAGGAACTGAAAAGAATGGGGACTTTGAAGGCTGTTTTATGTCATTAGCTTAGCATCACTCCTTAATGATATGTCATCAACTTACTTAGTAATTTGATGGTGCATTTAGTTGTTCAAGCTAATAAATGTTCTATTCTGATGATGCATTTAGTTGTCCACTAAATAATCCCCCATTAAGATGATCTCATATGTGTGATTCGAATTATGTGGATCAATTATGTCTGTGTAATTAACACTGTGGATATCATGGGGATATACTCTAGATCTTAGGATGATGTGACAATTGGCAATGGTGTTAACGGTTTGTCGTTTTGTGTGTTTTCGGCAAAGAAACATTGCTGTCAGGCTTCAGGCGGTCTGACCGCCGCAGTTAGACCGGCCATAGCGGCGGTCGGACCGGCCAACTTCAAAAGTGGTGAATTGAGCTGGGCCAAAAATAGAGGGTGTAGGCAAGAGAGGAGATTCTATTGCACTTGGTCTCATAATTTTTAGAGTCTCCAGGCAAAAGTTCTATTCGATTGAAAATTCTAGTAGGTTTCGGTTTTCCAGAGAGGAAATTCGGCTAAGTCCCAACTGGCGGTCTGACCGGCCAATAGGTGGCGGTCAGACCGGCCAGGGTGGGCGGTTAGACCGGCCCTAGGGGCGGTCTGACCGGTTTTCACTTGGATCGTTGGCCTTCGTGGCGGCGATGTTCGGTTGTTAGGTCAAAGTCATGAGTTTCAAGACATATATGTTGCATGATGCATATTTTGACTAACATGGGTCAAGTTGTGAAGAATTTGTTCCTAAATTTGGTTTACTTGTCTTTTGTTGTTCAGGTTGCTTGGTGGTCAACGACGGTCAACGGTGAGGATGATCGGGATTAAGCTTGGAGAGATGAGGTCCAGAACGATCGACGATGCCAGTTGAGGTCAATGAACTCAAGCTTGGTGCAAGATGGACAAGGGTGACCTATTGGCTAATTCTAGGCGCAAGATGGCACAAGGTGTAGCTAATTAGGTCAAGAGGTGTTAAAGACGACACATTAAAATACGTGTGTATGTGTCCCGTTTGTTTTGGGCCTTAACGGGAGCCCAATTGAGTCAAACTTCTAGAAGATCTAAGCCTCCACTATAAATAGGGGAGGGAGGTGGCTGCACCTCCGCTTCGTCTCTTTTGCTATTTGAAACCCTAATTTTCTTAGGGAGAGCTTTTGTGGATGCTAGGGTTCTAGATATTTTGATGTGATTTTCATGCTCTTGGATTGAGCATTGTTCTCCATTGATGGAGAGGCTGTAAGCCCATATCACATCAAATCAATCAAATGAAAGGTTGATCATGTTTTGTCTCATTGCGTTCTTTCTCTATATTTGATGATTTTGAGTCTTTCTTCGATCCGTAAGTTTTTAATTGAATTCTTCACGTGATCTAGCTTGCTGTGACATGTGGGAACCTATCTAGGATCATCTTGATCATCAATTACCCACTAGCAAGATTTTAGATCAAGTTTTCCTTTTGACTCGGTTTTGAATCCTTCTTCAATCAAACAGAAAAGGATCATTATTCTTCCAAGAATTATCACAATCTTTGATTGGAATAGGTTCCTGATATCATAGAGAAGGTGTGTTCCAAGTTTCATCAAGTTTGGAGTTGTAGATCAAAAGTTTCATCTATTTGCAACTTCGTCATCGGGACTTTCTGTTCTGTTCTTCAGGCCAGCGGTCAGACCGGCCAGGTCACCGGTCCGACCGGTAGGTAATCGGTCAGACCGCCATTGACCCAACGGTCCGACCGCCAGTGCATTGAATTTCTTTAGCTTGTGTTGATGTTTGGTTGTTTTACTTCGGGGGTTAGGTTGGATTCAATACTAGTCTTCCGCTGTACTGGTATATTGATCTTAATAGCTTCCATAGCTTCTAAAGTGAAATTTGTGTTGAATATATTATTTGTGAAAAAATGAGCGTGCTCCTATTCACCCCCTCTAGTCGCTTTTCGGTCCAACAAACACTAAAGTATCTTTTGCTTCTAATTTTGCTTATTTTTGCCCTTGCATCAATTATGTGGATCAAGTCGATTTGAGTGCGATTCGAGATCAGGTTGTGAGGCACAGAAGGACTACATCCAATCAGGCCAAGAGCAAGGTCAATCCTTTATCTATTGATGACATGGTCTAGCATTGTACTATTTCCCAGTTCCTTGTTTACTTAAAGATAAATCATTAATGGTTCGGTGATTAGCAGCATTTTATTTTCTGCCATGTCCAATTTAATTACTTGATTGTCTATGTTGTTAGAGAAGAAATTTGCATTTGGGATGTGGATACTCTTGATGCCTTCAATAGGTCATGCGATATTTAAGATACTGCACTAGGCTGAAATGATTAATGCCATGTTGTGTTTGGATGTAGATACTCTTGATGCCTTCAATAGGTCATGCAATATTTAAGATACTGCACTAGGTTCACTTGATTAATGCCCAATGAATATATGACTTGATTGATTTAGTTAACTGTTCATTTAAAGAATCACTCTTAACATTATTGCTTCACTACAAAAATTTGATGATGAGTATTCTGTCAGATTGCATATTCTCAGTTAACTGTTCATTTCTAGAATCACTCTTCAGATTATTGCTTCACTACACATAATTGATGATGAGTATTCTGTCAGATTGCATATTCTATTAGACAACTAAAATATTGTGATTTGCTAGGTGATTGTTTGTCTGTTTCTTTCTCCTTCAATTTAAATGGAACTACATGTTCTTTTGTGACTAATTACCTGTTTTCGCCATCTGAATATGTTTGACATACTAAATTTATTTTGCGTGGTTGTTTACTCAAACCTGCAGAAAGAAAACCTTCTTTGCTCTGTTGCAAGACATTAAAGTTTTAATTTATGAATGACACTAGTGAGATTGGTGAGCTGTAACAATATATTCTATGTCAAAAATAATTTTTTGTTGCAACGCACGGGCACATGACTAGTTGGAAGATTAAGTTCCAATATAACCCTCATGCATGGCACTAAATTCAGTGGGTTAATCACTCATATACTGTCTATAGGAGTGACCCAATCTCATATTGGTTGGAGCTCCTGTAAGTTTCAAGGCGTGCTTCATACTAGCCCTGATAAAACTTGCACAAGTCTTATAGCAATTTTGATCAGATACTAGGATACTACTAACCAAAATAAAAAACAACAACTAAAATTGATGTTTTCCCAATCTCTCATCTAATCGGAGCTGATATAGAATTATCGATACCTTTTTCGAGAACGCGCAAAAGGATTGCGCATCATTCCGTTAAGAAGAAAGCACAAACAGTACGAGATACAAGATTGCGATGTAGGCACCAAGTGTAACGTCCCGCTTTTTCAGAGATTTTCAAAATTTTAAAAGAGAACCATTTGCTTCTATTTGCCAAAAGCTTAATTTGGAATTTCAGAATCAATTGCAGTTAATATGAATTAATCAAACTTCAATTAAATTAATGTTGGTTTAATTGAGTTTTCTGGTATTTAAAATCAAAAGTATTATTTTAAGTGTTTTCTTGGATTTATTGGATTTAAAAAATGGTTTTCCTTTTACCCGAAATTAAAAATTATTTTATTTGCAAAAGAAAAAGAAAAATTAAAGTTAAAAGTATTTTTATTAAGTCCAGAATAATTCAAGGAATTTCTGAGAATTCTTCTAGAATTTTTGGACTCTATTTGCTATTTTCTAATTTGCCTTTTGATTTGTTTGAATTTCTGAAAATCAAAAATCCCGGAAAATCCCCTTCACTGTGCGTGGGCCGAATCTCTTCGGCCCATCACTGTTCTCCCGCGGCCCGCCTCCGCTCCCGGCCGTTGGATCGCCATCCTCCGCCCTCCTCGCAAGGCCCCTTTCTATCTCGGCCGTCCGATCGCCATCTTCCGGCTACGCCGCTCGCGCTTCTTCGTCTCCCACCGTCCGATCAAAATCGGATGGCGCCCGCTTCTTCTTCCAACCCCACGCTTCTCTCTCTCTTGCTCACGGCGCCGCGCCTGAATCCTGCCGCCTCCTCGATCTCGCCGCTTGTCCGCACCACGCAAGTCAGCGCCTTGGCCGAGCCGCCTCTTCCCCTCTCGCTTTGCGCGGCGCGCACGCCAAGCCTCGCGCCTCTCTCCTCCGCCTGTGACCTCCCTGGCGCGACACCTCGCCCGTGACCTCCGCCAGATTAAGGAGCGCGACCGCCCGCCTCCTTCTCCTCCCCTTCCCGCGCTTTTCCCTTCCTCCCTCTCGCCCAGCCTCCCGCTTTCCTTTCCTCCTTCGGCCGAGCCACCGCTGCCGCCATTTGCGCCGCCCGACCCTCCTCGCGCCGCCGACCACTCCATCGCTTTCCCTAGGTCGTCGCCGACCCTGCGCGCCTCCTCCGTCGCCGGCCGCCTCCGTTCACCGCCTCTTTTCGCCGCGCCGCCAGTCCTCGAAGGGTGCGCACCGCTCGCCGTGAGCTCCTCTACCTCTTGGTGCCGCGCCTCCGCCGCCAGGCTGCCTCTCGCCGGTGAGCCCTCGGCCTCCGCGCCGCCGCTGGCCATAGGCCGATGTGGTGACCACGTACACCGTGATCATCGCTAAGTCGGCGCCAAGGCTTCGGCACTTTTTTGGCGTGGCGTACGCTGTCGGCCGACGTGGTCACGTCACGATTGTTTTTTCCCGAGTTTCAGCTGAAAATAATTCCAAAAATCCGAAATTCCGAAAACCCTAATTCTATCATTTCATGTGATTTCCAACTTCAATCGCCATAACTTTCACATCCGAACTCCGATTTGATGATCCAAATTTCTATATTCATATAAAATCAACCCCTTTCATTTGGTTCTGGTTTTGTAATATTTGGAGTTCATTTGGGGCTGTTTTATTTATTTGTTGCTATTCTCGCACGTAGATTCCTAGATTTGAAGATTTCTTCTACCGACGATCAAGACCCGCCTCGCCAACGAAGGCAAGTCGTAGGCCTTTGACCATGTTGAACCCATTTTATAAATGTATATTGTTTTAGAATATCATGCATGGCTAGTTTTATTAAAAATAGTTTTGGGAGTAGATAATTACCAAATTGCCATTATGCCCCCCTGACAAATTGAAAATGAAATGTCTCCTTGATTGACATATATCCTTGGACACCTTAGGTTGGTTATTACTAGTTGGACATGATTGTATACCAACTTGGGAGCGTAGTATTGCTTAGTTTTGCTTGAGTTACCCGCGAGACTTTCGATCACATGTTCATGATGAATGAAATTTGACTAATGGAACTATGGAATTGTGGTGTGAGGCCACTATAATTAAATGTGTTGAGCCATGGCGTGGATTGCCATTGGGTCGGGATTGAACAAAATGATTTATGCTCGGGCTTGTGGTAGGGAGTGAAGGTGGGTGTGTGATGCACATTGGGATGTGGAAGGTCTTGTCTGAGCAGCCAACTAAGGATTTAACTTTGCAAGTCATTGATCTGGGCCATCTCGTGCAACCACAAGTCCGGTATGGGACGGACCTGGCTAACTAATTAGGGAAGTTTTGAGTCGGTTCTGTTGTGGCTGATTATTGGCGCAAGAAGGGGCTGTGATGGCGAAACCTTAGCGGGCAGAACCGAGGCAAAATAGAACTTTGTAAAGGCCTTGTCACGTGCTCTAGACTGCTCACCTAAGGAAGTGAGCGGTGGTATCGACGGATGCCAAACAAACTAGAGATTTCGTGTCTTGTGAGTAAAGTCGCATAACCTCTCGCAGAGTGTCAAAATCTATTCGAATAGCCGTGTCCCCGGTTACGGACATGCCTGGTGATTTCGCGCAAGGGGTAGCATTTTCAAAAATATGGTTTGGTTCGATGGAAAGGTTTGGTTGGAATGGTTGGGAAGTGAACGGGAGGTTCACTATTTGATTCAAAAGAACTTGGATATCTATGTACTATTCTTTTAAAATCCTACTTTGCAATCTAATTATTGTATTTACTGTTAAACTTGCTTTCTAAAAATTAGCCATAAAGCCATTCTTGTTTAAGACTTGCATGAATACTATGTGCATACATTTCTCTACGACTTGCTGAGTACTTTATGCACTCACGGCTTTATGCCCTTTGTTGATCAGTCCCAGCAGAAGAATCAGGACAGGTTGAATACTATGAGGAAGGCTACTTTGAAGACTTCGCGAACTAGGTCACGTTCTCCACTCGATTGCCTGTGGGCATGTCGATTGGGCTCCACGTATTTTGAGATTTCCGCTGCCAGATACTATGTTGTTGCTAAGCCCTGCGTGGCGACTTTTGTAAGAACCTGACCATAAGGTCCGTTGCTGTTAACTAATATTACTTTGTATGCTTCATTAGTTCGTTGTTGAATGGTTATGATAACATCATTGTTACAACTGTGCGAGCTAGCTACTGATCATGGGACTAGCTTGGTATGCACAGAGGGTCTCGGGGTTGTGTGATACCCGGGGCGCCGACAAGAGATGGTATCAGAGCCATATCGACTGTAGGACGTAACCATGGTTAGCTTGGTCGTCTTAGTCAAAAATTCAAAAGATATTTTCTAAATCAAATCAAGCAATTAACTTGACTAGATATTCTTCTCTCCTCTTATTCTGTTCTTTCCCACCTTGTTCTATTCTTTTCTTATCATCTTACCCTGTTATATCATTCTTGAGTTCTTTTATCTTATCTTTTCTGAAACTTGGTTTTCCAAATTTAAATTGACTCACTCATCTCTGGATTATCCCTAGGTTCGAGCCCTTCAAGATCAACCAATGGAAGTTTTGGAAGTTCAAGAACCCCCGTCTGATCCAAGTCGACCCTCCATATAAGTTAGATTGGTAGTTGCCCTCCCTAGTTCTAGTATCGCTTAGTCCGCGTAATAGGGCTTTTGTGCTTGAGTGTCCCTTTTCGTTTGCTTCTTGATAGCTTTCCGGCTATCTATTCGTTGGGTTAAACCAACTTTGTCCGCATTAGGTTGATCCGTCTATCTCCCTTGTTTCTTACTCATCTAAATGATTTTCCCTCTCATCTAAATTGCTTTCTTCTCCTCATCTATTAAACCCAGGAAGTTTCGTACAGATGGTTTAGACCCGCAACTCCGCAAGTCAGGATGAGACCCCAAGCACCAATGCACCGTCTTCCTAGGCCGCCAGTGCAGATCATGGTTTGAGTCAGTTCATGGCAGCCCAGACTCAGCTGATGAGCTCCATGATGCAGAACATGACTCAGATGATGAATCGCCAGAACTGCATCGGGCCGCCTCTACTCGCAGTGATGAATCAGAACAGTTAAGCAGCTGCCACGCCACTGCCACCTCCATCCCCAGCTTTTCCTCAGTCCAGGCTGGCAGAGTTTTTGAGGACCCATCCACCCACTTTCTCTAGCTCCTCTGAGCCATTGGACTCAGATGACTGGCTGCGCTCCATAGAAAAGAAGCTCGCTATCACCCGTTGTGATGATCGCGAGAAGGTTCTGTATGCCACCCACCAGCTTGAAGGCACCGCTGCAGAATGGTGGGAGAACTATTGTGCTGCCCATGGAAACCCTGATAGCATCACTTGGACTGAGTTTTCAGGAGCTTTTCGCCACTCCCATATCCCTGATGGGAAGGTGGAAATGAAGAAGAATGAGTTCCGTGAGTCGCAAAGAAGGCAACATGTCGGTGAGTGAATATCTTAATAGGTTCACTCAGCTGTCCCGTTATGCCCCAGAGGACGTTGCCACAGATGATGCCCGCCAGAAGCGCTTCAAGAGAGGACTCAACCCCAGCTTGAAGTGCAAGTCATTGGGAATGACTATGCAGATTTCCAGCACCTGGTGAACAAGGCCATGCTCATCGAGGAATCCCGCCGTGAGTCGGAAGAATCCCGAAGAGAAAGATGATGCATCATAGTGCCCTTCAGAGTCACTCCCAGAGAGTCAGAATGAATGTGCCGCCTCCTGCCCGTGTTGCTCCACCTGTCACATTCAGAGCCCTCAGAGAAGCACTCGCCAGCTAGCCCAAAGTGACCCGCAGCCTTCAACACCCAAAGAACCAAAGAACCAAGGAACGGCAACCCCGCCACGGATCACTCGCTTAAGTGCCATCACTAGGGCACTTCGCCAAGAATCGCCCGCAAGCAAGGCCCTTCTCCCGTCTGCTTCAACATGGGAGCCACTCCCACCAGACCCCACTCAGAGCCGGACGTGGAGCTCCTCGGACTCCACTGCACCACCAAGACTCTCACCTTTTGAAGAGGTCGTGAACCACACCACTGTGGAGGAAGCCTGCATGACCCGGACGTCGTGGCCGGGTAAGTTCCTTGTCAATTCAAAGACCCGCCACTGTTTTGTTTGATTCTGGAGCATTCATTTGTTTCTCGGAGTTTTGCTGAAAGGCACCAATTGGAAGTTTTGCCTCTTAAAAGTGTTTTGTTGGTTCAATCTCCCGGTTCGGAATTGAGTACGAACCAAGGTTGTCCTAAGGTTAAAGTGACCATAGAAGGGGTAGAATTCCTTGCTAATCTCATCATTATAGACACCAAGTCTCTTGATGTGAGTTTGGGAATGGATTGGCTTGCCAATCACCAAGCCCTCTTGGATTGTGGTGGTAGAAGCATTACTTTGGTCAGTCCGGATGGAACCAAAGTAAAGTTTGAAGCCTTCCCAGAGAAGCTAGCTGGAGCTTTAGTCTGCAGCGCCAATGTTGTATCTTTGGAGGAAGTGCCAGTAGTCAGAGAGTTTCCATATGTCTTTCCTGATGACCTACCTGGAATGCCACCAGACCGAGACTTGGAGTTTGTCATCAACCTAGTTCCAGGAATTGCACCTATTTTCAAGAGACCCTACAGATTGTCTGTCAATGATTTGGTTGAGCTGAAGAAGCATATTGAAGAAATGCAAGAGAAAGGTTTTGTCCGGCCAAGTTCTTCACCTTGGGGAGCCCCAGTGATCTTTGTTGCAAAGAAGGATGGCACCCAACCGATGTGTGTGGATTACCGAGCCCTCAATGAGGTCACCATCAAGAACAAGTACCCTCTACCAAGGATCGATGATCTGTTTGACCAGTTGAAAGGAGCCGGAGTGTTCTCCAAAATAGACTTGAGGTCAGGATACCACCAGCTGAAGATTCGTCCAGAGGACATTCCCAAGACAGCTTTTTCAACCCGATATGGATTGTATGAGTTCACGGTCATGTCATTTGGATTAACCAATGCCCCTGCTTACTTTATGAATTTGATGAATAAAGTATTCATGGAGTATTTGGATAAGTTCGTTATTGTCTTTATTGACGACATTCTAGTGTATTCCAAGAGTGAAGAAGAGCATGAAGAGCACCTCCGTTTGGTCTTGAGTAAGCTTAGAGATCATCAAATCTATGCTAAATTAAGCAAGTGTGAGTTTTGGATGAAAGAAGTTACTTTCCTGGGACATGTCATGTTTGCAGAAGGAGTATCTGTTAACCCTAGCAAGGTTATGGATGTGCTTAATTGGGAGTCACCCAAGTCGGTGCCTCAGGTCAGAAGTTTCCTTGGAATGGCAGGATACTATCGTCGATTCATAGAAGGATTCTCCAAAATAGCAAGGCCCTCACTCACTGTTGAAGAAGGAAAGAAATTTGCTTGGGCGCCAGATTGAGCAAAGATTTCAAGAGTTGAAGAAGCGCTTGACAACAACTCCGTGTTGATTTTGCCCGATGTCCTAAGGATTTTGAGATTTTCTATGATGCATCCCCAAGGACTTGGTTGTGTCCTCGATGCAAGAAAGGAAGGTAGTAGCCTATGCTTCCGTCAATTGAGGCCTCATGAAGTGAATTACCCCACTCATGACTTGGAGTTAGCCAGAGTGCATGCTTTAAAGATACTGGCCATTACCTTATTGGTAATCGCGTGTGAAGTCTATACGGACCATAAGAGCTTGAAGTACATTTTCACTCAAGTCGATCTTAATATGAGGCAAAGAAGATGGTTAGAGTTAATCAAGGATTATGATATTGGAATCCATTACCACCTGTGCAAAGCTAATGTTGTGGCGTATGCCTTGAGTAGAAAAGTCTAATGCAATACCCCGACGATCAAGGAAGGTCACCAAATTTCTACATGAAGAATTCCGTAAGCTCAAGTTAGAGTTGGTTGAAGAAGGTTACCTAGTCGCCCTAGAAGTTCAACCCACTTTATGCGGAATCGATCAAGGAAGCTCAAATTGAAGATGCCAATATTAAGAAAATTAAGAGCAACATGAAGAAGGGTAAAGCCCGAGATTTTCAAGATGAACAAGGCACTATTTGGTTTGATGTTTAATTTGTGTTCCAGATCAAAAGAGCTTAAGCAAATGATACTCAAGGAAGCCCATGAAACTTTGTACTCCATTCACCCCGAAGCACAAAGATGTACCAAGACCTTAAGGAAATGTATTGGTGGCCTAGCATGAAGCGTGAGATTGCCGAGTATGTAGCTCAGGTGATGTCCGCCAATGAGTAAAAGCCGAGCATCAAAGACTCGCTGGACTCGCAACCCTTGAGAGTGCCTCGAATGGAAATGGGAAGAAATTGACATAGATTTCATCACCGGTTTGCCAAGGATGTGGTCGGGATATGATTCTATCCGGTAATTGTGGATCGTCTAACCAAAGTTGCTCACTTTCTCCCACCAAGACTACTTACTCGTGATAGATCGCGTAATTGTACATGGCAAAGATAGTGTGCCAGCATGGAGTGCGGAAGAAGATCGTGTCAGATCGAGGAACCCAGTTCACCTCAAGATTTTGGCAGAAGTTGCACAGTATTCTGGGAACTAATCTAAATTTCAGTACAACTTATCATCCCCAGACAGATGGACAAACAAAAAGAGTAAATCAAATCCTAGAAGATATGCTAAGGGCTTGTGCCTTAGCAAATCAGACCAGTTGGGATCAAATGCTGCCTTATGCAGAGTTATCCTATAACAACAGTTACCAGTCAAGCCTCCAGATGTCCCCATTTGAAGCTCTTTATGGAAGAAAATGCAGAACACCGTTGTATTGAAATGAAGTGGGTGAAAGACAAGTGTTTGGGCTAGATATTTTGGAAAAGCCGAAGAGCAAGTTCGATCAATCGGGAAAAGTCGAAACAAAGACAGATCAGCGTAAGAGTTATGATGATAATCGTCGCCGAGATCTAGCATTTGCACGTGGTGATCATGTGTACCTGAACGTGTCGCCTCTCAAAGGGATGCGCTGCTTCGAGTAAGCGGAAAGCTTGCACCAAGGTACATCGGACCTTTCCCGCTTCTAGCCCAAGAGGAGAAGTCGCTTACCAGTTGAACCTCCCACCTCAGCTGGCAGATGTGCATAATGTCTTCCACGTGTCTCACCAAGAAGTGTTTACGCAGTTCAAGAGCAGATGCCAATGGAAGCAATTGCCCTACAGAAGACCTCACCTACATGGAACATCCCATCAAGATCATGGAAATAGCAGAGCGAGTGACAAGAAGCAAGATCATCCGTTTCTGCAAGGTCCAGTGGAGCAACCACACCGAAGAAGAAGCCACTTGGGAACGAGAAGATGACTTGAAGGCTGAGTTTCCCACCTATTCTCTAGTCACCAATCTCGGTCGAGATTCCCTTTAAGAGGGTAGGTTTGTAGCGCCCCGCTTTTCAGAGATTTTCAAAATTTTAAAAGAGAACCATTTGCTTCTATTTGCCAAAAGCTTAATTTGGAATTTCGTAATCAATTGCAAGCATTATGAATTAATCAAACTTCAATTAAATTAAAGTTGGTTTAATTGAGTTTTCTGGTATTTAAAATCAAAAGTATTATTTTAAGTGTTTTCTTGGATTTAAAAAATGGTTTTCCTTTTACCCAAAATTAAAAATTATTTTATTTGCAAAAGAAAAAGAAAAATTAAAGTTAAAAGTATTTTTATTAAGTCCGAATAATTCAAGGAATTTCTGAGAATTCTTCTAGAATTTTTGGACTCTATTTGCTATTTTCTAATTTGCCTTTTGATTTGTTTGAATATCTGAAAATCAAAAATCCCGGAAAATCCCCTTCACTGTGCGTGGGCCGAATCTCTTCGGCCCATCACTGTTCTCCCGCGGCCCGCCTCCGCTCCCGGCCGTTGGATCGCCATCCTCTGGCCCTCCCTCGCCCGCGTCCCCTTTCTATCTCGGCCGTCCGATCGCCATCTTCCGGCTTACGCCTCGCCCGCGCCCCCCTTCGTCCCCACCGTCCGATCAAAATCGGATGGCGCCCCGCTCTTCTTCCAACTCCCCCACGCCTTCTCTCTCTCTTGCTCACGGGCGCCTGCCGCCGCCGCGAATCCCGCCGCCCTCCTCGATCCCGCCGCTTGTCCGCACCCCGCAAGTCAGCGCCTTGGCCGAGCCGCCCCCTTTCCTTCGCTTTGCCAAGCGCTGCGTTGCTCAAGCCCCCCCCAAGGCCTCTCTCTCCTCCCCCTTGACTCCCGGCGGCGCCGCCTGTGATCCTCCGCCAGATGGCGAGCGCACGCCCCGCCTCCTTCTCCTCCCCTTCCCGCGCCTCTTTCCTTCCTCCTCCGCCGCCCGGCCTCGCTTCTCCTTCCTCTTCGCCGAGCCGAGCTGCCGCCATTTGCGCCGCCCCGCCCTCCTCCGGCGCCGCCACCACTCCATCGCTTTCCCTAGGTCGCCGCCGACTTCGCGCCTCCTTCGCTGCCGCCGCCGCCCCTCGCCGCCGGCCGCCGCCGCCACCGCCGCTCTTTCGCCGCCGCCGCCGCCAGTCCCCGAAGGGTGCACACCCGTTCGCCGTGAGCTCCTCTACCTCTTGGTGCCGCCGCCGGCCTGCCATTGCCTCCCGCCGGTGAGCCTCGGCTCTCAAGGCCTCCACGGCAGGCTGATGTGGTGACCACGTGCACACCGATCATCGCTAAGTCGGCGCCGCACAAGACTTTTGTCGGGCGTGGTCGCCGCGGTCGGCCGACGTGGCCACGCGGGGCCGATTGTTTTTCCCGAGTTTCCAGTTGAAAAATAATTCCGGAAATTCCAAAAATTCCAGAAAACCCTAATTCTATCATTTCATGTGATTTCTAACTTCAATCGGCCATAACTTTCACATCCGAACTCCGATTTTGATGATCCAAATTTCTATATTCATATAAAATCAGCCCCTTTCATTTGGTTCTGGTTTTGTAATTTTTGGAGTTCATTTGGTGCTGTTTTATTTATTTGTTGCTATTCTCGCACGTAGATTCCGCATTTCGAAGATTTCTTCTACCGACGATCAAGACCCGCTCCTCGTCAACGAAGGCAAGTCGTAGGCCTTTGACCATGTTGAACCCATTTTATAAATGTATAATATTTTAAATTATCATGCATGGCTAGTTTTATTAAAAATGGTTTTGGGAGTAGATAATTACCAAATTGCCATTATGCCCCCTTGACAAATTGAAAATGAAATGTCTCCTTGATTGACATATATCCTTGGACACCTTAGGTTGGTTATTACTAGTTGTACATGATTGTATACCAACTTGGGAGCGTAGTATTGCTTAGTTTTGCTTTAGTTACCCGCGAGACTTTCGATCACATGTTCATGATGAATGAAATTTGACAAATGGAACTATGGAATTGTGGTGTGAGGCCACTATAATTAAAATGTGTTGAGCCATAGCAGGGATTGCCATTGGGTCGGGATTGAACAAAAATGATTTATGCTCGGGCTTGTGGTAGGGAGTGAAGGTGGGTGTGTGATGCACATTGGGATGTGGAAGGTCTTGTCTGAGCAGCCAACTAAGGACTTAACTTTGTAAGTCATTGATCTGGGCCACCTCGTGCAACCACAAGTCCGGTATGGGACGGACCTGGCTAACTAATTAGGAAAGTTTTGAGTCGGTTCTGTTGTGGCTGATTATTGGCGCAAGAGGGGGCTGTGATGGCGAAACCTTAGCGGGCAGAACCGAGGCAAAATGGAACTTTGTAAAGGCCTTGTCACGTGCTCTAGACTGCTCACCTAAGGAAGTGAGCGGTGGTATCGACGGATGCCAAACAAACTAGAGACTTCGTGTCTTGTGGGTAAAGCTGTACAACCTCTCGCAGAGTGTCAAAATCTATTCAATAGCCGTGTCCCTGCTACGGACATGCCTGGTGATTTCGCGCAAGGGGTAGCATTTTCAAAAATATGGTTTGGTTCGATGGAAAGGTTTGGTTGTTATGGTTGGGAAGTGAACGGGAGGTTCACTGTTTGATTCAAAAGAACTTTGATATCTATGTACTATTCTTTTAAAATCCTGCTTTGCAATCTAATTATTGTATTTACTGTTAAACTTGCTTTCTGCAAATTAGCCATAAAGCCATTCTTGTTTAAGACTTGCATGAATACTATGTGCATATATTTCTCTACGACTTGATGAGTACTTTATGCACTCACGGCTTTATGCCCTTTGTTGATCACCCCACAGAAGAATCAGACAAGTTGAGTACTATGAGGAAGGCTACTTTGAAGACTTCGCGAACTAGGTCACGTCCTCCACTCGATTGCCTGTGGGCATGTCGATTGGGCTCCACGTATTTTGAGATTTTCGCTACCAGATACTCTGTTGTTGCTAAGCCCTGCGTGGCGACTTTTGTAAGAACATGACCATAAGGTCCGTTGCTGTTAACTAATATTACTTTGTCTACTTCATTAGTTCGTTGTTGAATGGTTATGATAACATCATTGTTACAACTGTGCGAGCTAGCTACTGATCATGGGACTAGCTTGGTATGCACAGAGGGTCTCGGGGTTGTGTGATACCCGGGGCGCCGACAAGAGATGGTATCAGAGCCATATCGACTGTAGGACGTAACCATGGTTAGCTTGGTCGTCTTAGTCAAAAATTCAAAAGATGTTTTCTAAATCAAATCAAGCAATTAACTTGACTAGATATTCTTCTCTCCTCTTATTCTGTTCTTTCTCACCTTGTTCTATTCTTTTCTTATCATCTTACCCTCTTATATCATTCTTGAGTTCTTTTATCTTATCTTTTCTGAAACTTGGTTTTCCAAATTTAAATTGACTCCATCATCTCTGGATTATCCATAGGATCGAGCCCTTCAAGATCAAGCAATGGAAGTTTTGGAAGTTCAAGAACCCCCGTCTGATCCAAGTCGACCCTCCATATAAGTTAGATTGGTAGTTGCCCTCCCTAGTTCTAGTATCGCTTAGTCCGCGTAATAGGGCTTTTGTGCTTGAGTGTCCCTTTTCGTTTGCTTCTTGATAGCTTTCCGGCTATCTATTCGTTGGGTTAAACCAACTTTGTCCGCATTAGGTTGATCCGTCTATCTCCCTTGTTTCTTACTCATCTAAATGCTTTTCCCTCTCATCTAAATTGCTTTCTTCTCCTCATCTATTAGACCCGGGAAGTTTCGTACAGATGGTTCAGACCCGCAACTCCGCAAGTCAGGATGAGACCCCAAGCACCAATGCACCGTCTTCCCAGGCCGCCAGTGCAGATCATGGTTTGAGTCAGTTCATGGCAGCCCAGACTCAGCTGATGAGCTCCATGATGCAGAACATGACTCAGATGATGAATCGCCAGAACTGCATCACGCCGCCTCTACTCGCAGTGATGAATCAGAACAGTTAAGCAGCTGCCATGCCACTGCCACCTCCACCCCCAGCTTTTCCTCAGTCCAGGCTGGCAGAGTTTTTGAGGACCCATCCACCCACTTTCTCTAGCTCCTTTGAGCCATTGGACGCAGATGACTGGCTGCGCTCCATAGAAAAGAAGCTCGCTATCACCCATTGTGATGATCGCGAGAAGGTTCTCAGATGCCACCCACCACTTGAAGGCACCGCGCAGTAATGGTGGGAGAATTATTGTGCTGCCCATGGAAACCCTGATAGCATCACTTGGGCCGAGTTTTCAGGAGCTTTCCGTCACTCCCATATCCCTGATGGGAAGGTGGAAATGAAGAAGAATGAGTTCCGTGAGCTGCAACAACGCAACATGTCAGTGAGTGAATATCTTAATAGGTTCACTCACCGTCCGTTATGCCCTGCAGGACGTTGCCACGATGATGCCCGCCAAGCGCTTCAAGAGAGGACTCAACCCCAGCTTGAAGTGCAAGTCATTGGGAATGACTATGCAGATTTCCAGCACCTGGTGAACAAGGCCATGCTCATCGAGGAATCCCGCCGTGAGCTGGAAGAATCCCGCAAGAGAAAGATGATGCATCATAGTGCCCTTCAGAGTCACTCCCAGAGAGTCAGAACGAATGTGCCGCCTCCTGCCCGTGTTGCTCCACCTGTCACATTCAGAGCCCTCAGAGAAGCACTCGCCCAGTAGCCCAAAGTGACCCGCAGCCTTCAACAGCCCAAAGAACCAAGAACCAAGGAACGGCAACCCCGCCACGGATCACCGCTTAAGTGCCATCGCCTAGGGCACTTCGCCAAGAATCGCCTGAAGCAAGGCCCTTCTCCTGTCCGTTTCAACATGGGAGCCACTCCCACCAGGACCCCCACTCCAGGAGCCGGACGTGGAGCTCCTCAGACTCCAGCTGCACCAGTCAAGACTCCTCAGCCTTTTGGAAGAGGTCGTGTGAACCACACCACTGTGGAGGAAGACCAGACAGCCTGGACGTCGTGGCTTGGTAAGTTCCTTGTCAATTCAAAGACCGCCATCGCTTTGTTTGATTCTCGAGCTTCGATTCGCTTGTTTCTGAGTTTTGCCAAAGGCACCAGCTTGGAAGTTTTGCCTCTTAAAAGTGTTTTGTTGGTTCAATCTCCGGCTCGAATTGAGTACGAACCAAGGTTGCCCTAAGGTTAAAGTGACCATAGAAGGGGTAGAATTCCTTGCTAATCTCATCATCATAGACACCAAGTCTCTTGATGTGATTTTGGGAATGGATTGGCTTGACAATCACCAAGCCCTCTTGGATTTTGGTGGTAGAAGCATCACTTTGGTCAGTCCGGATGGAGCTTTAGTCTGCAGCGCCAGTGTTGTATCTTTGGAGGAAGTGCCAGTAGTCAGAGAGTTTCCATATGTCTTTCATGATGACCTACCTGGAATTCCACCAGACCGAGACTTGGAGTTTGTCATCAACCTAGTTCCAGGAACTGCACCTATTTTCAAGAGACCCTACAGATTATCTGTCAATGATTTGGTTGAGCTGAAGAAGCATATTGAAGAAATGCAAGAGAAAGGTTTTGTCCGGCCAAGTTCTTCACCTTGGGGAGCCCCAGTGATCTTTGTTGCAAAGAAGGATGGCACCCAACGGATGTGTGTGGATTACCGAGCCCTCAATGAGGTCACCATCAAGAACAAGTACCCTCTACCAAGGATCAATGATCTGTTTGACCAGTTGAAAAGAGCCGGAGTGTTCTCCAAAATAGACTTGAGGTCAGGATACCACCAGCTGAAGATTCGTCCAGAGGACATTCCCAAGACAGCTTTTTCAACCCGATATAGACTTTATGAGTTCACGGTCATGTCATTTGGATTAACCAATGCCCCTGCTTACTTTATGAATTTGATGAATAAAGTATTCATGGAGTATTTGGATAAGTTCGTCATTGTCTTTATTGACGACATTCTAGTGTATTCCAAGAGTGAAGAAGAGCATGAAGAGCACCTCCGTTTGGTCTTGAGTACGATGATGGGTTGGAACTGCTAAAATAACAATTTCAAGGACAGATAGCAAGTTTGCAGGATCAACTGAATCAAGTACTCCGCAACCAGTCGCAAGTCGCCCCCGTTATTGCGGGAACCAGTCCTCCTCGACATCGGAGTAGTGTCGCGTCCACGCATAATTTTGAACATGACGACGACCAATTACCGATAGACCGCATTAAGGTAATGTACATCTATAGAGTGCACCAAAGATAGACCTATAGGACGCCTTAGCTAACTGTGTATCGTTTTGTAGGAGCCGACGGCATGCAAGCTCCAACTGAGGTTAGTTGGGTCCATTCCTATTGAGGTCTGCTGGGGATGGTGCATCCATACCAGATGGGGCAAGGCAAAGACGGTGTCCGTGTGGCGATGGTTACGCCAGGTGGAGGTGGACATGGTACACGAACATTTCATGGCCGCCCCACTAGAGATTTGCCCGAACGAAGAGATAACAACACTAGGGGATGATGTGCACGCTTTATCCAAAGGGCCCAAGATGACATCGCCCCGACCCAAAGAAGGCAAAGAATCTCGACAGACCATTCCTCTCCAACGGGACCCTCCATGACTCCACCTCACATTTCACCTCGAAGGCCACCTCATTGGTTCCCGTGGAGAAGACGCCAAGGAACAAGACAAGCGTGCTATCAGACGGTTCTCGAGTCGTCTCGCAGAAGACGCCGCCAATCGTTAAGGCCAAATCAAATCGACGAACATTAAGTCGCCTCCCAAGTCCCGTAAGTCCGAAGTACTCCATCGGAAAACCGCAGCCCTAACGCACAATTAGCCCGCTACTGGATTTGCTTGTCGCCTTTGCATGCCGGTACTCGGAAGACCGGAAAGAAGGGGTGCGACATCGAATCACCGCCGCATACAAGGATGAGCATTTCTTCAACGGACAGTAACTTCGTCGTGGGCTTCAACGACTTATTCAACCTATTCAACCTAGAAGCCATCGACGCCGCTTCTACGATGTTGGACATCGTAAGTGTACAATCAAGTTCTACATTCACGTAATACCGATAAATATCGCAACTCATTGCTTATGTATAGATACATGATGAAAATGCCCGAAGGGCGAGAACCGTGGGTTTCCTCGACCCACATGTGGTATCTATGCAAACCATCAGCGCACTCGACCTTCGCCGAGAACTACATAACGGCGCATTGCTTCTTCGCACGCAAGAACTACATACCGGTGCCCTACAACCAAGGGTAAGTGCTTCACTATTTACTATACAAATTTCATTTGTACTTAGGTTTAATGACTATAGCGACATACATGAGTAGGTACCACTGGATCCTTTTAGTCATTATACCCAGGAGGAACTATGTGATATCTTGATTCGCTACTCAGAAACAATTACGACTTCAACATTCTGCAAGGAATACTCGACAAGTATGCTCATTTCCTCCATACATATCTCTATTGTAGTCTTCCTTCGTTTGAAATGCCCGAGGATAACTTTCTTCAATCATGTAGTTCGTTCATCTCCTATGTTAGCCAACAAGGAAAATACAATGGATCCAGCGCCCAACTAACACACGGGACGAAATTTCCGGTATGCGCTACAACACAATAATCCTATATCATACTTCATAATAATATATCTTCAACTGACTATACGTATATATGTAATTCTATTTTTGCAGTGCCGCCAGCAAAAAAATGATGAGCTATGTGCATTCTACGTTTTCCATCATATGGAGAAAATCATGAGTGCTAAGATGAAGAATCCCGAGGTTTGTCAATCTCGAAATAATTATTTTCTAATTGTAAATTTAAATATATACACTTACCATTTTTCTTGACCTAGCGACAGGGTTTGATAATAGATTTAGATGGACTCGCTATGCACGATATCGCGGACGCTCGAGGGAAGCTATGTGCCTTTATCATGTCGTAAATAGTTAACAAAGGAGAGTTTCACGCCATCGCCGACCCAGAGTTTCACGCAAATAATTGACTCAATTGTAATCCAATTGTAACTATAGCGACAATACTTCAACAAATTTGATCTTTTGTAATTTATTTTGAGTAATGATCACTTTGAGTTGTCAACAATTGATTATCTATGATGTATCTGTTTTTGTACATGCTTGTTTTCAGAGGGCATGGCTAGCAATTCCCGAGGCTAGCAAAAAACAAAGAAAAATATAGTTTGATGACTCACTACCACGCACGGTTTTTTGTTGAAACCGCTCGTGATATTTTCTAGCATCACGCATTTGCTCTTAAACATATCGCTCGTGATATCTATTTATCACGCACGGTTTTTAATTATAACCGTCGCGATATTTACTTATCACCGACGGTTTTAATTCAAACCGCTCGTGATACTATCCTTCATGCACGGTTTGAACAAAAACCATCTCGTGATACTATCCTTCACAACGAAGTTTTGAACCGCTCGTGATAACTTCTTGTTATCACAGACGAACAAATATAGACGGTTTAGAAACCATCTGTGATGACGTTTTCGAACCGTTTGTGATGACGTATTCCGTAGTAGTGTGTGTTGATGCATATCAAGATCTTAAAAGAAAGATGATCATGAGTTGATCATCAAGTCAAGAGAAGATCCATCATGTGTTGATGGTAGTTAAGTGAAGGATGTATCATGTGTTGATGCATATCCAAGTCAAGAACTTGAGTAAAAAACCCATCATGTGTTGATGGAGGGCAAGTGAAGAAGATCATCATGTGTTGATGATATTCAAGTCAAGATTCAGAATGAAGGATGTCATCACGTGTTGATAAGCATCAAGACAAGATCGCGAAGTGAAGAAGATCATCATGTGTTGATGATATTCAAGTCAAGAACCCGGACTTGAAGTGAATATGTGCGTCATCAAGCTTCAAGAGGATGTGCAAGGCAAATGTATGACTAGTTAGGGCTAAGAATGTATTCCTAGTCTTTACCGGTCTTGGTGTTTGGTTGAGACCGGATTGTTAGTATATGTTTCCGCACTATTAAGATGGGTCTTGACTAGTAGTTTGAGCTAGTCATGTGTTGATAGCTCTTAATGCTTGCTTTAGCTCTCGTTAGCATGTTGCCGATTTTTATAATGTGTTTTGCAAATGGTCGCAACTCATGCATAATCCTTGTAGCATGTGACTTTAGTTTGCGAATGTGTTTTGCAAATGGTTTAAGTTCATGTACCTTATTCCTTGTGGCATTGATTCTAAAAGTTGGCAAATGTGTTTTGCAACTTGTTGAGAATCTTGCTTTCATTTCTTGTGTGCATCTTGTGTCAATTGGTAAATGCATTCTGTGAATTGATTTGACCTTCTGGAAAACTGTTTTGAAAATCAGATGACCGCAAGTGATAGGTGGTACTACCATAGATCGGTAGTACCGATATTTATATGGCGGTACATATTTTCCGAGAGTATGTCTTTAAGTGTTTTTAATCCTCTAAAAATAAGAACAACCGATTTGAACCACGGTATTATCGCAGTCGGTAGTACCAAAATATAGATAGTAGTACGTAAATTACAAAGAGTGTGTTTTTTAGTGTTTTGACCCTCTCTGAAAATCGAAACGACCGATTTGAACGACGGTACTACTGTATGTTAGTAGTACCGAAATATAGATGGCGATATGTAAATTACAGAGAGTGTGTTTTTGAGTGTTTTGATCTTCTTTGATAATTGGTACAACCAGGGATCACATAACCCAGATCGGGCATTTCACAATAATCTTGGCCTTACATCGCTCAAACCGAAAAATCCGGATAAAAATAATTTGAATTTGATTAAAAACCAATTAATTTTGGAATTTGAAATTTGAACTTGCAAATCCCGAGAAAATCGATCGGGATTTTGAATCCGGACCTACGCAGAATCAGAATCTGGCGGTCATCTACGAATTTTTTCCTGGTACGACCGCATTTGAACTGCGGTACTACCGACCTAGCGGTTCCTAAATTACAGAGAGTGTGTATTTTTGAGAGTTTTGATCTCTTTTGAGAATCGGTATGACTGCATGATCTGAGCTGTACTACTGGAGTGCGCGGTAGTGCTGATATTTTCATGGCGGTACGTTTTTTTGCGAGAGAAGGTGTTTTATGAGAATTCTTGAGCTCTGGAAAACGGTAGTTCCGTTCTAGCCGAGCGGTACTATCGTGCTGTGGTAGTACCGATTTCAAGTTGGCGGTGATACCATAACTTTATGAGTACCGGCTAGTTCAAAGTATTAAATGCTACCATTTCGACCGTTGAGCGAAAAATCGGTAGTACCGAATTTCAATAGCGGTGCTACCGCAAATCCTATTTTTTCAGGAAGTTTATTCCAACGGCTAGTTTTTGTGGTGTGGGCTATAAATATCCCCGTGGCCTGTTGTGAGACAACCTTTGGCATCCTGTTTCATTGTATTGAGCTAGTGTGAGCTTCTCCCCTCAATTGTGTATGTGTTGCACCTTGTGAGCAAGGAGATGGGTCTCTAGTTGTATGTGTTGCATCTAGAGTTAGATTTTGTATGCATTGAGTTTAGACACTTGATTTGTTCAAGTGGGTGTCTTCGACTTGTTACTCTTGGTGTTTACCTACAGCTAGATGGCTTGAGGAGTTTGCGATGATCTTCTCAAAGAAGGTTATGAGAAGACCCGGGCGGTTGTGAGTGGTTTGGTGCTCGCCATCTCTGGAGTAGAGGAAGAGTAAAACTGAGTGGATCGAGGTGTTGGTTCGAGTTGTGAACCGGTCCAAGTGGTTAGACTTACCTCGGAGGTGTTGGCAATTTGTGGAGCCAGTTCAATGTGGTTGGGCTTACCTCAACAAGGATTAGGGGAGACCGGCAAATCTCTCAACACGAGAGTAAAACATCATTGTGTCATTGTGGTTTGCATTCTTGTGTTTTACTCTATTGCAATTTCCATTCAGAGAATTAAATTGCTTACATGTCTTTATATGTTTGCTATCATTCAATAGTATTATATTGTTGGTGCACTTAGTCAAGACTAGAGGATTTAGGTTTTAATTGGGTAAAACCGAATTGATTTACAATTCTGCATAAAACTCGGTTTTAGCATTAGAGATTTTTAAAAACCGCATATTCACCCCTCTAGTCGGCCTCCTCGACCTTACAAGTGGTATCGAGTACTGGTCATTCAATAGTATTATATTGTTGGTGCACTTAGTCATGATGTCGACTAGTGAGATAGTGCGCATTGGTGAGACACATATATTTGATGACACAAATTATGATATTTAGAAAATCCGTATATTTTGTTATTTTAAAGCCATGAACCCTAAAATTTGATGGATTGTAGATGTGGTCTTTTCTCCTCTAAAAGATCCTCTTGCTTCAACTATTGAGGAAGAGAAATGCTCACATCTCGACGCTCAAGCAACTAACGCTTTACTTAGTGTTTTGAGTATAGAGGTGTTCGATGCTGTATGCAATCTCAAGTGCACTCGTGAGATGTGGATACAACTTCAAGATAATTACGAAATGTTCACCTCAATTAAGGATGATTACGTAGAAGAATGGATGTCAAGAGAAGAATACTCAACTTGGTTTGAGCAGCCGGTAAGTAGCAGAACCCATCGAAAGAGGGTCCAAGGATTTCCATACAAAGGTTGGAATCAATTACATCGATGCTTCCTTTTGGCGGCACAGTTTAGACCCCTAACATTCCAATTTAGAAAGCTACAATTGGTAAGATCCATCGGAAATGCGTGGCGACCGACGACCCCATAATGTTGTTATCTAACAGGCCGGAACCGTCAGGGCAGCGGTCGGAGCAGCTACCACAACCTCCGGCTTCGTTGCAAGATTTGTGGAACCGCCACCCGGAAGAGCTCTACAAGCGCCACTAAGTGATGACACGAGAGCTGGTGTTCAAATAGTTGCTTGTACTGAGAGATCGCCGTGAGGCTGACGACGTACGTCTTCCCCCCTCACGTACACAGCCTAGCTTCTTTGCCATCAAGCGTTGAGCTCGCTGCTCCGACGGGACACCATGATGTGCAGACGCCACTAGACGAGCACTGCGCCGCTGGTGAAAGTCAGCTGGCAAGACCTTGCGATGCGAGCGCTGCGCGTTCGGCAAGGGAAGGATTGGCGAACTCAGCTGCCGCTTAACCCTACGAGAATAGGTGAGCAAAACCGGGTTAATAGCAACCAGGCGAGGTGAGGAGGCGCAGGATGCGGCGGAGCTGCTCGAGCGTGCGGCCGTGAAAATTTTTCCGGAAAGAAATTTTTACCGGAGGTAAAACCGATAACCGGCAAAAATCGGAAATACGGGGAGCGTGCGGCAGTGAAAATACGGTGTTGATTTTCATTCCTATCGGCTACCGCCGGTAACCCCGGTTACCGGCGGTAACCGATGAAATTTCACTGAGAAAGTTTTCACTGGCGTGCGGTGGTCCTTGAGGTCGGCGACCATGTGAGGACGAAGGGTGCAAGATCTGGGCCAGGCGGAGCTCGAGGAGGGTCGGTCCTGTGGTGCGGTAGCCCGGGGCGGCGGCACGGTGGTTAGGCGGAGCAGAGCACCGGAGTGGAAGCAGAGCAGGGATGCCGCGTTGAGGAGGCAAAGCACTCGGAGGAGAGGACCCGGTCGGCGGCGCATAGCAGAGGTGGTGGTGGAGGAGCAGCGGGGCACGGCGAGGACGACGACTCTTAGGCCACGCACGGATCTGGCCAGATCCGCCCGAATCTGGTCAGGAGGCGGCCACGACGAGACGATCTCAATGACGAGGTCGTCGGTGATGCCGCCGCTGGTCGCTTCGTTCTTGGACCTCGCCTAACATGCCTCCCTCCTCTCGCCTCCAGGCATGGATCAGGCGGATCGGGATGTGATGTTGCTACTGCTCGAAGAAGACTACAACTATAAACTAAAAAGCGGCCACCTCCAGGAGTGGAGATTGCTCCTTCTGGGGACAGCAATAGCGGAAGACGAGTGGGGGTGGCTAGACTATGGATATAGGCTTTGATGACATGTTAGATGGAGAGGAGGGAATGGAAATGTGAATTGTTTATTGTATTGAACACATCAAAGGGTAATACATAGTACAAAGACACACACAAGAGTAAACCCTACACTAGAAGTGGAATACCACAAATACTCTTAACGCCCATCACATATTTTTCTTTTGAAAAAGTATTAACTTAATTATCCACGTCGATGTTTGATTAAAAGTGCTAACCTAAAGTCCAAACTGCAACAATGATCAAATCACTATTTTTTTTCCTTTGGAAAGCTACTAGTGTGTTAGGTCAAGTACAATAAGTTTACATTAGCTGTCTATAGTCTCTGTGATGTAGGATTTAAACTAACGCGGATGAAAGCGAATAAAGATAGAGAAATATGTTGTCTGCAATCTTGTAGCCGACTGTATCACCAAAACCAAAGAGGAAATGTCTTAAGTCCATGAAAATATTAAACGATTGTGTCATCTATAAATATAAGTGAAAAGATAATCCATTGTATGAGTTATCTATAGTGTTGTATACATGTGATATAGAGAGTTGTTATAGACAACAGCTATCTATACTATTGTACATGCCCTTACCAACATGAAAGAATTGGTAGAAAGAATCATTAATCAAGTTCCACCATTTATTAGTTCTTAATGGCTACGGCGATAGGGGCCGGGTGTGCGGCAGCCAAGAAGAACATGTATATTAATAAAGTCACCGTGAAGATGTTAAGGATGTAGCGCTAATTCAGTTGGCCGATTTCAGGCCAAGCTGGAATTATAGGGGTGGTTTGGATCTACAATTACTTATTTGTCCTTTATGGAATTATACTTCCTCATACTTGGTGAAGTATAGCCATAATCTAGCTAATCTGACTCGTTAGATTGAAAATAATGAACGATCCACATTAATTAGTGTGTAACGTAAAAGAGCTCTATTCTTAAGGAGAGATAACTTCTCAAGCAATTTTTTGACGAAGCATTTTCTGTACTAGTTATGTTCAACACCATTATTTACACAAATTAACGATAATCCAAAAAGTATATATATAAATCATTTGGCTTTCCACCTTGCTTTTTCTCCCAAAGGACAAAAAAGGTTAATTATTGCCTGACTAACAAGCTAAATTTCCTTTTCTTTCAAGAAACATTTTATCAATTGAATGATTCCTGACTAACAAGCTAAATTTCATTTTCTTTCAAGAAACATTTTATCAATTGAATGATTCTCTTGCATATTGGTGCATTTACATTTTCTACTGCCATTATTAAGAAAGTCCATATGCAAAAAAAATGCCATCCATGTGCTCACGTAATCGGCTAATATATAGAGAATTTTTGCTGAAGGAAGAATTTACATCTAGAATGTCCACTTTGAAGATCCGCTTTGCAAACAACCAAAACATTCTTGGCCATAAAAAACATAGAATCACCTGGCTAGCGGTGCATGAAAATTTAGTTCCAATTATTAATTACTGAATTGCCCACCTTGCCTAGCATTATATAGGTTTTTTTTTTGAAGGGAGAGCTGCTATAATCCAAACTTATACTCTGACACTTAACCATCTTGGGTACTGTGAAAGTATTTATTTGGTCAAACCTGATGATTAGCCTATCACTACTATATATATATGAATATGACACTTGCTAATTGCTTCCTCTTTGCCTCATCACTCCAAGACCCCTCCCCTCCCCTCCCTCTTCTTGATATGAAGCTTGAGCTTAGTCTAGGGGATTCTCCAGCTCCAGTGAAGGCCACCGTCATGCCTTCACTGGCGCCTACATGCACGGACGAAGGAGAAGGCCACGAACTTGTGCTAGAGCTTGGAGTAAGGACCGCCAGAGCCAAAAGAGCTGAACAAGGTAACAAGAAGACATGCACACAGCCAGAGGAGGCTGTAGAGGAAGAAGATGAAGCTGAGGGAGAAGATGATGAAGCACATAAGCCGCCTGTCGAGCTGAGCCTCAGCTGCCCTCTGGTTCCAGCCTCTGCACAAACAGGTAAAGTTAAAGATAATTCTACAAACTAGCTAGTGCTGTTGGTTTGATAGTGGTTAAGTGCATATATAGAAAGCTTTGGATGGTCATGGGTCCTTTTCTGTATAGGGAGTGTGAATTCAGAGGTGCGCACACGAGGTTTCGATGTGAACACTGTGCCGGTGGATGGAGGAGCAGCGACAGTAAGGTCTTTGTCGCCATCGTCCATGCAGGCGGAGGTTCCTGTGAGACAGGCAGCTGATCAGGAAGCTGCAGAGGATGAGGAGTACGGAGGCGGCGGGGTGAGGAAGAAGCTGAGACTGTCCAAGGAACACACTGCGTTTCTGGAGGATAGCTTCAAACAGCACAGCACCCTGACCCCGGTATCCATCCTATCTTGTTCTGGCTCCATATACGTCAAACAGAACTTGCATGTCCTATCTTCCGTACCTAAGTAGATGATAGTGATACCCTATAGTTTTGAAGGATAATATGTTTATAGTAGTTAAAAGTACAACAGGTTAGTGTAATTAGCAGAGAATGCTATCTAACCCAAACTACAGAAAAGTTGAGATCGAGGATGCAACTTGAATCAGCAAGTACTTAAAGAGTATATATAGACCCTATGATTGATAAGGATCTTCGTCGTCGTCTTCTTCCTCTTGACTTTGTTTTAAGAGTGTAGAGAGATCAATAGTCTGCGATGCTACAAGGTATCTTGTAGTTGCTTGATGAACAATGATGGTATTCAGGAAACCATATATAAGCAGTTATTCACAGAGCTTAATTTGCAGATTACTGATATTCGCTTGGATTACTGTCAGTTACTTTAGTATGGCCCTTAATGGGCAGTCTTTAAGAATCAAAGGCATGAACTCATGTATGCACATACACACGCTACCAGTACTGCTTAAGGACATGCTGCCAAAGTGCACTCTTTTAATTGGGGAAAAAAATCCTCTTTCCAACAAAATGAAATGTTTTAGTAAAAAACAAGTCCTGGGAATAAATGTCACCTCAAGGGTTATGATCGCACATTATCATGTGGGAAATCATTATCTACCGATGCGATGGGTTGTTTGGGGAGAGCAGTTCCAGCATATTGCGAATAATAATTAAGCTAAAACTAATCAAGTTCTTTGTAAACAAAAACAGATTTGGAATTAAATCAAATAATACCTTTTTATTTTTCGGCATACAGAAACAAAAGAGTGATTTAGCCAACCGGCTCGACCTTCGACCACGCCAAGTGGAGGTCTGGTTCCAGAACCGAAGAGCTAGGTAACTGAACATTCCATTTTCCCTTTGATCGATGGTACTCCATCGATCTTTGTACCTGAAGTTATCACAATTAATACTCTCGACCGGAGGCTGCCTTTTCCGATTTCTTTCGTCAAACATCTAGCTAGTCCCAATTTAGCATCATACATCGCAGGACAAAGCTAAAGCAAACCGAGCTGGACTGCGAGTATCTGAAGCGTTGCTGCGAGACGCTAACGCAGGAGAACCGAAGGCTCCAAAGAGAAGTGGCGGAGCTGCGTGCCTTCCGTACCACAGTCCCGCTCTACAGCACAGTACTCCCAGTGAGCCCCTCGTGGGTTAACAAGGCTACTACAGCTTACTCTCCGGCCATCGTCACCACCCCTGCCAACACCGCCGTGTCATCGCCGGTGGGAGCGCCGCCGCCGTCGATGCCCACCTTGTTCGCCAGACCTCACTTCGGCCCCTTCACCATCCGCCCGGTGCTCCGCCGCCAGCCGTCGGCGACCTCGTGATGTAGCTCTTGTCCTCTTGTGCATATATACTGGTATAAACTCTGTAAACAGTTACTTATTTTCTGTTCATCGATGTTTTATCAAAGTTTTGAACAGGGAAGTACATAATAACACTGTTCATAGAAGAAGAAGAAGAAGAAGAAGAAAAAGGCATACTTTGTAAAATGTAGTTTAAAAGTGGACTAGCTAGATGCATGTATTCAACCGAACAGATGATGGTGTTATCAAGTTGCAAACGACTTGATGAACGTATTAGAAATGTGGAATTCACGGTTGCGTAATTGACTTTGGGGAGTTTGCCTTTGTACAATATGATATGGTTTGTAGAATGTCATCCTGGCGTGGTAAAGTAACCTTTTTCCATTTGTGTACCAGTGGCATCTAGTACCATTTTTTTTTGTGTGAAACATTGTGACCTATGACTAAGGGCATGTTTGTTCAAAAGAAAAGGAAATCAGTGACGCTGACCCGGCGCTGCAAATTACAATTAATCACTGAGTCTGTGTCAGGAGTTTTTTTTAAAAAAAGCTCATTTAACTTCTATCTAACCGAAATAGCAAAAATAGTTTTTTTAAAATGATATAGCAAAAATAAAACACCACCGTCGTGTACCTAGTCTGCCGCGCACCCAGTCCGTAAAAGACCACTTACCGCTTATCCAACCCGTGGTAGGTCGTCTGCGCATAGCACCTGCCGCGGACTGGGTTAATAGCCAGTGGCCTGCCGCGATTGGGTGCACACATCACAGACTACCTGTTGTAGACCGGAAGGTCGTTACGTGTGCTGCCAAAACTATCAGGACGTTTGAAACACACGGAAACTTCTCTTCATGGTTGCGCAAGTGTCACCGAATAAACGAGACAGGGAAGTGTTGATTATTACTCAAATCTGTTGGGTCAAGTAACAACAACCAAGTGTCTAGAGAATAACTATCGCGGAAAATTTAGTCGGATTCATATAGATACTGAACTACTTGTACGAAATGAATGCCTGCGTTCCAACCAAACTGCGCGTGCCATGCGTCACCGAGTGCACATTTTCCGTGCTGAAAGTTGCAGTTAAGTTTCACGGTTACGTACGCTGGAACAAAGGGTTAATTAAGGCCAACCGGCCAAGGAAAGTTGACAGGGGTCACACACGTGTTGATGGATGACCAGCTAGAGTAGCATATATTCGCCCTCGGAGCTTGATTGGCGAGCACCACGTAGGCGATCGAGGGCCGCGACACGTGTGCGCGCGCACACCGCAAATGATACGATCCAATACTTTCGTGAGCTGACCAATCAGCGATTCAAACACCAATCACGATTTGTTTGATTGATTGACGACGACGTACGACGTACTGGCGAGTATCTAGGAGGATTTTGTTGAGTATCTAGGAGGATTTCTCGGACTACGTGTTTATTCATGCACCAAGGAGACCCCTTTTCTCATGTATGAAGGTGGAACATGGGGTTTTAATTCTACACACAAATCTACGAACAAAAAGATCAATAAGAAGAGAAGATTGAGACTATATCCTTGTGTTATTCTCTATTGTTATTATTTGTGAGTTGAGAGCTCTCTTCCTCGGCAACGCAATCTCGATTATACAATGCGCTATCAGAACGATAACGCTCTAAGCTAAGGCTTCCTAGTACGTTACTTTAATATAAGTTTTCAATTCTAGCGGTAATATTCTTTGTAGTATATTAGTTTTTATTCTACTGTTCATTGTTGTCGATCCCAACGGCTACCGGGCGACGCGCCCGCATATGTGACGATGCATCGCGGCGCACCGAGGTCGCCGCCACACACCTTCGCGTGTACTCGTGCGTGCACTCGGGCAGAGCCACACTAGAGTTAGGGGAAACCCTAGCGTGTCTGCTAAGCGAGCAGCACAAAGGCCCTATTTGGGTTGTTGGTTCTGGCCCATAAGGCCTAGTCGGGTTGGGATCCGATCGGCCATGGTGCTTGTGCAGAAAAGCTCTTCAGCCTTTTAGGAATTAAGCATAAGGCCTTGGTTTATTAAAATTGGGTCCCTCTAGACTGAAATTTTACAAAAAGGACCCTAGAACTTTAGGAATAAAGTACGAGGGTTTCCACTCGGTTGAATTTTGCAAATTAAACCTCCGAAGTTTTCTGGTTCTTTTATTGAAGTATTTTGTAATTTATTTAAAATACCAAATATTGCCTCTGTGAGTGTAGTAATTGTTCTATGCCTAGAAAATTAGTAGAAAATTGATAGAAAATTATTGGAAATCCATAAATTTTATATTTACTATTTATACAAGTCATTTTATTGTTGTAACACATGTTTTAACTCATGCGGTACATGATATACATATTCATTACTTTATGTTAATTATATACGTTGCTATACAGTGCTATAGGCAACATGATTGACGTTGCAAAAAGGGAATTTGGTGAATTGGTAGTTGACGGGAGCAACTACCTAACCCGGGCCCTGGACGTGGAGTTCTACTTAACCTCCAAAGGGCTAAGTACAACTATTGTTCCTCACAACAATGCTAATAAGCCCCCTAAAGTAAGACAAGGATTTTAAATATGGTGGCTTATAACTCAGTACTCCATAGGATAATTTCTCATTTCAATCTTTGTGGAAGAGATTTTACAGAGAGACAGCTGATCGAGAAAACAATTTTCACTTTCCATGCTACAAATCTGGTGCTAGCACAACAGTACAAACAAAAGGGGTATGAAAACCACTATGAACTGACAATTGCACTTCTAGGCGGAAAAGCATAATGACCTCATAAGGAATCATAATACTCGTCCTATAGGAACTCAGGATGCACATGAGGTGCATAATTTTTAGGAAAGGACAAATGTCAGTGGAAAAGGAAAAGGGACCGGGGAAAGAAGTCTAAATCATTTGTCTTTAAGGCAAAAGGTAAGACAGGAGGAAAGGGGACGTCTCCAATGAAAGCATCAGGTGACAATAGTTCCTGCTATAAGTGTGGGCTCAAGGTTCACTGGACAAAAGGTTGTAAGACACCTAAGCATTTGGTGAAGCTCTATCAAGAGTCTCAAAGAAAGAAAATTTAGAATAAACCGGAAGCTCACTTTCTGGAAGCACCAGCAAAAGGAGAGCAAGAGGAGAATGAAACCCATCAACTGATAGTAGATGAGGAATCGGGCGATGACACTCTATATGATGATGAATATTCTGATCCTCTACTAGATCATGAGTTACTATCCCATTAAATTTAGAAGTCCATTCATGGTGTCTTTATAATGGTGTTACTAAATGGAACACCAAATTTTGTTGATCTTGAATTAGTCAACAATATTACCATTAGGAATTAAAATTACCTACTGTAATCTTTAGTTTATGAAATAAATAAATTATTTCTATTTCTTTTGCATGTCTTATGTGTGCATTTATGCGTATGTAATGTTTTTAATGCATGCAAATTGTTTATCTCCTACTTATAGTTGACGTACAATGGAGGGAGAACATGAACTCTGTCTTGTGGACAGTTGTACCACACATTCTATCCTGAGGGATATGAAGAATTTTCAGAACTCCAATTCCCAGATTGGCAATATTATGACCATAGCTAGCAACTGTGATAATATTGCAGGTACTGAAAGAGCCATAATAGTCTTACCAATGAGAACAAAAATAATAATTGTTAATACATTATTGTTCCTAGACTCAACTGGAACTCTACTAAGTTTCAAAGATATCTAAAATACTGGTTTCCATGTGGAAACAGAGGAAGAGAGTGGTTTTGAGTACATTCTCATCACTAAGAGAGAGGGATATCGAAAAGAAGTAGAAGAGAAACTCCTTATGTTCTCCTCCGGATTGTACTATACTTTTATTAAACGTGATAAAGAACATGTCACAATGAACATCCAGGTTAAAGGCCCTGAACTATTTAGAATGTGGCATGAACGTCTGGGTCATACTGGAGACAAATATGATATGTCGGATACTAAAACATTATGCTGACCACAACTTGAAGTCCAAAGACATCCCTGATCTATCACACTTTGTGTGTGAATCTTGTGCGAAAGGCAAGTTGATTACGAGACCCTCGTATCATAAGATCAATGATGAATTGCCTGATTTCATAGAGATGATTCAGGGGATATATACGGACCTATAGAGCCCATGTCTAGGCCATTCAAGTACTTTATGATACTAATAGACGTATCCACTTGGGGGACACGTGTATGCTTTTTATCCACTATGAATTATTCCTTTACCAAGTTGATTTCACAAATTATTGCACTAAGAGCAAAGTTTATGGATCATAAGATCCAATCTATAAGAATGGATGATGCTAGAGAGTTTACCTCAAAAGCATTTAATGACTATTGCATGACCTTAGGCATAACAGTGGAACATTTGGTCCCGCATGTTCATACTAAGAATGGACTTGCTAAATCATTAATCAAGATGATCACTATACCCTTGTTGATGAGATCTAGTCTACCAACTACGTGTTGGGGACATTCTGTATTACACGCATCAGCATTAATACGACACCGGCCATCTACATAACATAAGTTATCACATTTCCAACTAGTGCTTGGGAAAGAGCCAAGTATTTCCCATCTACGTAAATTTGGTTGTGCCATTTACATACCCATCTCACCTCCTCAGTGTACATCAATGAGACCCCACCGTAAATTGGGAATTTACGTGGGATTTAAATCTCCATCTATAATAAAGTATTTGGAGCCCATGACATGGGATTTGCTAAAAGCAAGATACAATGACATTGTATTTAATGAAGAACTATTCCTAATTTTAGGGGGGAGAAAATGACCCCAAGTTGGAATACCAAGAACTATCATTGAATGATAGTAGTCTTCATAATAATATGATCCACGAACTAAGGACCCTGAATAAGAGGTTCACATGATAATAGATTTGCAAATTAGTGCAATAAACTGCCATATTCATTCACTCATCATAAAGGAGTTACAAAGTCGCATATACCAGCGGTAAATACACGAAAGAGTATAACCATCCCGATTTTGGGTTATGTATCTAACACCACCACTCTTAGTAAGAAAAGGGGGAGACCTCCTAGGCCAAAGGACCTCAAACCGCGGAGACGTCTGCAAAAGAGATGTATTGAACAAGGGGAGAAACTCGATGAACCGAACATGAATGAGAAACGTCCGATGGACGTTACACCCCGAGTGAAGACACGACGAGTGGTACCCTGTATAGGAGTAGAGGGGGTGCCCTATGCTGGAGTACAGGGATATGTGACTAGTAAAGGGGAAAGCGCACCCGCCGACGCTAGGGCAATGGAACAGTCAGACTCTGTCATTTTGGGAAATAATGGGGAGGCGATAGATTTAAATAAAGTTCCAATTGAATTGACCAAAGAGTTTTCCACAAATTATGCGGAAACATGAGAAGTATTTTATAGACAAATGAGTGCTAATAGTAATTGTTTCATCTCAATGATTGTCTTAAATATTGAATCGGATAAGGAACCAAAGACAATTGAGGGATGCAAGAATCATCAAGACTAGGATAAATGGAAGGAAGCAATCGAAAATGAACTAAGCTCACTTAATAAGAGGAAAGTCTTCGGACTTGTGGTCAAGACACCTCATGATGTTATTTCTGTTGGACATAAGTGGGTGTTCATAAGAAAGATGAATGAACATAATGAAGTGGTGAAATACAAAACGAGATTAGTAGCACAAGGGTTCACACAGAGACCTGACATCAATTTCAACGAAATTTACTCTCCTGTAATGGATGGCACAACATTATGATACCTTATATCTATGGATAAGTAATTCATTATCAAAACCCGTCCACAAGTGACAACTAAATATGGATAAAGAGTTGACAATCATAATTAATTAATCCCGAGAATCATAGCAAGGTATTAATCCAAAATTGGCATGAAACCAATAGAAATAAATTCTATGGAATGACTAAACAAGTCCTAATCAATCATCTAGGATTAATCAACATCTATCATGTCCTAAAAGTTATGCCATCCTAAAGAAGTAAAGATTTCTCATCACAAATGAATCAAGTGTGAGAGTATGTTATTATTCCACGTGCTCTAATCCCTTCCAAGCGAAACACCATCAATGGTCACCTAAAAATAATAGTAGAGCAAGGGTGAGTCCACGATTCAAACAAGTACAAGAATAGACAATGAACAATGCTTGAACAATAGTACACAATATCATCATTAATATAAATTATTCACTTTTCTTTATTTTCATGCTCAATCATTCAATTCTCTTTCTTTATTCACTTAAACAATCATCAACTACCTTTCATTCAGAACACTCAATTTTAATCGGGTAATTAGAAAAGAAGCTAGGGAGAAAATCTAATTAAATGAATGTAATTTTTGAAAAAATGGGGTTTTCGCAAATTCTCGCCAACCTACTGCGACCAGAGGCCCAAGAGGAGCGGCCTAGGGGGCCGACCAAAAGGGGCACCTTCCCCAAACCCTCCGGTCCTGCATCTTGGTCGGGTCTCCACCACCCCCCTGGTCCTGCATCTTTTCCGGAGCACGTCGGGCAAGCTTGCCTCCAAGGGTAAGATCCTGAGTTCCATTAGAGTGGTGGTACATTTTCATCGTCGCCTGCAAAAATTCAGAATCTGTAGGTCTTTTTGTGCGTCCGGTTTCACACAGATAGAGTCCGAATCAGGGGATGGGGTCTCCTAGAGAGTTGTAGGTCTCGTCGTTATCTTTCCATAATATCCTAGATCACTCAATTTGGAGTTGGGTATATTGAGTTATGAATTTTTCATTGATGTCGTTCAGTGTTTCATCGGGATTCTGACAGATCGTAGAAATTGTTTAATAATAATTAGATAATGAATTGTCTTGGGGATCTCACCAACACAAAAAATTGTAGACATTTTCATACAATTTTCAGGGAGATAAAAAACATATTTTTGGATGTCAGACGAAGTTACGTCGTTTTAGTCGCTATCCGGAACCTCGACGAGATTCTTATAGGATTATTAACCTGTGTAAAAGAAAACAAAATCTGCGAACCTTGCCAACTATTTTTTTGTGAAAAAACTTGTAAGCTTTCCAGGGATTAAAGATCATTGAATTTGGATAATCCTGTAGAAATTTATGAATTTTCTACTACCGCTGTAGTTCTCGACAGATAGATTGTAGATGCACAATTGCATATGATCATTAGACACGAAGTTGGCGAATTGGAAAATCACGCCAACTAGATTATTGTAGAAAATTTCATTATGTTTCTAGAGAGTCTAATATCATGACTTTCTAAATTTCGTAGCAAAAGTTATGAAGGTTTTAATACCGCTGTCTAGTGTAACCTCCCACTAGACTGTCGTGTAATTTGAGTTGAACCAATATTGAAACCCGGGGTTTTGGGAAGATGGGTGAAAGTGGTGCGAGTAGTGTCTTCTTTTCACTTCGTTCTTATGTTAGCGATTCAATTGTGTAGGAGAAGAGGCTTCGATATTAGGGGCATCATCCTTGCCTCCCAACACGTCGTAGCGCGGAAGGCAAGTACAATTGAATTATCGTGTTTGATATGTATCTTCCTGGTTCGATGAATATGTGGTGAATAATTTTGATATTTACTTGTTCACCGTCATAATTGATTTACCATGGTTCTTTGACATTATGTTCATGTTCACCGTATGCATTCATTCATGCAAGCATTATTCATGTTTCACCCACAGGAGTGGGTGGTGAAGTTTCATCATTCCAACATGGGCATGTAAGACCCACCATTCCAATGTGGTAAATTGGATCCCCGTTTTGAAATATTCTTCAAACGGACCTTGGATCCCCACATTTTGGATAATACAGGCATGAGTGAACGCCGACGGGTGTTCACCAGCTATACCGGTATAAGCAGAAGAGAAGTACAAGCATATTCATTCATTCATAAGATTTCTACTACTTCATTTTCTGTTTCATTGTGTGTTTATCATGTTCTACTCGCTGTTGTTCATGGTATTCTATTGTACATGCTGAGTCGTAGACTCACTCTTGTTGTGTCTATTTGTTTTAGGTGAACCTTGAAGACGACATGTTTGGGAGGGAGTAGACACATGGATGCACTCACTCATTTCACCTATGAAATAATAAATTTTTTATTACCTTGCAATTAGGAGTTTTGGATTGTAATAATAAATGGTTTTCCTGATGAGTTTTATTGGGTACCGTTATGCCTCGGTCAATCTAGTTATTGACTCATGCTCTCTAGTTAAATATTTAGCAGTTTTCTTTTGAGTGAATTTTCATGATCGGATATTGGTATTAATGGTTAATGCTGAAATTTAGGATGGTTAATATGCTAGATCTCTTACGAATGAATTCTAATTTGATCTTTATTGTTAAAGTGTTGGAGATTGATTATATTATTGAATTGTGTTGGAGGATTTAGGAAACATCTTGGCTTTGGCATAACCAGGGTGTTACACATTCCATGCATCTCTATACTACATGTCCACATGCACTTATTTTGCATATACCGGTATAGCATGAGTGTTCACCGCGGTGACACACTCTCAAGCCCGCCTTCCTCAAGGATTGGGGACCTCCTCCACTCCCGTGGAGTTGTGATTAACATGACCACATTCTCATATGCAATGATATTTATGAATGCACAAATATTCATAGTTTTATCAACATTTCCATTGTCCAACAATATCATATACACAATAAGGAATAAATAATGACCAATAACATTACTTGCAATTAAATAAGTAAAAGAACAACAATATAATGGTAATAAATGGTAAAGCATACAGTGATCAACTAATGACCACAAGATTTCCTACAATATTCAAGTGGACACAAATATTTAGTTTTACCACTTTATACACGAAATCAATCCAACTACACGAAGTCTACCATCTACGTCGTGAATCAAGCAATGACCTTCAAGTAAGTCGTAACATGTCGCCGCTACTCCATTTTTATGATCTATATCTTCTCGAAAGCTAACACAATAGCCTAACTTTTCTCCAATTGCACCCAACTCTAATACTGAGTCTAAATACCCTAATCATCCCACAATGTTCTACCCTAAACCTGACAAATCTGGACAAGATAGAAATCAATCTTCCCCTTGACCAAATATTCTAAAAATAGATTAGAAATTAATCTAGGATAAATCTAGTGGGTTCAGATCGTTACCCTCAGAGACACGAAGCCAAAGCATGAATTTTCATCTTTCCCTTCTCTTGTCTTCCCTCTTTCTCTTCTTTCTTTCCTTCTCTTGCTGCTCCTAGCTCCTTGTTGGCCTCTCTTTCCCTCTCCTTGCCACAGTAGCATAAGGTAGCCGAATTGGCTACCATGGTAGGACTCGGTAGGGTTGGTTACAGGCACTTGGCGGAGGAAGCTCTGCGCATGATGGCGGCGGAGCGAAAAATGCTGCCATGGTAGGTTACGGCAGGAGGAGGATGTAGGGACAGGGAGGGTGGCGGCTAGGGTTTGCTGCCCTCCCTTGCCCCCCTTAAGGCTGGCCCTCCCTCCCCCAATTGGGCTACGGAACATGGGCCAGAAGGCTCAATTCTAATTTCCCTCTCTAAAATGTTGAAATTGCACTAATAAATTCTATTTCTAATTTATTTTAATTCATTTAATCCTCTAAAATTAAATGGGATATTACATTCTACCCCCCTTAAATAGAATTCAACCCCGAATTCTACTCGCCGTTCAACTCGAAAGAACAACCACAACTGAAAATATACAACAGTTAACATGTACCAGACGTGAACAACTCTGGATACTGCTCACGCATGCGAGACTCCAACTCCCACGTCGCCTCCCTCTTGGATTGACGTGACCATGTCACCTTGACGGATACCAACGTCTTACACCTCAACACTCGTCTCAATCTTTTCAGGTACACTCAATGGACGGGACTAGAAGGTAAGATCTTACTCGTTGGTCAACAGGTCCTAAGCAATCATCTAAGATTCATCAATATCTATCATGTCCTTATGCCATCATAAAGAAGTAAAGATTTCTCATGATAAATGAATCAAGTGTGAGAGTATGTTATCATTCCACGTTCTCTAATCCCTTCCAAGAGAAACGCCATCAATGACCACCTAAAAACAACAGTTGAACAAGGGTGAGTCTACGATTCAGCAAGTATAGTAATAGACAATGAACAATGCTTAAACAGAAGTACACAATATCAACATTAACATAAATTGTTCGCTTTTATTTATTCTCATGCTCAATCATTCAATTATCTTTCTTTATTCACATACACAATTATCAACTACCTTTCATTCCATGTATCTTTATACTATATGTCCACATGTATTTCTTTTGCGCATACCAGTATAGCATGAGTGTTCACCCGTCAATGACACACTCTCAAACCTGTCCTCCTCAAGAATCAGGGACCTCCTCCACTTCCTTGGAGTTGTGATTAACATGATCACCTTGTCATATGCAATAATATTTATCAATGCACAAATATTCATACTTTCATTAACATTTCCATTGTCCAACAATATCATATACACAATAAGGAATAAATAATGACCATTAACATTACTTACAATTAAAAAAGTAAAAGCACAACAATATAATGGTAATAATTGGCAAAGCATACAATGATCAACTAATGACCACTGTCTACCATGCTCTTGCCTCTTATCCTTGTGATATTGGAGAAGCAAAGCAATGACAATACACACAAGACTTCAAAAAATATATAAAAAATCATTCATTATAGCACTGACACTTTATTCTAGCCGTCCTCGCATGTCTACGCCAAACCGACTCTTTTAACCCGAAACTACTGGACACACTACCCGCTGTCCTAGTAGTAAAATGGCCATATATTACTCATCTGAACGTCAAATTAGGCCATCTAAGACTTTTTGGAATCCTCATGAAACAACCTACATTTTCCTAGTTATGGTGAAACTCTGATTCTACCGTTTTCTATTCTGTTCCTTTACCCCAAAGATTGTTCCATATTTTGTCAGAATAGTCCGTTTCACAATTTTATATCTTTAATTCTACAACTTGAACATATATTAATAATATGATTTCTGGAAACTGCACAAGATTTCCTATAATATTGAAGTTGACATAAATATTTAATTTTACCAATTTATACACGAAATCGATCCAACTACACGAAGTCTGCCATCTACGTCACAAATCTGAATAGCAGCCGTCCGAATGCTGTATCTTTTTGTTCGCTTCTCTATTTTTGATGATCCATATTTTCCTAGAAAGCTAACGCGATAAACTAAATTTTCTCTAATTACACCGAACTCTAATTCGGAGTCTAAATACTCCTAATCATCCCCGCAACGTTCTGCTATAAACATGACAAATCTGGACATAACAAAATCCATCTTCCCCTTGACCAAATGTTCTAAAAATGGATTAGAGATTAATATAGGATAAATCTAGTGGGTTCAAATCGTTACCCTCGGAGACACGAAGCCAAAGCACGAATTTTCAATCTCTCCCCTTCTCTTCTCTCCCCTCTCCCCTCTTCCTTCTTCCTCTTCTTTCCTTCGTTCTCTTCTGCTCCCGGCTCCTTGTTGGCCTCTCTTCCCCTCCCCTTGCCATGGCAGAAGATGGCCGCCGAATTGGCTACCACGGTAGGACTCAGCAGGGTTGGTTGCAGGCACTCGATAGAGGAAGAAATCTTTGCCAGACAGCGGTGGCGGTATAAAATCTTTGCCTGGCGCAGGAGGCGACAGGAGGAGGGTGGCAGGGATAAGGAGGGTGGCGGCTTGGGTTTACTGCCCTCTCTTGCGCCCCTTTAGGCCGACCCTTCCTCTCCCCAATTAGGCTACGGAACTTGTGCTGGAAGGCCCAATTCTAATTTCCCTATCTAAAATTTTGAAATTGCACTAATAAATTATATTTCTATTTTCTTTTAATTCATTTAATCCTCCAAAAGTAAACGAGATATTACACTTGGCATGAAACTTCATGAAATATGATAAAAGTTAGGAAAAAACGTCGTGAAACTTAATGTAACTATATGAAACTTGATGAAACATGATGAAACTTTATGAAGTTTAATAAAACTTCATGAGACTCATACATACTAGGACAAGGGCAGAGCAAAGATGGATGGATCACCACGAGCTGTACACCACGCTTTAGTACTTGCCCTTGACCCACTTGACGCTGCGCCGCACGTAGTCCTTCACCTTCCCCTCCACGTCGTACACCTTGTAGGCCACCAGCCGCTTCTTCCGCTGCAGCTCGGCATTGTCGAATGACCCACCGGCGATGCCGGGAGCCACCAACGTCGGGAGCCACCGGTGCCTTCTTGGAGGTGTCTTCCAATGCGGCGAAGGAGGGGTGTAGTCCCTCAGGTTGATAGAGTGGTGGTCGGCGTAGGACCAGGTGGTGCTGTTGGCCTACTTCACCTGCACCGTGGTGACATCGAAAATGGGCGCGTTGGAGGCACTTTAGCAATGGAGGTTCATGTAAAATCCCAATTTCTTGAGCTTTACAAATATTTAGAATAGTTACTAGTTGGAAAAATTCACCATTTGAATTTTTATTAAATCTTATTTAAAGCTTGATATGGATTTTTAATATCAAAATAATTTAATATGATTAATACCAAACTCAACAATTGTCAAAACTATTTTATTTGGATTCTATATGCTTGGACATATTTTCTAGAATTTTTTCCGAGTTCATTTGCTATTTTCTAATTGCTATTTGGATTTTCTGTTATTTTCTAAAAACAAAAACTAATTAAAAATATCATGAATAGTATCAGGCCGAAACCCATCCCTATGCAAATTAAACACGACCTTTGTGCGCCCGACACTATCTGACTTGCTTGCATGGCCTCGCCTCGACTTACATGCGGGCCTCTCTCTCTCTCCTGCCGGTCAGTCTCATCTCCCCTCGCGCCCGTGCACTCGCGACCGGTCCCACCCATTAGCCTGCGCGTCGTCTTCCTCTATGCGTCTTTACTCGAGCTGTAGCCACTGACTTGTGGGTCCCACCGGATCTACTGTTCTTCGTCTCCGATTCGGTTGAGATCCGATTTCCTCAGATGCGTATCCGATTTGGGCGTTCGCGCCTGGACTCTCCCAAGCCGCTGGGAATAAAGGGAGGGGTAGCCCTCGAGCTCCGTACCTCAAACCTAGCCGCCAGAGCCCAAGCGCGAAGCCCTAGACGTCGGGAGAGCAAGAGGAAGAAAAGCCGCCACCGCCAACTCCGATGAGCAATTTCTCCATTGTCAACGCCGCTCGAGCTCCGTCTTCGCCACTGTCGACATCGCATGGGGTCGCGCTACCTCATTGTCGCCTTGGTTCCGCCGGAGCGTCACCGCAAAACGGATCCCGACGAGCCCGTATCTTCGTCGCCGCTCTGACCTCGCCGCCGGTCACCACAGCCATCCCGAGCACCCATGAGCACCCTATCGGGTTCGCCCTTGCACCCTCTACACAATGGTACCACTCACCGTCGGTGAGCTACCGCCATTCGCTGTCAACCCTCGGTTCCCGAGCACCACCGCCGCTGGTCCGATGTGGCGAGCCGCGTCAGCGCCAGCATCACCCTCGATTCTGACATGTCGCTTGCGTGACTGCTTCATCAGCGCTTGCGTGTTTGGTCCACCAAACCCAGATTCATCCAGCTCTGTGGACTCGGTCCACTGTGAGCTGTGAGACTGACATGTGGGTCCCACATGTCAGTATTTTCTCTTTATTCATCTTTTCCCGAAAATCCTTCGCTGACGTCAGCATTGCGCAATAATCCAATTTTTTAGTTGAAAAATAATTCGGATAAATCCAATAAATCCTTTTTAGGGTATTTTCTTTAGATTCAAACTTTCAAAGCTCATATCTTTTGCATCCGAACTCCGATTGAGCCCATAGATTCAAACTTTCAAAGCGTGTATCTTTTGCATCTGAACTCCGATTGAGCCCATATCTAAATTCGAGATCTATTTATTTGTGATTTTTATTTAATTTTTGGAGTTTATTTTATCACTGTTATTTATTTGTTTCATTTGCGAGTAGACGTTAATTCTTCGAGGAACTTTGAAGAAGGAGTGCCTCAAGATCAAGACCAGTACCTAGACCTATTTCAAGGCACGTTATACCTTTGATCATGTTGAACCCAGTTTTCAAAATACTTTTATTCAAATTACTGCATTCTATTTCAAGTAATTATTTAAATGCTTTTGGGTTTAGTTATTAATCCAAATTGTTATATCCACCTTGTCTATTGTTATGTCATATTCTTTTGTCACCCTAAGTTGGTTCATTATTAGTTGGTATTATCATAGTACCAACGTGGGTTGGTTAGATATGAGTAGATTGCTTAGCCATGCTACGAGCCATCATTTCATGTGAGTTGCAAATATAAACTTGACTAAGTGATTATGGAACTGTGTAATAAAACTGTGTGTTGTGTGCTAATACTCGTTGATGGCATGTGTTGCACTTAACCAACAAGGTGGGAAAAGATTTAGACTGAGGTAAGTGGTGGATCTTGTGTGATATGGCGGAAGCGTGTGAATGAGAATATTGGTGCATGTGACATTTAGTTAGAAATTGGAAGTCTTGCCTTGGTCAATTCGGGACTTAACTCGTGCCCTATTGAAGTGAGTCTTCTTGTACAACCACATGCCTAGTATGGAGCAGGTCTAACTTAGTAAGTTATGGAATCTTAACATTGACTACTCGAGCGATTAGGTTAGGTGTGTGCGGTGGAAGGTGTGTCTTCTTTGTGTTTGGGTCACATCTATGAGCAGTTCGCCGTCTTCAGATCCAACGATGTGTTTTGTACCAAGGGCTGTGTGTACAAATTAGACGGCGGTAAAGCACATCGGGAGTGTCATTGCTCGAGATGAAGTTACCGAAATATTTTGTTGTGATCAGTCCTGATCCAGTTGATTGCATCTTGTGGGTAAAATGTACAATCTCTACAGAGTGTTTAGTCAATCTATTCGAATAGCCGCATTCGCGGTCATGGACATGCTCAGGGATTTCACACGAGGGGTAGATTTTCATAAAATATTTGAGAAGGGAGCTGTGTGATCTAAGTCATATGGTTGTATGAATAATTTGTTTAGACTGTGTGTCTTTGTGAAATCAAATGATAAAATAATATTATTTATTTGTTTTGAATTATGCTTTTAATCTATTATTTGTATTCAATTGCAAATGTTACATTTCAGCAAAAGAACCACATAATCCATTCCTTTGGAATAAGCCATCATCTATAAATTGCATTCTGCGGTATGCCTTGCGAGTACGGTTGTGTACTGATACTTGCTTCAAACAATCAATAGAAGTAGAGGAGTCTTCGCCTGCATTTGAGGAGTTCTACGAAAGTGCTGATCGTTAGGGTCTTGATCCCAATATGTTGACTGTGGTGAATTGATGGGATTCCGTTGGAGTTTAATTTCGTTCCGCTGTTGCTATTTATTCATTGTCAGCCCTGCGTAGCTTAATAAATGTAAACTCGACCATAAGGTCAGAACCATTATTTGCTATTTAAATTAGTCGTTTATTCTATTAATCATCTTGTGTGGATCGATATTCATCTATGTTGATACTGTGTGCACTAGCGTGATCCTGGACTAGTGCAGAATACACAGAGGGTCTATAATTGCATTTTTGGGTCCCGACAGTTCGGCCAGGGTAGGGCTGAGTCGTGGCGGAGACGGTCTTGGTCTTTGCCGCTCATTTGCCGCAGATGGACATCGCCGGTCACGGCCAAGAGCTGGTGCTGGTGGTGCGCTTGACCTTGGGAGAAGGCACCGGCGTGTAGGAGGTGGCGTTTGAGGTGCTGTAGCACCGGAGGTCGGTGGCGGCTGACGTCGTCGGTGTGTAGGTGGCTCTCCTCTCCACACAGGACATCGACCCCTCCATTGGCATCTCTCTCTCTCTCTCTCTCTCTATATATATATATATATATATATATATATATATATATATATATACATGTTTATGTGTGTAGCTCTGCAGTAAGGACCTGGTGCCAAGAAAACAGGAAGCGGAGCAATTGCGGAGACCTTTTTATCAGGTGATCAAACGGTCGTGCGCTATCCAGTCGTTTTAGATTGGAACGCTATAGCGTTCCTTAGTATTTCTCTTTGTGGAATACTGCATATTTATAGGACAATACCTAGAGTTTGCCACTTACCAACATGCAAGCGATATGCATGCGACCTCGAGCATGGACGCACCTCTATGTCCACTAGCCCATCTGGGTTGGGCCGCTCCTTGTCCTCCCTAGGCCAGGTCGAGGTGCCGTTGCACAACACGATAGATCCCATGGAGACATAACACCCGCTCTCGCTCGCTCGCTCACGCCAGCCCAGTGCATCCCGTTAGGACATGCAGATAAAACAATATTATGGATGAAAAAAATCGATACCATATTTTACCATGTTTTTCATATATAAATTCGAAATAGAATGAATCCCATTAGCTTGTAGAGAAATTTTTGGTTGTGTTTTTTTGTAAGTATGGTAGACTTTTAGAATATGAAGGATGAAGTATATATATTTAAATATTTTTCTTGTTCAATAAAAAAACTCTATAACTTTGCGCTCATGTTTTGAACAGTCATAACATTCGTGATGAAAGAACTATTCAAATAGAAAATTCAAACATATTTGCATCCTATCGAAATCAATGATCAAATAATTTGTATCCATTTCATACTGAAAGAAGTCCATATGACCCTCTGAAATATGGTAGTGCGGCCACTTAACCCACTGATCTAAAAAATCGACTATTTAACCCCATGATGTTGCAAAACTAGGTTACTTAACCCCCCGAGGTAGTTTCAAAGGCAGTTTTTCCACGGCAACAACTGATGTGGCCGCTCACTCAACATTTTGATACGGGGTGCCCGATCTTCTCGACGTAGGATTGAAGATAAATTGCATGCTTGACTTGACAAATCGTAGTTGCTCACCTGATGCCAATGCATGAACTTGCAACTCTTTAATTCGCCCAATCTCACATGTACTCCACCCGACCACCAAGTGGATATTTACCGATCCCTCAAAATTCCCAACAGAAAGACAAAACGGTCTTTATAAGGAAATGACATATTCCCCTTCAAGTCGTTAGCCTTTACCAAACTTCTTGGAAGAATCAAGCATTGAACGCTACTGATGCAAAAGCAATCAAATATATTAATCGTGGTCTGAGGTTACAATGGGGTTCTACCCCTCATATATAGTGCCTTTCTCCACCTCATGGCTGGCCAATAGGCCCTACTCCTACTCTGTTTCGGAATTTGAGCTCCTACTCCAATTCAAACACAATCTAAAACAAAAATAAAACTCTAATTTTTTAATCATCACATTGTTTCAGACATATCTTCTAACTCAAGACTAATATGAGGCTGGGAGAGGATCCATTGCGTCAGGCTTTAAGTTATCTTTCCAACAAGCATAAGAACACCCAAATCGAACTCTGTTTATGAAAGTTATGGCCTTTTTAATCCGGACAGCGCTGCTGATTCCTAATCCGAATTTGATGCTAATTCTGAATCTGAATTGAATCCAAAGCTTTCTATCTTCAAATTCCTTAATTGAAATAACTTGAACCCATGTGAATATTGAGAAAATAACTCTCCTAAACCATTGGAAAGTCATGGCATAGTTGGGTATCCTTCCGAGATGTCGTACAAGCCGCAGACTCGTCAACTTTGTCAACTCTCGCGTGTCGGTCAGTCTGAATGTACAACATGCACTCTAATAGCCATAAGAAATCTCTAAATCATATGTCGTTTGATCCTTTGGAAAGTAAACTTGATAAAATTTTCAAATATATATATTGTGCATGCCAGATCCTTGCAAGTTGCTACGAAGATCGTCATGAACTTCAAGATCAGTACGACGCATCTATTGTTCGTCTCATGCACCCCTACCTCCCATGCCTCCCATGGGCCGCATGCTATTTTTGCAAGCATCAAAACACCCTGAGAAGCATCGTGTTCATGATCTTCCCATAAGCCTTCTCCTTCAAACCTAACAACAAGCAATGATCCGCTATTATGTAGCATAATATTCCCAACTAAATTAAAAGAAAATTTAGGGAACAGATCCACCTGTTGGTTAAGTTTGTTTGCACAAGCTTCACCCACAAGATTCTCTTGTTCTTCAACTCTTTTGGTAAGCTCATGTTGTTCAGAGGTACTTGATGAATTGAAAACACTATATGGAACAACATAGCTACGGATGTCTACGTCACATTTCTCAGAGAGAGGAAGAGAGGGACCGAGAGAGGAACACACACACGCGCACACACACACACACAGAGCGAGAGAGAGCATAGGAGCGGGCATGGTGGCTATGGCGACCGACGACGATGGAACCGGCGGCTCGAGAGGCATAGGCGAGAGTAAAATGGGTCGGCGTGACTCTGGGGAAGTGATGGGCAGCAATGTCATGGGCAAAGAGGCACGGCAGCAGCGCTGGCAATGACATGCTGGTGGCCAAGCGTAGGCGGACAACGACGCTAGTGCTTTGGCAAGGTTCTACGGGGTTTGGCGACGCGTACGGGTAACATGACGGCAAGGGAAGTCCTCTAGTGCGTCTTGGCGTTGTAGATGGTGGGAGGTGGTAGGGCGATAGTGGCTGGAGCCGGGGAAGAAGGTGGTGGCATGGCGGTGGTAGCTCACCACGGATGTGCATCGGCCAAATTGTAGCAAGGAAAATATAAAATAGATGATGGTGACGCTACAGGTTCGAGCAATTGCGGAGAAGCTTACCGTGTGCAATGAGATCGACAATGGCGGCGGGTTGAATTGTGACACAGTAAATGACCAAATTCTAGCAATGAGCTGCGAGGAATATGAAATGGAATGGAGGGAAAAGTTGATGTGATGCTAGAACACGAAGTGACACGAGTGATTTCACAAGAACTTCACTGAAGACGGTGAAACGGGTGGTGGAGCAGCAGCTGGCTTCGAGGAAGATGACCTCGCGCTGCGGTGACAGAGCACAAGATGTGGTGGGATTTGCGGGGTGAGTGAAGGAGTGGAACGTCGTCTCCTATGCCTCACGAGCCACCGCTTGCCGTCGCCGTCGGTCGCTAGAGCCACCGGGTCTGCTCCTCTGCGCTCTCTCTCTCTCTCTATGGATCGCAATGTTATGGGGTTAAATAGCTGATTTTTTTTATCAGGAGGTTAAGTGGCTGCACCATTATACTTCAGGGGCATATGGACTTCTTCCTTTTGCTAACAATAGGAGAGGGTAGGAGCACAAGTTAATTGACGCGTCCGGCGACATTTAAAACGGGAGGGGGCCCCTTTCCCGCGAAAAGAGGGAGTTCCCCGCCATTAATCTCTCCCCCAGGAAACAAAATAACGCTGTTCTTCCGTGTTCTTGGTCCAGCGACTGCCTCTCGCGTGTGGGGATTTTTGGGGAGGTGAGGTTGATTGATACGACACCGAGCAACAGATTCTAGCTTTTCTAGAAGGATTCAGTTTTTTGGCACTTGTTGCATCAATCGTTGCACGGTTTCTTTGTTTCTTCAAATCTTTGGGGATCAAGCAAGATCCGCTGTTCTTCCTTCCTTCCTTCCTTCCTTCAGATATATTGCTCGCTTTCAAATCGAATTATAAAACCGACAGCTTGTAATCCGCCTAGAATTTTCTTCCTCTAAGAATAAGATGTGTGTCCATTCAAATCGAATTATAAAACCGACAGCTTGTAATCCGCCTTGAATTTTCTTCCTCTAAGGATAAGATGTGTGTCCATCCTGTGATGTTGGGGGAATCAGAACTTTTCAGGTCTTGCGAAATGCTCTGATGACCGCTCCAAATTAACCCGCGCGTCCAGTCCGGCGAGAGAAAAAATGTCTTGCTGCGGAGGCGCCGAGGAGGACAGCTACGGCCCGCCGGCCAACCAAGCGGCTCCGCCCCCCAATGTCAACGTTCCTGGTACGCCCAATCTGCACTCCACTCATCGTCGCCGCCGCCGCCGTCGCATCGAATTACCATCTTTTCAGTTTCCTCATGGAACATGCATGCATATGGGTCGTCACGTTCTTGATTTGACTGTGCTCTTGATCGGTGATGCAGGCAATCGAGGCGGGCCGCGAGGCCGGGCGCGCCGAGGCCGGAGGGCCACCCAAGGTCGTCAACATCGACGTGCCCGCGATACCGCTCGACGAGCTCAACAAGATCACCAACAACTTCAGCGACCGCGCCCTCATCGGCGAGGGCTCCTACGGCCGCGTCTACAACGGGACGCTCAGCGACGGCCGCGCCGCGGTGATCAAGAAGCTCGACCCCAGCTCCTCGCAGGATTCCGACACCGAGTTCGCTGCACAGGTGCGCGCAAATTCAATCTTTCTCGCAACAATTGAGATTGTGATGCCACGACAATTGTGATCCAACTTTTTGTCTTTGTGTTCTTATCTCATTGTCATAGCTAGCGATGGTCTCTAAGCTTAAGAACGAATATTTCCTGGAACTCATGGGCTACTGCATGGAGGATGGCAACCGCATGCTGGCCTATCAGTTTGCAACGATGGGCTCTTTACATAACATCTTGCACGGTGCTTTCTTTTTACTCTCTCTTACGATGAATAGTAAATGCCGACAAATTGTGAACTGTAATTTACCCATTCTGCTATTCTGGCACGGTGCAGGCAAGAAAGGAGTGCAGGGTGCTGAACCCGGCCCGGTCCTGAACTGGGCTCAGCGCGTGAAGATAGCTTACGGAGTGGCGAGGGGGCTAGAGTACCTTCATGAGAAAGTCCAGCCATCGATTGTTCATCGAGATGTTCGGTCCAGCAACGTTCTTATATTCGACGACTTCAACTCAAAGATTGCTGATTTCAATCTGACGAATCAGGGCACCGACACCGCTGCTCGGTTGCACTCGACTCGAGTGCTAGGAACTTTTGGATACCATGCTCCAGAGTAAGACGAACATGATTATGACATATCAAATTGTACCGTCAGTTTTGCATTTGCGTTATTTACATTGCTCACATTTGTTGTTTGGATTTTGGTAATATTCAGATATGCTATGACAGGACAAATCAATCAAAAGAGTGATGTCTACAGCTTTGGCGTTATTCTTCTAGAGCTACTGACCGGAAGGAAACCGGTCGATCACACCATGCCGAAAGGGCAGCAAAGTCTTGTTACTTGGGTATTGCATTGTTTTAATTTTCCTTTCACAGAACTTGTATACTACTTCCTTTGTTATCTGTTTTATTTGCAGTGATTTTACATGTACATATATATATATGTAATGATCTTGTGAGGTAGGCCACTCCAAGGTTGAGCGAAGATAAAGTAAAGCAATGTGTTGATCCAAAGCTCAACAATGACTACCCTCCAAAGGCTGTTGCTAAGGTATCCACTGTAGCAAATCCGGCAAAGTAAATGCACCATATGCTTCCTGAAAACAGGAGACAGTACCGATGTTTTTTTTCGTGTATTCAGCTAGCAGCAGTTGCAGCGCTATGCGTTCAGTACGAAGCTGACTTCCGACCGAACATGATGATCGTTGTGAAGGCGATCCAGCCTCTTCTTAATTCGAAACCGGCTGGGCCAACAGAGGCACAAGCCTGATCAATTGAATGGGAGTTTACGCTAGGCAGAACGAAGCCTGAACTTGCATGGTTTCCTGTGTTTGTTTCAGATCAGAGTCTATGCTGAAGAGGGCCGTGCATCCTTGCTCCATCAATCCAGCGTGCTTTTTGTAAAAACAAACACTGATCCATTGGTACCGCAGGATGTTACATATAGAGGGGCATTTTGCTAACTGGTGTAATGAACTAATATAAGTTATCGTTTGTCATGCCATATGTACCTTAATGTCCTTAACTAAGTTTAGCTGCTCTTCCATAAAACTTGACAAGAATTGCATGCTACATTCCCAAGAATTTATAATGCTCAGAAAGGAAAAACAGCAGCACAGGCAGACATAGCAACATATGTTTGACGATACAAAAGAAAATTCTAATCTTTTAATTTGCTCCAACGTAGTATGGGTAACAAAACATGACAACTATGTTTGACAACAAGAAAGTTACATATCTATTAATTTAAATTTAGATCTATGACTACCGAGCAGATCGTCGAAGTTAATAATTTCACCATCACTAAACTTCTCTGCTAGTTCCTTTTCAATGTAGACTACCATGTAATTTCAAAGAAAGTTGTCTCCTTTTTTTTTTGAAGACGTGTCTTGACAAGTTTCATAGCTGAAAAAGCTCGCTCGGTGGTTGCAGTTGACACCGGAAGAGTTATGACTAATTGTAACAACCTGTCAACCATTGGATAAACAGAAGTTTTACCTGTTTTAACTAGCTCATTTGTCAAATCAGCAAGAGATGGCAAGCATTGTAGGTCTGGATGGTTGCATATATCAAGTTGGAAATGTGGTAGTTAACACTCCAATTGAGCTCTTTCTTGACAAGAAAAATCTGCAGGATAGAATTTTCCACTAAAGTGCATATATTTGACATGTCGAAGGAGTGAAGTCTTGGATCCAAGAATGCACAGAGGGTTAGAAGCTCTGTTGTTTGAGCACTGGAACAATCATTTAACTCAACCAATTGTTGATCTATTGCAACATTGAATACATCGACATTGTAATGGTGAAGTGTCGTGGTGTTATCACGCTTGTTTCGATATTTGGTCACATCAACATACCTGCGAATTGCAATATATATAAAATAAATAAGTTTCATTGTTTAGACAAAAAAATAACTGTGACAAAAATAAGTTTCATTCCAATTTAAGGATTTAGGGAAAATGACATACTTGTGATTCATATCCGGGATCTCAATCCCATGCTAAACACAAAAAAGATTTGACCTCCTCTAGAGGAGGTTCCCAACCATTATTTCTTCAGTCATCAAGTAATATCTTTGTGTTAGAAACAGAATCCAATGCGTTTAAAATATCCAAAGATTTATGTTAGTGTTTGACACAGCACATCGGTGATCTTCATAATTTTTTCCATCAGGTCTAGAATGAACACAAAATCAAATGAGAAAAGAATCTTAAGGGCACCTCCAGCATCTCCTCGAGAATATTTTGAGACAGGACGATCGTTTGCTATACTTCGTAAGACTGAAACTATAGTAGCAAACATTTTTTTTAAGCTTTGGATTAACTTGTAGTGAGAACTCCATCTAGTGTCTCCTGGTCTTTGTAAAGAGCCAATATGATTTGCCCCTCTTCCTGTATCAAGCTCTCCCAATTCAATCCCACGTGCAATTTCAGCAGCCTGATTAGCTAGTAACTCGTCATTGCGTTTAGGAGAAGCACTAACAACATTCACAATGAAATTTGCATGTTGAAATAAGTTGTGCGCATCATGTACCTCCCTTGGTGCCACAACAAGAGCCAACTGAAGTTGACGAACCATGCAATTAATATAATATGCATGAGGGCACTCCCAGAGAATTAGAGCCTTTAATCCGTTCCACTCGCCTCGCATATTACTTGACTCCATCGTAGCCTTGGCCTCTGATATCTTCCACACTCAAGTTATTATCTGATAGAACAACATATATTGAGTCCTTGAGAACTAATGAAGCAGTGTCATTCACATGAATGGGATCAAGCAAACGGTCATTTATAAGTCCTTTATTGACAAACCGAAGAACTATTGCCATTTGCTCTTTTTTAGATTCATCTCGATCTTCATCAACCATTATATAAACCTTGCTATTGCCAATTTAGTCTCTAATGGTTGTTTACACTTTCGAGCAAATAGGCTAAGAGTTTCCTTCTGAACATTCGGTGGGGTGTACTTTGCATTTCTTGGAGCATTTTCTAACACAATTTCTTTCACCTCCTTGTTTTAAGAAGCCAAAATTTTGACCATTTCAAGAAAATTACCCTGATTTATGGATTCTGGAGATTCATCATGGCCTCTAAAGGGACATGCTTGAAATGTTAACCACCTGATGAAATCAGCAATGGATAATTGTCAGATAGTACGACATCTAATATTCTAATTGCTGAAATAGATGATGAAAACAATTTTTTTATTACCTGATGGATCAATTGTAGCCTTAAACCTTAGTCTTGCATCTGCGATCATTTCCTCAGTTTGCTTCTCAATCACCTTGTCAACATGAGCCATACTATTTTTAAGATTACTAAAACACCAAATTGAATAGTTATGAGCTAGTTAGAATCCTGACCCATGTGAGTTAGAAAAGCACATTCTTTTCCATCGTTAACCGTCTTCCAATTTTGAAATCCCTTGACTGTGAATGTATCCGAGCCGCACTTCACAGCTGGTTTTTTGACAAAGGAAAACAAGGCAAGCAATAGGCACAGTTTGTGTGAGGTGAATACTCTAGTCAACAAAAATTTGTTAACCAATGACACTACTACAAAAAGACTAATATTAGACACATCATCACAGATAGTTGACCAAAACCGTCAATATTAAATACAATCACAGACGATTTTGGTTTAGCTACCATCTGTATTACTGGATGCGTTAAAAACTGTCTATGAAGAGGTAATATCACATACGGTTCATGTTTAAAACCATCTGTAAAGTATCACCGACGGTTCTTGACGAGGATCTAGAAATCCTCATTTAATTATTTATCTGTAATATTTATTATGAACAATGACACCATTATATAGTTCTTGAATATACCCCTTAATGTTCATAAGGGAGACATTGGAGTCGTAAGATCTTCTACGATCACCTTATGGTTGTAAGTTCTTCTACGATCACATCATGATCGTAAATCCTTCTACGATCACCTCATGGTCGTAAATCCTTCTACGACCAGGTCAGCTACGACTACCCCATAGTTGTAAGTTCTTCTACGACTAGCACATAATCGTAAGTTCTTCTACGATCACCTCATGGTCGTAAGTCCTTCTATGACCAGGTCAGCTACGACCACCCCATAATCGATCGAGCTTACAGACAAGTAGACCCAATTGATTAGGGCATCTAAATAGTCAGTATACGCTATTATTCTCTGGAATGACTGCACGATCAATCTCTTTGTCTTTGTGATAACTGTCTGGCGATATGGGAATGTTACTTCTCCGACAGTAATCTCCGATAACTGCGCCATCATCTGAAGCATTGATACGCCCTTTGGGCTGGAGAAATTGCCGCCCACTTCAAGCACGCTATAAAAGGAGGAATCACCAGACGGCAGAGGAGGGAGGAAAAAAGAAACAATCAGAAGCACAAGACATTGCATTTCAGTCTTTCTCTTGATCTGTAACCAGCATACTCAATATAGTCACACAGAGTAGGATTTTATTCTGTACGGAGAAGGCCCGAACCTGTATAAAAATCCATGTGTCATTCTCTCTGCTTGATTTAAGTCTTGGAAACCCCCAAATCAAACAATCATTATGTAAGTTCAGTTCTAAAACACCAATAGTTAGCGCCGTCTGTGGGGATATTTTGGTCATTAGGTTTCCGCCATTTTCTCCCAACTCTAATGCTTCCATGGCAGGAGATTGGAACGAGGAGAACTGGATCGACTTGGCTGATTATGCAAATATCGACATGGATGCCAGCTTCGACTACGAACCGAGTATTGTATCATCCGATGGTGATGTTGCCTCCGGAGATCCTTCTCTAGGAAACCATACCACCGATGGAGTTGAGGAGGGATCCTTATCCCCCACAACGTTACATCCAAATGAGCAACCAACTTCCTCAAAGGGCAAGGGTCAATCCGACCACAATCAGGACTACTCCAAGGCAGACACGGGACATGGTGAGGCCTCCCCCTCCAAATGTTCAAGTTCGCCTAAGGCAGTCCGATCTGGCACGATAAGAATCCTTAAGAAGTAGATGGAAGTAGCAAGAAGGATAAAAAGGTCAATAAATCCGAGAACAAGGTGAAGGGTTAAAAACTTCAAGCCAACAGTTCTAAGGAGGTCTTGGCCATAAGCGACAAGGAACTATGAAGTTCCAAGCAATATTCCAATCGAGACAAAGCTAAGTGCCCCGAGCGGAAGAACGACAAGCCTAGGTGGTGCCCTTTCCATAAAAAGAAAGGATATTACCGTCGCAACTGCCGGGTTTTTCAACGAAAGCTCAAAGACTAGAAAGGACATTACCTTCGCAACTGCCGGGTTTTCCAACGAAAACTCAAAGACTACTACAACAGCCTTCTCCCGCTCCTTATTTTATAAGAATGATCATCGCGCGCCATGGTGAGCACGCACAGTATTGAATACGTACGCAGCTAGCTATAGTACTGTCGCGCTCTATGGTGAGCACGCGGAGCATGACGGCGAGGACCAAGGCGAGGAGGTCGGCAATCGCCGTAGCTCCTCCTCACGATGTCGTCGTCCACATCGTCAGCCTCGTGGCCTCGAACTCTCCTCAGTCCATGGCTGACTTCTGCAGCCTACGAGCCACATACGTATTTATATACCTATAAAATATGTACTACTGTTTATTGCGGTAACCAATCCATGCATGCATACATGTTACTGTTTTTTGTATTATTTTTTTAGAGAAACATATCACTAATCTGACTAGTAACAACACCCTTAATTTGGCTTTAATTTTGCACTTGCTTAATTTTATCTCATGGAGTAATTATTGTATTAAGATTCTAACAACTTGAATTGTGTACGTATATTGGAGTTGCAAGGCCATGTACAAGGTGTCCAAGGAGAACGCCGTGGGGAGGCACGTGGCGCTGGGCGGGAGAAGGCAATGAAGTGACTAGACAACGAGCGCTACCTCGCTGCTTTCAACCACCTGGCCGGCCCCGGCAACCAGGAGACCTGCTTCATCGTCGACCTCATGCTCGTCTTCGCGCACCAGGACATACAGCGCCACCACATGTGCCTTGACCGGGCAGCCATTGCCGGCCACAAGACCGCGGACTACGTGCTCGGCCTTCTCCTCTACACGGCCAGCGAGGCGTGCGACGTTGGGAAGCACTACATCAGCTAGGTTGAGGGCGAGCCAGTCGACAGCGGGTGCGAGATAGCCAAGAGGACCAACCAAGAGTGTAGGCGGAGCCGAAGGCTTGCTGCGAACGCGGTCCGGGAGGCGACGTGGAAGAAGATGGCCAGGCCGTAGGGCCGGGTGTTGGCGCTACTGGAGGACGGCCACCAGTGCACGAGCACCGGTTGCGGCGTGACAAAAGGGTGGGGCGACTACGTTGTCTTCTGCAGCGACGACTGTAGGATTAGGCATGAGTACGACAAGTTCTTTCCACAGGTGTTGAACTATTTATTGTAAAATTAGCAATTTTAGCAAATATTTAGATATAATTTCAGCAATAATAATCATAGTTAAAGTATATTTTTCAGCGGATTTTCTTCTACCAATTTCTTGAAGACTTCAATCCATAGACTAAATTGACTTTTCGACCATCTTGAAGTCATGATCCATGGATTCTGTGTTTTTGTGGATATCGTGAGGATATGTGCACGATCTCAGGATAATGAGTCAATTGGCAATGACATTGTTGGTTTGCAAAATCTCGCGTTTTCGGGTTTGCTCGGTTTGTCGGACCACGTCTGCGGTCGGCCAGGTTGTGTCGAGCGGATCTTCAGTGGAGGAATCCGAGGCCGGCCATGGTGGTTGGTCAGACCGCCATCTTAAAAATTGGTTTTTGGGTGAGCCAAAATAGGTTGTGTAGGCAAGTGAGGGAGTCTCACGGATGTGGTCCCATCATTTTGGGGCTCAGTCAAAAGTTCTATTGAGTTGAAAATTCGGAAGGTTTGGATTTTCACGCTGGAAATTTGGCTAAATCCTTTGATGGTCCGGCCGTAGATTATGAAATCGGTCAAAACCGGCTTGAAATCGGTCGGGCCGGTGGAATGGGCGGTCGGATCATGATCACTTAAGCTTGGACTTCTTGGCATTGAGTTGATTTGATTGTGTTTATTATATGAACTTGATGCTTTATTGATGTATATTGCATTGCGGAACTAACGTGGGTCAAGTTGTGAAGAACTTGTTCCGGAAGCAGTTTGTTTGTCTATTCTTTGTGCGGGTGGCTTGCGCAGTCAACGGCGTCAAGGGTGAGTGGATCGGGACTACGCTTGGAAGTGAGGTCGAGCGATCATGGATCTGGGTAAGGTCGTGTGACTCAAGCATGGTGCGAGATGGGCAAGATGGATCGAATGGGTGGTTGGTGCATTTGGTTGGATCAAAGCGGTGCGGATATCGGTGCGAGAGTCTGGGAGGTTCGATGGGATTCGGACAAGAGAGGCTTGGCGACGTGTAACATCCCAAATTTTGAGCTTTGAAATCCTTTAATTTAGTTAGTAGGAAGAAAATTCACCATCTGGATTTATTTGAATTTAATTTAAAAGCTTAATATTGGACTTTGGGTAACAAACAATATAATATGAATAATTCCAACATGGACAATAGTCAAAACTATTTTTATTGGATTCTATGAGCTTGGTTGTATTTTCTAGAATTTTACGGAATTTTCTAAGCTCATTTGCTATTTTCCATTGCTTATTTGGATTTACGGTATTTTCTTAAAAGAAAAGCTATTTTAAATCTCCAAATAGTAGTTGGGCGAAATCCTTGGCCCGATCCTGTTCATCTCGGCCGATCCTTCGTGGCCGTCCGTCTGCATTGGGCGCTTGGATCTCGCGCGGCGTCTCTCTCTCCACGCGCTCCGTTAAACCTCGGTAGTTGGATCGCGGCGGACGATCGGATCTCCGTCTCACGCGGCGCCTCGCCTTCTCTCGGCGTGTGGGCGCCGAGAGTCATCGTCCCGAACCGTTCTTCTTCGTCTCGCGTGAGCCGCGTCGCCATTTTGCGTCGCCGAGCTCCGTCAAACAAGTTCGCAAGCGGCCCGATTCTTCGCGCAGACGGCGCCTTCTAAAGCCCTCTCGTCCGGACTCTTTCAAACACTTTTGAGTTCAAATCCATTGCTTTGCTATCCGTTTTCTTGGCGTTCGTTTGGACTCCGTTAAACCCGCCGCCATCTCGCCACCAGTCCACCCGGGGCCTACAAATAGGTCGAGGATCGCCGACACCTCCGTTTACGGATCGCCAACCACCTCGCCCAAGAGCCTAGAGCGCGCGGTTTAGGATTTGGGTTTGGTCACGAAACCTAAAAACTTCAATTGCTTGCGCCGGTGGCGCCCGCCTCCGTGGAGCCGTCGCCAAGTCCGCCGTCCCAGACCTACCTCCGGCTACCACCCGCCGCTGGACCTCACCGAGTAGCCAGACAAAACCCGAGCGCCTCCGCGCCGAGCTGCGCGCCAAGCCACCTCCGTCGTCCTCTTGTGCCTAGACCGGTACCAAAGGTTCGCATCGAGTGAGCTTCCGTGGTGCCACTCACTCGCCGGCGATCACCTTGTGCCGTTCGCGTCCGTCGAGCCGCCGCGCCCGCCGTTGTCGTCCGTGGCGTGGGCCGTCGGCCGACCACCTCGCCTCTCCGTGCGTGCGTGTCGACTCACGTGGGCGCCGCGTCGGCGCCACGCGCCGCGCGCCCATTTCGGCAAACCCGGATCCTCGAGGCTCGGTGGACTGGTCCACAGTGGCCCGTGTCACGGCGTGTGGGCCCCGCGTCGGGATTTCTTTATTTATATTTTCCGGTTTTCGGGTGACGTCATGCTGATGTCATGCTTGCGCATTAATCCGATTTTTCTTTTGAGAAATAATTCGGAATTCCAATAAATCCTATTTTTAGGGTTTTCTTTTGTTCCAAACTTTGGAACCTCATAACTTTGCATCTAACTCCAAATCCATCCATTCAAATTTCTAAATTTGTATAAAATCAAGATCTATTTATTGGAGATTTTTAATTATTTTATGGGAGTTAATTGCTTCTGTTATTTATTTATTCTTGTTGTTTGCTTTGTTGAGTAGACTTGACGATATACGGAGGTTTGAGGAAGAAGGAGCTTTCCAAGACCAAGACCAGCACTGAACCTATTCAAGGCAAGCTATACCCTTGACCATCTTGATTCCCAGTTTGCTAAAAGTATTTTAATTTAAATTCTGCATCTTAATTCAAGTATTTATTTAAATGTTTTGGGTGTAGTAGTTAATTCCATATTGTTATGCCTTCCTTGTATAATTGTTATGCCTTGATCCTTTGTCACCCTAGTTGATATTTAGTTGGTAAATATTGTAGCACCAGCGTGGGTTGGTTAGTGCGATTAGATTGCTTAGCCATGCCACGAATCACCATGTCATGTGAGGCTGCGGTTATTAAACTGACTAAGTGAATATGCAATCGTGTGGTAAAATCTGTGTGTCTTGTGTCTTTGTTATGGCATGTGTTGCACTTAATCAATGGGTGGTAAAAGGATTTAGGCGAGGCATGTGGTGGATCTTGTGTGAAATGGTGGGTGTGAGCTGTGTGCATGGGAGCTAATCTGTGTGGCATAGTTAGCAAATGGTAGTCTTGCCTTGGTCAATTAAGGACCTCACCATGTGTGCCATTGGTGAGCCTATCTGTACAACCACATATACATTTTGAGGCAGGCCTAGCATAGTACGATGCGGATCCGAAATGCTTTGTTATGGTTAGTGCTAGCTACACTAATTATATCTTGTGGGTAAAGTGTACAACTCTGCAGTATAATATAATCTATTCGAATAGCGCGTCATGATCATGGGCATGCTCGGGAATTTCACACTAGGGGTAGTTTTTGTAAAGCGTGTGGGGAGGGGCGTGTGATATAAATCATCGGCTATGTGAATAATCGGTTTAGCGTAATGCGTCTTTGTGAAATCAATTATCAAATTATTGTTATCTAATTGTTTTACATTATCAATGTATATTTATTATTCAATTGCAAACATTGCATTTATGCAAAAGAACCATCGAATGCCTTTCCCTTGTAAAAAGCGGCATGTATATATATATTGCATCTACGTGGTGTGGCTTGCGAGTGCGGTGTGTACTCACGCTTGTTTTGACGAATCAAGCGAGAAGAGGAGGAGTCTTCACGACTTTGAGGAGGAGTTTATCGAAGGTGCCTAATCGCGAGGTCTTGACCCGATCGGTTGCTGTGGTGAATCGATGGGGTGCCTTGCCGTTTATGTTTCATTGCTTTATTTCTCTGTTAGCCTGCGTGGCTTAAATAAATGTAAACTCGACCATAAGGTCAAACCTTTATTTATTTATCGTTTATGCTATTATTATTGGTGTGGATCGATATCCACCTTTGTTAACTCTTGTGTGCACTAAGCGTGATCTGGGTGGTGCACGAAACACGAGAGGATTCGAATCGAATTTTGGGATCCGGCGGAGGTGGTATCGAGCCATCTTGTTGTATAGTCTTGACCTTAGTTAGATTGGCGTTCTTAGTGAGTCAAACTATTTTCTAAGGAAGAATTAACTTACAAGATTAATTGAACTCCTTAACTCATCTCATGTCTCTCTTGACTCAACTATTCTTTGAAATTCTTTCTCTCCTCGTCATTTAAAGTTGTTTTCATCTCTTTGTCCATCTTGGCGGATGCCTTACCGTCGGACTTTCGGAGATAGCGGAGGACTTGCCTTGGTGTGGGCCTTCTGCAGACACTTGGGGGCTTTGGCGCCCAATGTCAAGTGGAAGTGAGTACATAGTCAGCAGACGAGATCATGGTTGGAGTGCATGCTTTGACGATCTACGGGGAGGAACACGAGGCGGCCGACCTTTGGACATCTCGGCCGGAGGACCACCTTGCGCGAGGAATTCAGAGTCATCACGCTTGGCCATACTCAGTACGCCACATCTCTGTTGAAGAAGTGAAACACACCGTCTTCGCTACCATCCCAGGCGCCGGGGAGCTATCTGCGCTTCCGTCTACCAATAGGGAAGGCAATGCCACGATAGTGTATCTTGCACGTTCCACGGTGCTCGGGAGAGTCGGCGGCAATGGCGACACAAGTGAGTGCGCCTATCGAGCCTTGGAAGAAGCCGAGAAAGGATCGCCGTCTTAGAAACACGCTCTCTCGGTCGGCATGAGCTCGAGGATGATCAAGAGGAAAATCGGAAGAGATCCGGAGGAGCGATGGGGTTGCGGTTAGAGGACCGGTGAGCACTGCGGCCGGAGGAGCGGTGTACCTACACCCGGCACGCGCCGTTACACGGTTCGATGCATCGAGACGATTCGCGAGGATGCGGCTCACTTGAGTCTACCGTCGGGGCGTCGCCATGGCTTTGGAGGCTTTCTCGAGAGTAGTTCATTGAGTTCGAGTTTAGTCGAGCTTAGCGGTTTCCTTTTGAGTCGCCCTTTAGGCGGTAGTTTGTGTGCTTAGGTCCGCTTTATTTTTACGTGTGCAAGTATGGTGCAAAGGCCACAGGCATTTGTTGCGACCATACTAATAAGCTATTAATAAAGGTTATTCCATTTGAGTTTCTTGTTTGTGTTTGTTGGGTTTAATCTACCTGTCTAGTTCTTAACTCATCTTGTGCTTGCTACCTTATCTAACCTATGAACTTCATCGGATGGTTCGGACTCGTCACCTTCTTTGCAAGTGGTTCGGTACCCGACATCTGGAGAAATGGCGAGATCGGTGGTGATACCACCCCAAGCACCCCCTCTTGACTTGCGAACTTTGGAGCCTTCATGGCGGCCTAGCGAGATGATGTATACCATGATGAACGGATCACGAGGCCATGAACAACAACAACAACAATCATCGTGGAGGCCCGGTAGCTCATGGTCATCAAGGACCATCAAGTTGGTGAATTCATGAGACCGTCCACCAACTTTCTCTGGACATGTCTCGCGGTAGAAGCGGATGATTGGCAGCGTAATTGAGAGGAAGCTGCGATCACCCAATCGGCGATCATGAGAAAGTGTTATATGCCACTCATCGGATGGAGGCATAGGCTGTTGAGTGGTGGGAGAACCTGCGCGACACATGAGGCCATGAGAATATCACTGGGAGGAATTTTACTGCGACTTTTCGCGATATCATGTACTGAAGGCATTATGGATGCGAAGAAAGATGAGTTAGTGCTCTCAAGCAGGAGCTATGTCGATGTCGATTACGAACAAGTTTTCTCGATTAGCTCGCTATCTTTGCGAGAGGATGTCGCTCTTGACAAGGCTCGTCGAGTCGTTTCTTGAAGGATTGAACTTCGGAATTTGCGAGTCAATCGATTGCCCACCTTCCAGATTTCCGGGAACTAGTTAACAAGGCGTTGATCATGGAGGACAAGCGCAAGGCGGAGAACACATAGCGTAAGATGAATCGGCGAGGAGGCCATCGGCCACAACGGCGAGAGGGCAAGGATAGTGCCACAGCAGTTTAATCGTTTCCAACCACGAGTTACGCCGGGACCCTGCACGCTTTGGCACCTCGTCCTTTTGCTCGAGAATCCTCGCAACACTACACGATCAACCCCCCGAGGAACAACATCCGGCGAGGTGAACCAAGGGTGTGTTACGATTCGTCAACGAGTCGCCATGTCGGTGTCCTCGAGAAGGAACCATCACTCGATCGCTTCAACCTTGGAGCAACACACTAAGACCCGATGCGAGAACAACGGGGAGTTTCTCGGGAACGATCAATCGGGAGGCGCCTCAATCGGTTGTCGAGTCGTGTTAACCCGTCACCTTGGAAGAGCCGAGGAAGCACGGGCGTCGTCTTGGGTAAGTTCTGGTAAATTCGATACTGCATCAGATTACATTTGATTACGGAGCTTAGCATTCGTTTGTTTGGAAATTTTGCAACTAAGAACAAATTGGAAGTTATGCCTCTTAAGCGTACTCTGTTAGTCCGATCGCTGGAGGCGAGCTAAGTTCTAATGTGGGTTGTTTAGGGCTAAGTTACTCATAGTGGAGTTGAGTTTCTAGCTAACCTAATTATTCTAGGCACCCAAACCATAGATGTCATCCTTGGCATGGATTGGTTAACCAAGCACAAAGCCGTGCTAGATTGTGGCGAAGCGTTACAATCGAGGATACCAAAGGAAACAAAGTGGAGTTTCTAGCTACCTCGGTGCGTAATGGACATCGCTTGTCAATAGCATGAGGATTGTCGCTTTGGAAGATGTGCGTTGTTGGGAGTATCGGATGTGTTTCGGAAGAGTTACGGGAATGCCACGGATCGTGACATCGAGTTCGTTATCGACCTAGTGCGGGAACAGCACCACTCTCGAAGAGACCTTATCGGATGCCGGTAGATGAGTTAGTAGAAATGAAGAAGCAAATAGAAGAACTTTTGGAGAAAGGTTTTGTGAGGCCTAGTTCGTCACCATGGGGGCGCCCGGTTTTGTTCGTCAAAAGAAAGATGGAAGCATGAGAATGTGCATCGACTACCGGTCTCTCAATGAAGTCACCATTAAGAACAAGTATCCATTGCCGGATAGATGATCTGTTTGATCGGATGAAAGGAGCGGAGTGTTCTCGAAGATCGATCTGCGATCGAGTTACCACCATTGAAGATTTGCCCTAAGGATGTACCTAAGACCGCTTTCTCAGCGATGCGGACATTATGAGTTCCTAGTCATGTCCTTTAGTGCGACTAATGCCTGCTTATTTCATGAACATGATGAATAAGGTATTCATGGAATATTTGGATAAATTTGTAGTTGTATTCATCGATGATATCTTGGTTTACTCCAAGTCGGAAGAAGAACATCTTTGAGCATTTGAGGTTAATCCTAGAAGCTCGAGAGAACATCGGTTGTATGCTAAGTTTAGCAAGTCGACTTACGGAAGAAGGAAGTGGATTTCCTTGGTCATGTGATGGCAAGTGCGGGAGTAGCGATTGACCGGTAAAGTGAAAGCGATATTACTTGGGGAGCGACCCAAAGGCATCCACCTTGATTCGCGATTTCTTGGGATTGGCGGGATATTATCGCCGTTTATTGAAGGATTCTCGTCAATTGCTAAACCTCTTACGCAATTGTTGAAGAAAGAAAAAGTTTACGGACTGACTGTGAAGAAAGTTTCCAAGAGTTGAAGAAGTGCGACTTATTTGATCTTGATTTTTTGGGATATTCGCAAGGATTTTGATATCTATTGTGATGCATCGCGTCAAGGATTAGGATGTGTCGATGCAAGAAGGAAGAGCTTTCGCGTATCGTCAAAGCGATTAAGGCCTCATGAAGAGAATTATCCTACTCATGATCTAGAATTAGCGGCGATAGTGCATGCTTTGAAGATTTAGCGTCATTACCTCATCGATGTCATTGCGAGATATACAGATCATAAAAGCTTGAAATATATTTTCACTCGATCGGACTGAATATGAGGCAGAGAAGATGGTTGGAGTTAATAAAGGATTATAATCTTGGAATTCATTACCATCTGGCAAAGCCAATGTTGTCGCCGATGCTTTGGTAGTAAGAGCCATTGCAATGCTTTGGAAGTGAAAGAGCTTTGTTCGAACTTCAAGAGGAATTCAGTGAAGCTAGAAGTAGTATCGATGGATTTTGGCAAATTTAGAAGTGCGATCTACTTTGGAGAAGCGGTTGCGAAGCTCGGTAGAAAGACTCGAGAGATCTCAGAGCATCAAGAAGAAGATGATGAAGGGAAGTTCAAGGACTTCACGGTGGATGATCGGGACATCTTGTGGATCAATGAGCGTATCGTGTTCGGATATTGATGGTTTGAGGCAGCTAATTTTAAAGGAGGCCCATGACTCGAGGTATTCGATTCACCACGGTAGTACTAAGATGTATCGGGATGTTAAGAATAAATTTTGGTGGCCAAACACAGGCGAGGCGTCGCGAGTTCGTTGCCTTGTGCGGCGTTTGTCGAGAAAGGTAAGCGAGCATCGAGACCAGCAGTGCTGTTGCAACCTTTGAAGATTCGAGAATGGAAGTGGGAAGAAATCGGAATGGATTTCATTACGGTTTACCCAAGACTCAATCGGGTTGCGATTCGATTTGGGTAATAGTGGACCGTCTCACTAAAGTGGCCCATTTCTGCCGGTCAAAACCACATACTCGGGAGATCGTCTGGCGGTGTATATATCAAAAATTATCGGTTTGCATGGTGTGCCCAAGAAGATAGTGTCGGATCGAGGATCTCGGTTCACCTCCGTTTTGGCATAGTCTGCGGAAGCCCTTGGGACTCATCGAATTTCGATCTTGCATATCATCCCAGACGGATGGAGCCGGACCGAAAAGGTCAATCGGATACTAGAAGATATGTTGAGAGCACGTGCTCTAGCAAATGCTACCGTTGGGATAAGAGTTTACCTTATCACGAGTTCTCGTACAATACGGCTATCAAGCGATCTGCAAATGTCACCGTTTGCGGCTTTGTATGGTCGCTCTGCGAGAACCCGTTGAGGCTGGTGAAACCGCTTGAGCGTCTGATCTTTGGTCGGATATTATTCAAAGCGAGAAAAGCAAGTGTCCATGATCGAGAAAGATTAAAGATAGCTCGATCGGCGAGAAGAGTTATCACGACAATGCGTCGTCGCGATCTCGATTTTGAGTCGAGAAGATTTTGTGTATCTTGATTCGCCCCTCGGAGGTGTGAAAAGGTTCCACGCCAAAGGAAACTTGCCCCTCGGTATGTTGGTCCGTTCAAGATTTTGGGCAGCAGAGTGGAGAAGTGGCTTATCGGTTGGAGCTGCCCCAATCGCTAGCGGAGTACATGATGTCTTCCACGTCTCACGGTGAAGAAGTGTCTTCGTGTACGGAAGAAAAAGCAGATTGGATTGATTGAACTAAAGAAGACCTCACCTACAAGGAAGCGGTAGGTCAAGATTACGGATGTCGCGAGCGCGCACGAAGCAAGGCCGTTCGTTTACAAAGTCGATGGAGTAACCACTCGGAAGGAGAAACAGCGTGGGAGCGTGAAGAAGAGTTGGAAAGAGTTCCTAGCCTTTTCTCTAGCTAGCTTTGAATCTAAAATTCGAGATTCCATTAAGGGGAAGGTTTGTAACATCCCAAATTTTGAGCTTTGAAATCCTTTAATTTAGTTAGTAGGAAGAAAATTCACCATCTGGATTTATTTGAATTTAATTTAAAAGCTTAATATTGGACTTTGGGTAACAAACAATATAATATGAATAATTCCAACATGGACAATAGTCAAAACTATTTTTATTGGATTCTATGAGCTTGGTTGTATTTTCTAGAATTTTACGGAATTTTCTAAGCTCATTTGCTATTTTCCATTGCTTATTTGGATTTACGGTATTTTCTTAAAAGAAAAGCTATTTTAAATCTCCAAATAGTAGTTGGGCGAAATCCTTGGCCCGATCCTGTTCATCTCGGCCCGATCCTTCGTGGCCGTCCGTCTGCATTGGGCGCTTGGATCTCAGCAGCGCGTCTCTCTCTCTCCAGCTCTCGTTAAACCTCGGTAGTTGGATCGCGGCGGGCGATCGAGATCTCCGTCTACGCGGCGCCTCGCCTTCTCTCGGCGTGTGGGCCGCCGAGGTCATCGTCCCGAACCGTTCTTCTTCGTCTCGCGTGAGCGCGCGTCGCCATTTTTGCGTCGTAGAGCTCCGTCAAACAAGTTCATGGCGGCCCGATTCTTCGCGCAGACGGCGCCTTCTAAAGCCTCTCGTCCGGACTCTTTCAAACACTTTTGAGTTCAAATCATTGCTTGCTATCCCGTTTTCTTGGCGCGTTCGTTTGGACTCCGTTAAACCCGCCGCCATCTCGCCACCCATCCACCCGGGGCCTACAAATAGGTCCGAGGATCGCCGACACCTCCGTTTACGGATCCGCCAACCACCTCGCCCCAAGAGCCCTAGAGCGCGCGGTTTAGGATTTGGGTTTGATCACGAAACCTAAAAACTTCAATGCGCCGCCGGTGGCGCCACGCCTCCGTGGAGCCGTCGCCAAGTCCGCCGTCCCAGACCTACCTCCGGCTACCACCACGCCGCTGGACCTCACCGAGTAGCCACAGGCAAAACCGAGCGCCTCCGCCGCCGAGCTCGCCGCCGGCCACCTCGTCGTCCTCTTGTGCCTAGACCCGGTACCAAAGGTTCGCATCGAGTGAGCTTCCATTGGTGCCACTCACTCTCGCGGCGATCACCGCGGCCTTGCGTTCGCGTCCGTCGAGCCGCCGCGCCGCGCGTTGTCGTCCGTGGCGTGGGCCGTCGGCCGACCACCTCGCCTCTCCGTGCGTGCGTGTCGACTACGTGGCGCCGCGTCGGCGCCACGCAGCGCCAGGCGCGCCCGGCTCGGCCGACCGGATCCTCGAGGCTCGGTGGACTGGTCCACCGTGGCGTGTCACGGCGTGTGGGCCCCACGTCGAGATTTCTTTATTTATATTTTCCGGTTTTCGAGGTGACGTCATGCTGATGTCATGCTTGCGCATTAATCCGATTTTTCTTTTGAGAAATAATTCGGAATTCAATAAATCCTATTTTAGGGTTTTCTTTTGTTCCAAACTTTGGAACCTCATAACTTTGCATCTAACTCCAAATCCATCCATTCAAATTTCTAAATTTGTATAAAATCAAGATCTATTTATTGGAGATTTTTAATTATTTTATGGGAGTTAATTGCTTCTGTTATTTATTTATTCTTGTTGTTTGCTTTGTTGCGAGTAGACTTGACGATATACGGAGGTTTGAGGAAGAAGGAGCTTTCCAAGACCAAGACCAGCACCTGAACCTATTCCAAGGCAAGCTATACCCTTGACCATCTTGATTCCCAGTTTGCTAAAAGTATTTTAATGTAAATTATTGCATCTTAATTCAAGTATTTATTTAAATGTTTTGGGTGTAGTAGTTAATTCCATATTGTTATGCCTTCCTTGTATAATTGTTATGCCTTGATCCTTTGTCACCTAGTTGATATTTAGTTGGTAAATATTGTAGCACCAGCGTGGGTTGGTTAGTGCGATTAGATTGCTTAGCCATGCCACGAATCACCATGTCATGTGAGGCGCAGGATTATTAAACGACTAAGTGAATATGCAATCTGTGTGGTAAAATCTGTGTGTCTTGTGTCTTTGTTATGGCATGTGTTGCACTTAATCAAGCCTGGGTGGTAAAAGGATTTAGGCGAGGCATGTGGTGAATCTTGTGTGAAATGGTGGGTATGTGAGCTGTGTGCATGGGAGCTAATCGTGTGGCATAGTTAGCAAATGGTAGTCTTGCCTTGGTCAATTAAGGACCTCACCATGTGTGCCATTGGTGAGCCTATCTGTACAACCACATATACATTTTGAGGCAGGCCTAGCATAATGCGATCACGGATCCAAATGCTTTGTTATGGTTAGTGCTAGCTACACTAATTATATCTTGTGGGTAAAGTGTACAACTCTGCGAGTATAATATAATCTATTCGAATAGCGCGTCATGATCATGGGCATGCTCGGGAATTTCACACTAGGGGTAGTTTTTCGTAAAACTGTGTGGGGAGGGAGCTGTGTGATATAAATCATCTGGCTATGTGAATAATCGGTTTAGCTGTGTGCGTCTTTGTGAAATCAATTATCAAATTATTGTTATCTAATTGTTTTACATTATCAATGTATATTTATTATTCAATTGCAAACATTGCATTTATGCAAAAGAACCATCGAATGCCTTTCCCTTGTAAAAAGCGGCATGTATATATATATTGCATCTACGTGGTGTGGCTTGCGAGTGCGGTGTGTACTCACGCTTGTTTTGTGAATCAAGCGGAAGAGGAGGAGTCTTCACGACTTTGAGGAGGAGTTTATCGAAGGTGCCTAATCGCGAGTCTTGACCCGATCGGTTGCACTGTGGTGAATCGATGGGGTGCCACTGCCGTTTATGTTTCATTGCTTTATTTCTCTGTTAGCCTGCGTGGCTTAAATAAATGTAAACTCGTAGTAAGGTCAAACCTTTATTTATTTATCGTTTATGCTATTATTATTTGGTGTGGATCGATATCCACCTTTGTTAACTCTTGTGTGCACTAAGCGTGATCTGGGTGGTGCACGAAACACGAGGATTCGAATCGAATTTTGGGATCCGGCGGAGGTGGTATCGAGCCATCTTGTGTAGGTCTTGACCTTAGTTAGATTGGCCGTTCTTAGTGAGTCCAAACTATTTTCTAAGGAAGAATTAACTTACAAGATTAATTGAACTCCTTAACTCATCTCATGTCTCTCTTGACTCAACTATTGCTGAAATTCTTTCTCTCTCGTCATTTAAAGTTGTTTTCATCTCTTTGTCCATCTTGATGGATGCCTTACCGCCGACTTTCGGAGATAGCAGCGGAGGACTTGCCTTGAGCTGTGGGCCTTCTCTTGAGACACTTGGGGCTTTGGCGCCCAATGTCACCGTGGCGGTGAGTACATAGTCAGCGGGCGAGATCATGGTTGGAGTGCATGCTTTGACGATCTACGCCGGGAGGAACACGAGGCGACCGACCTTTGGACATCTCGGCCGGAGGACCACCTTGCGAGGAATTCGAGTCATCACGCTTGGCCATACTCCGAGTACGCCACATCTGTTTGAAGAGCTGAAACACACCGTCTTCGCTACCATCCAGGCGCCGGGAGCTATCTGCGCGCTTCCGTCTACCAATAGGAAGGCAATGCCACGATGGTGTATCTTGCATTCCACGGTGCTCGGGAGAGTCGGCAATGGCGACACCAGAGTGAGTGCGCCTATCGAGCCTTGGAAGAAGCCGAGGAAAGGATCGCCGTCTTAGAAACCGCGCTCTCTACGGTCGACATGAGCTCGAGGATGATCAAGAGGAAAATCGGAAGAGATCCGGAGGAGCGATGGGGTTGCGGTTAGAGGACCGGCGAGCTGCCTGGCCGGAGGAGCAGTGTACCTACACCCAAAGACGCTGCCGTTACACAGTTCGATTGCATCGAGGACGATTCGCGAGGATGCGGCTCGCCGAGTCTACACCGATCGGGGCGTCGCCATGGCTTTGGAGGCTTTCTCGAGGAGTAGTCATTGAGTTCAGTTTAGTCGAGCTTAGCAGTTTCCTTTGAGTCGCCCTTTAGGCGGTAGTTTGTGTGCTTAGGTCCGCTTTATTTTTACGTATTGCAAGTATGAGTGCAAAGGCCACAGGCATTTGTTGCGACCATACTAATAAGCTATTAATAAAGGTTATTCCATTTGAGTTTCTTGGTGTGTTTGTTGGGTTTAATCTACCTGTCTAGTTCTTAACTCATCTTGTGCTTGCTACCTTATCTAACCTATGAACTTCATCGGATGGTTCGGACTCGTCACCTTCTTTGCAAGTGGTTCGGTACTGACATCTGGAGAAATGGCGGATCGGCGAGTGCAGATGCCACCCCAAGCACCCCCTCTTGACTTGCGAGAACTTTGGAGCCTTCATGGCGGCTAAGCGAGATGATGTATACCATGATGAACGGATCACGGGCCATGAACAACAACAACAACAATCATCGTGGAGGAGCCCGGTAGCTCATGGTCATCAAGGACCATCCAAGTTGGTTGAATTCATGAGGACCGATCCACCAACTTTCTCTGGACATGTCTCGCCGGTAGAAGCGGATGATTGGCCAGCGTAATTGAGAGGAAGCTGCGATCACCCAATGCGGCGATCATGAGAAAGTGTTATATGCCACTCATCGGATGGAGGCATAGGCTGGCGAGTGGTGGGAGAACCTGCGCGACACATGAGGCGCATGAGAATATCACACAGGAGGAATTTTACTGCACTTTTCGCGATATCATGTACACGAAGGCATTATGGATCGAAGAAAGATGAGTTAGTGCTCTCAAGCAAGGAGCTATGTCGATGTCGATTACGAACAAGTTTTCTCGATTAGCTCGCTATCTTTGCGAGAGGATGTCGCTCTCGACAAGGCTCGTCGAGTCGTTTCTTGAAGGATTGAACTTCGGGATGCAGTCAATCGATTGCCCACACCTTCCGATTTCCGGGAACTAGTTAACAAGGCGTTGATCATGGAGGACAAGCGCAAGGAGGCGGAGGAGCACCATAGCGTAAGATGAATCGGCGAGGAGGCCATCGGCCACAACAACAGAGGGCAAAGGATAGTGCCACAGCGGTTTAATCGTTTCCAACCACGAGTTACGCCGGGACCCTGCCGCGCTTTCAAAGCACCTCGTCCTTTTGCTCGAATCCTCGCAACACTACACGATCAACCCCACCCGAGGAACAACATCCGCGAGGTGAACCAAGGGTGTGTTACGATTGCCGTCAACGAGTCACCGCCAATCGGTGTCCTCGAAAGGAACCATCACTCGATCGCTTCAACCTTGGAGCAACACTGCTAAGACCCGATGCGGAACAACGAGGAGTTTCTCGAGGAACGATCAACCGGGAGGCGCCTCAATCGGTTGTCGAGGTCGTGTTAACCACGTCACCTTGGAAGGAGCCAGGAAGCACGAGGCGTCGTCTTGGGTAAGTTCTGTAAATTCGATACTGCATCCGTTACATTTGATTACGGAGCTTCGCATTTGTTTGTTTACGGAAATTTTGCAACTAAGAACAAATTGGAAGTTATGCCTCTTAAGCGTACTCTGTTAGTCCGATCGCTGGAAGCGAGCTAAGTTCTAATGTGTTGTTTAGGGGCTAAGTTACTCATAAGTGGAGTTGAGTTTCTAGCTAACCTAATTATTCTAGGCACCCAAACCATAGATGTCATCCTTGGCATGGATTGGTTAACCAAGCACAAAGCGGTGCTAGATTGTGGCGAGAAGAGCCGTTACAATCGAGGATACCAAAGGAAACAAAGTGGAGTTTCTAGCTACCTCGGTGCGTAATGGACATCCGCTTGTCAATAGCATGAGGATTGTCGCTTTGGAAGATGTGCCCGTTGTTGGGAGTATCGGATGTGTTTCGGAAGAGTTACCAGGAATGCCACCGGATCGTGACATCGAGTTCGTTATCGACCTAGTGCCAGGAACAGCACCACTCTCGAAGAGACCTTATCGGATGCCGGTAGATGAGTTAGTAGAAATGAAGAAGCAAATAGAAGAACTTTTGGAGAAAGGTTTTGTGAGGCCTAGTTCGTCACCATGGGGCGCCGATTTTGTTCGTCAAAAAGAAAGATGGAAGCATGAGAATGTGCATCGACTCTACCGGTCTCTCAATGAAGTCACCATTAAGAACAAGTATCCATTGCCCGGATAGATGATCGTTTGATCGGATGAAAGGAGCCGAGTGTTCTCGAAGATCGATCTGCGATCGGGTTACCACCGATTGAAGATTTGCCCTAAGGATGTACCTAAGACCGCTTTCTCAACGCGGTACGGACATTATGAGTTCCTAGTCATGTCCTTTGGTCTGACTAATGCCCCTGCTTATTTCATGAACATGATGAATAAGGTATTCATGGAATATTTGGATAAATTTGTAGTTGTATTCATCGATGATATCTTGGTTTACTCCAAGTCAGAAGAAGAACATCTTGAGCATTTGAGGTTAATCCTAGAAGCTCGAGAGAACATCGGTTGTATGCTAAGTTTAGCAAGTGCGACTTCTAGAAGAAGGAAGTGGATTTCCTTGGTCATGTGATGGCAATGCGGAGTAGCATTGACCGGTAAAGTGAAAGCGATATTACAGGGAGCGACCCAAGGCATCACCTTGATTCGCGATTTCTTGGGATTGGCGAGGATATTATCGCCGTTTTATTGAAGGATTCGTCAATTGCTAAACCTCTTACGCAATTGTTGAAGAAAGAGAAAAAGTTTACGGACTGACTGTGAAGAAAGTTTCAAGAGTTGAAGAAGTGCGACTTGCCCCGATCTTGATTTTGCCGGATATTCGCAAGGATTTTGATATCTATTGTGATGCATCGCGTCAAGGATTAGGATGTGTCTGATGCAAGAAGGAAGAGCTTTCGCGTATCGTCAAAGCGATTAAGGCCTCATGAAGAGAATTATCCTACTCATGATCTAGAATTAGCGGCGATAGTGCATGCTTTGAAGATTTAGCGTCATTACCTCGCCGGTAATCACTGCGAGATATACTACAGATCATAAAAGCTTGAAATATATTTTCACTCAGTCAGACCTGAATATGAGACAGAGAAGATGGCTGGAGTTAATAAAGGATTATAATCTTGGAAACCTAAAACTCTTAGGGTTTGACTCTCTTGGGCTCCCGTTAAGGCCCACTAACAAACGGGTCACACACGCACGCCGCCATAAGCGCCGTCTTTAACCTTTTGACCTAAACCGCTTCACCATGCGCCATGGATTCGCCAATAGGTCACCCTTGTCCATCTTGTGTCACGCTTGAGTCATTAACCTCACCCGGCATCGTTGATCGTTCTGGACCTCAACTCTCCAAGTCTAGTCCCGATCCTCTTCGCCGTTGACCGTCGTTGACCACCAAGCAACTGCACAACCACGAGACAAGAAAACACGATTCGGGAACAAGTTCTTCAAAACTTGACCCATGTTAGTCAAAACATGCATCATGCAAAACATATGCCATGGAACCCATGTACTTGACCTAACATAACAAACATCGCCCGAAGTTGGCCGATGATCAAGTGGATCTGCGTCCGACCGCTCCGGGTGAGCCGGTCGGACAAGACTATGGCGGTCGGACCGCTCCACTGTGAGCGGTCGGACCGCCTGGGACTTAGCCGAAATTCAAGCCCTCAAATTCGAAACCTTCCGAAACTTTAAACCAATAGAACTTCTTCTTGTAGACTCCAAAATTATGAGACCAAGTGCATTGGGATCCCCTCACTTGCCTACAACACCTATTTTTGGCCCATTTCGTTTGACCACTTTGGTCATCGCCGGTCCGACCGCCCCACATGGCGGTCCGACCGATTAGGACCGATCGGACGCGCGTGCAAGGACCGGTCGGACCGCCCTGTCGATGGCGACACTTTGTCGAAAACGTTGAAACGACAAACCGTAAGCGCCATTGCCAATTGTCACATCATCCTAAGATCCGGAGCATATCCCCATGAAATCCACAATCTCCCCTTGATGAACACATTGGCAATTATCCGAAAAATGTAAGTAAGAGGTTTGAAAGCAGTTTACTCGCGGTTTCGCACAAAGGCACAACTTGGTCCATAAGCAAGAAAAAGCAATGAAAATGACCAAGGTGGCATCGAATAGTATAGGCATGTGAGACAAGGCAAAAGAAAGCATAAAAACTTTGATTTCGAGAAAGGGTCAAAATTCTCACATGAGGTCCATATGAAAGAACAATTGTTCAATTGACCTATGATCATTGTGAGTATAAAAGAATGCAACTCAAGTTCAGAATATTCAATAAGACAATAAGAATGCAACTCAAGAACTCCCTCTCACTATGATCCTCAAATTTCAAATTTTCAGTTTCTCCCCTTTGTACAAACTTCTCCCCCAACAACTTCTCCCCCAGCAAAGAAATATATTCTCATTAACACATCTTCTCCCCCTTTGACAATGGATTCATCAAGGAATCACACCTTCCTCTCATCCAGAGATAATAAATATAGAATAAAGGAAGAAGCGAACCAAAAGAAGCATAAAGAGGAATATGCATGAAGTGCAATGGAGTGGCTTCAATTTTTGTATTTTTCAATTTTTGATTACAAGAAGCTTTGGAGATTACCCAAAAGAACAAGCTAATATCTCTAATATTGCACAAACAGCATATCAAGCCTGACAGCGCTAGCAAGATCATGGTAAGACATATATATCAAAGCTAAGCACAAAGGCTCAAAAATAAAGCGAGATTTGATCAATTTAAGCGGCGCTTCAAATTCAAACAAGTTCATCAACGAGGATCCTAAAGTGAAATTGGCCATGTCAAAATGTCAAAGTGAGATCAAAAACCTAACAAAGACCACATTAAGAGTCAATCAAGTCCCATATTGAATCATTTTGCTCAATATTTTATAAACGCCCATTTGTCAATATTTTCTCATTTGCATTGAATATTGAAGTTGACTAATGATCTAACTTAGTGACAAGATCTGGACTAGAGCCATCCACAAACTCATCCTAAGCTTGACCAAAAGTTGATTAAAGGTATATCTTAGTAAAGAAGATCTGGACTAGGAGCCATCCACAAACTCTTTCTAAGCTTCTACAGGCGACAAATCTTGAGGTTCATGTCATTTCGACAAGCGGTCCCCATGAGATCGTCGGTTCATCAAACTATCTCCAAGTTCATGTCATTTGACAAGCGGTCTCGTAAGAATAGTTTGGCACAATTTAAGCATAAGACAATCTTGATTTTCATTTTCACATGAGCGGTTTAGAATCTCAAGAACACAAAAGCTCAAGTAATGGTCAATTTTAGATCAAAGAGCTAACAAAGCAATTCAGCGGGGCCAATGTCACAAGAGGAGCACTAATTGCGCAACTCGCTAAAACATCCACAAATTGCAATTTCTTAGTTTGAGTTGTTTAAAAGTTCTAGCTCATATAGCAAAGACTTAGCTACACATGTAAAAGCATGATAATTCTAGCAAGTCAAAGAACTAGACATGACATTGAGCAAGAATTGAAATACAAAAGCTCTAAAGGGTAATAGGCAAAGCTTCATCAATTTTAAAAATAAGAGAAAATCTTATATTACAATGCATCTTTTTGGATTTTTCATACCATTTGTTGTAACCACTTGTTGGAGTTTTCATATGAATGCAATATGACACAATGAGATGTAATTAAAAACCTAAAAACCTAAAAAGTTCGAAAAGATCACTAAGTTCGGAAAAGAACAATAAAAGATCAAAAGAACAAGGAAAGATAAGAAAAGATCAAGCTCCCCTCAAACCAACCCATAAGGATAAATTACCCTAACTCGCTTCTTAAGGAGGAAAATCTAGTTTGATCTAAAGGCTTGGTAAGAATATCATCAATTGAGCTTGGACTCTCTGAAGTGCATCACAATATCACCTTTTTCAACATGATCTTTAAGGAAGTGGCGAATGTCTATGTGCTTAGTCCTAGAATGTTGTCTTTGGGTTTTAGCAATATTAATAGCGAAGTGTTATCACGAGAAAGAGGAACACTAGCAAAGTTTAACCCATAATCTTTCAAAGTGGGCGTCATCCACAAAATCAGCTCTGACAACTAGCAAAGACTACATACTCCGCTTGTGATGGATTGTGCAATGTAAGAGCTTCCTAGAGGACCAAGATACAAGAGAAGTGCCTAGGAAGTGACAGTGCACGAGGTACTCTTCCTATCTAACCGACGACATAAAATCGAATCTGAAAAACCTCTAATGGACAAAGTCAAGAGCGGGAATACCAAATGCCATATAAGAGGGTAGAGTGTAAATACTTGAATATAAACTTAACGGCTTGGCGATGGGAAGTTCTCGAGGCGCTGAAATCTTGCACAAAGGCATCTTGTGAAGTGAATGTCGGTCTCGAGGCGTCAAATCTGAAGGAGCCGATCATGTCTGCGGTACTCGCGTTGATCCACGACTTCTCCTTCCTCATCCGGATCCAAAGCGATCGAAGTTGCCATGGGAGTGGAAATTGGCTTGCAGTCACCCATGTTGAAGCGTTTTAGTAGATCTTTAGTGTACTTAAATCGATGGATGAAAGTTCCTTCCTTGCATTGCTTGATTTGAAGTCCCAAAAAGTAATTAAGCTCTCCCATCATACTCATCTCAAATTCCACGGACATAGTGTCAGAAAAGCTGGAAACAAGAGCATTAGAGGAACCACCAAAGATAATATCATCCACATAAATTTGAGCAAGCAGGAAGTCATTTTCACGTCTAAGAATGAATAGAGTTTTATCCACTTTGCCCATTTCAAAATTATTTTAAAGCAAGAAGGTCTTAAGTCTATCATACCAGGCTCTAGGGGCTTGTTTAAGACCATACAATGCTTTAGATAGCTTGAAAACACGATTTGGATATTTAGGATCCTCAAAACCAGGGGGTTGCTTAACATACACTTCCTCGTCTATGAAACCATTTTTTAAGGCACTTTTAACATCCATCTGATATAATTTAAAACCTTTTGATGCAGCAAATGCAAGCAGAATGCGAATGGCTTCTAGTCTAGCAACAGGAGCAAATGTCTCATCAAAATCTAACCCCTCAACTTGGCTGAAACCCTGAGCTACCAATCTGGCCTTATTTCTAACCACAGAACCATCCTCACCTTGTTTATTCTTAAACACCCAATGGGTTCCTATAACATTATGACCACTAGGAGGTTCTACTAGGTTCCAAACTTTGTTTCTTTCAAAATTCTCTAACTCCTCATGCATGGCATTTACCCAGCTAGAATCAGATAAAGCATGTGATATATCGCGGGGTTCAAAAGAAGCAACAAAAGCCGAATGAGTAGGGATTTGGATCATTATACACAGGCGAGTGACTCGCTCATGTAGATTACCTATTATCATTAGGAGGATCTTTGTCTCTGAATCTGCGAAGTGGGCGCCGGGTGAGATCTGGTTTCTTCGACCTCATGAGTGCTGCGATGATGAAGATCTGTGAGAGCCTCAAGCGAAGGTGAAGTAGGCGTAGCGAGTTCTTGTATCGATATGGGCGCTTGATGCAGCGGTGAAGAAATGATATTAACCGTCCTCATCTTCCTCCACAAAATGCTCTCTGTCACTGTAAATCATCTCAGAGCAATAGATCTAGCTCGAGGGCTAGTCTCATCAAAAGTGACATTACAAGTCTCTGAATAATGTTAGTCTCGATATTAAAAACCCGAAAACCCCACGAATGAGCGGGATAACCCGAAATAACCCATCAAAGGTTCTTGATTCAAATTTATCTAAGTTGCTGTCTTAAGAATAAAACATTTTGATCCAAAAATTGAAAATGCGAAAGCAGAGGGTTTTCTACCAAAGCGAAGCTCATAAGGAGTCTTGCCTAAAGAAGGTCTCAAAAGACACGATTTGCAATATGGCAGCAGTAGCAATAGCTTCGCCCAAAATCTCCTCGGTGTGTTATACTCGTCTAGCATCGTCCTAGCCATTTCGACCAAGGTCCTATTCTTCCTTTCCACCACGCCATTTTGTTGAGGCGTGTGGAGAGGAGAAGCGATGCTCAATACCACGCTCGGCACAAAAGAAGCAAAAGAAGCATTTTTGAACTCCGTGCCATTATCACTGCGAATCGCTCTCAAAGCACCGGGAAGCTCGAAGCCAAGCGAAGAACAAGGTCATGAAAATAACCAAAAGCTTCATCTTTTGAAGTAAGAAAGAACACCCAAGTATATCTAGAAAGATCATCGACTATGACAAGAATATACCATTTTCCACCGATGTGGGACTCTAGCGGGACCAACGGTATCTATATGAAGCAACCGTCTCCGGTCCGTCGACCATAACCATAGTCACGAGAAGGGTGTGGCGGCAACTTGTTTGCCATGCCTACTGAGCGCATATACTGACATCCTTGGATACTTTGAGTTTGGGCAAACCTCTCATGAGATCAAGGTTGCTAACTCGTGTCGAGATGATCAAAACCAATGTGCCCCAAGCGTCGGTGCCAAAGCCGTAAATCGAGAAGAAGATGTAAGCAAACATTTAAGAGATCCAAAGAAGAGATTACGAAAAATCGGCTCAAAAATTCTACCAACTCTAGAGATTCCAAACACAAGCTCACCAAGAGAATCAAGCACACGACAAGCATTTTTCTTAAAAACAGTCTCATAACCATCATCAAGAAGCTAAGAAACAGAAAGAAGATTATACCTAAGCTTGTCCACAAGAGCGACATCTTTTAGAGTGAATTTGTTGTTTACCCTAATTGATCATGTTCCTTCAATTCGCCCTTGTGTATCATTGTGAGAACCCGACAAGATTAGAATCTCTTAATCATCAATAAAGACATGTATTAGGATCAATCGCAGTAATCACTTCTTTAAAATTCCTTTCAATCGCAAGCACAGTTGTCATTATAACATGAGTATAATCCAACTTCATAATTGCTACAAGGGTATTTGTTACAACAAATTAAAGTACCAAAAATTACATTGTATAATCACAAGAATTTATTACATCAGATCAAATCATGTTTACAAACTTTGAGTACATTGCAAAATGATTAAACAAAGATCTTGCATTTCATATCTCTGAAGCCTTCCTTGGAGTATTGATCATCCATCGCCGTCCAATCGAACTGCCTTCCTCGACTCAATCCGAAGTACCACTACCAGCTCCATTTTCAGTCAACCAAACATAAGACCATTCCCAAATCGAAAACCATAGCATAGAGTTAAAATAGAGTAGTTTGCCGTCAGAATACAGTAGGAATCATCGCGGTTCCCAGATCGACCTAGATTAGCCGGCACCCTGAGTATCAAGACTACCCAAACCAACTTGGGTTAACCGGCATCCTGTTTTTCAAGTCACCTAGGCAAACCCAAATCAGTCGGCACCTGGATACTCACGATACCTAGACCAACCTAAGTAATCGGCGCCGTCTTATTTCCGTAGGTTTCATCATTCGGCATTTTCGAATCCAACACCTACGAATATCAGATTGCCTCGACTACAGAAAATCCCTCACATAGTGATTTGCCCGTCAATTGACCCAATTGCCCTCAGCCCAAAAAAATATCTTGCGAAGCCATTCAGATGAGCTCAAGGGCATGGTGGTCATTAGCAAGCCAACCCCAGCCGAATGCACCTCCCCCATTTAAGCTCATCAATTCACAGAGTGCACCAATGGAATCATGGTAAAAACGAAGATGAATAAGAGCTTGGTAAAGGACATGGCACAGTCAGGAGATATGCGGTGATGGTGCATGCCTTTGGATAAGGCGACAAATGCATTCCCCCAGCAAATGCATTCCCCCCAGGCAGATGCATTCCCCGGCCAAAACCCAGCCGATTTCATCTCCCCAGCTGAAGTGCATTCCCCCTGCACAAGCCAGCACCAGAGCCAGCACAAACCCACTCTGGCAAGCCCCTCAAACCAAAGCATTGCAAAGCCAAAACCCAACCAAGCGTCCCACACCCAGACCAGCAGAACCACAAGGCCAAGACTCCCCAGCCGAGATGCATTCCCCCTCACACAAAGCCAGAACACAAGGCTGCACCCCACTGCCAAGAGCAAGGCAGGAGCAAAAGCTCAAGCAAACTCACAGCAAACTCACAGCCAACTCACAGCCAAACCACAGCCTCCAAATCCCCCATCCATCCAGCCGAAGGAGGAGGGCAAGATGACAAGACCACAAGGCCAAGGGTGTCAAAGTTGGCACCAGGAGGGAGAACCACCAGGCCAGCAACCACATCCATGGAATCAGGGAGCCAGGAGAAGAAGAGGGAGCACGGTCCAAGACTGCACTGCCACCCTCCGCTCTCAACCCAGATTCATCAAGAGGTAACCCAGTGCACATCAGTATGCATTACACTCATCCAAATCATTCACACAGATGCACATCATTTCCACATACCACCAGATCAGTTCATCATCATCTATCAGTTTTCATCACAGAGCACTAGGTGGAGTAGACAGGGAGATCAGGAGGACTTACCCCAGTGGCAAACCGAGTCCAGTACCTACCTTCAGTAGCCTCCACCACCCCAGTTGGTCACCATGAACATTGCATACATAATCATCAACTAGCATTAGTAATAGATTCAACTAGAACTGCTCAAAATCAACTTAATTGAAATCAAGCTAGAACGGGGAACTAATCTGCAGCGTGTCGAGCCGGAGTGGGCTCGGGACCCGGGAGAGAACCGGAGAGAGAGAGCCGAGGGAGGACTCGGTAGCGGTGGCGCTTGGTCATGACTGCGCCAGGAGGAGGCGACCGGGAGGCCGAGCGACCGGGCGAAGGCCAGGCTGCCTGAGCCTACGGGCCGGCCGGGGAAGGAGGCGGTGTAGAGAACCGAGAGGAGAGAGAGATCCGGGGCCGGGCGATCGAGGGGAGAAGGAAGAGGAGGCGGCTTTGGAGGCGCAGGGCGCCGAGGGAAGGCGGCGGGGGAGCTGGTCGCAGGAAGCCGAGCCGAGGGAGGCGACGCCAGAGCGGAGGCGGCGCCGAGAGAGGAGAGAATGAGAGGGAGAGCCGGGGAGATGAGGAAAGGGAGAGAGAGTGTCGGCGGGTTAGGTTTAGGGGTAGTTTAGGGGATAGAGATTAAGGGGAATTGAGAATTAAATAGTGAATTGATTTGGTGATTTGGTGTAGGAATTAAAGTATAGAAAATTTAGGAAAGATCGGTATAGATTATTTTTATTCAATTAATTAAAGCCAACCCTGTTGTGAGTAAGTCGGCAGTCTTAGTGTCGTACACCCGACTAATTCGTGTAGGCGTAGCGAACCGTAGAGCGACTTTAGTGGGAAAGTGCTAACTGGGCCGGGATTCGAAAAATATTTGTAAAGTAAAATTGACTAACCAATAGGAGTTGCATTAGCAGTTTATTCTTATAATTTCACATAAAACCACTAAGTATTTGTTTAATTATTTATTATTCTCGCCGTCGTATAATTGCAGCAGATGAGCCGACGCCTGCAGGTGTAGTTGGTATAGATTTCGTCGACGACGATATTTTCTGCAATTCTGAAGGCAAGCGATCCTCTTGAACATCAATATAGATATTTTAAATGTAAACCGTATATTGCTGTATTATACGTATTGCATCCAAAATGGTTTCCAAAAATCCAAATCACATGATTGAGATGATTATGAAAGAGATGAGAAAGATGAAAGGAAAATGTGATAATATTATGATATGGCTGGTAAAGGGGGCCCAGGGCAGGGGAAGAGAATGAGAGAAAAGATGAGAATGATGATGTGGTAAGAGGTGGGACCCCTTTACATATGGTTATAATATAAGGACCAACAAAACTCTTACTCGGTCAGATGCCCGTAAATCGGTGCCAACCATTTTCCCGTTTGGGGAGCAGAAAATGTTACCTTGTTACGTGATTATGCTTTCTACATGGGTATGTTATATGAGTGAGTGTGTTGAGAAACCCCAGTTGGGGCGGCGCTATATGCGCTAAGGGGTGTTAGGTGAAGGTGCGTCAAGGCCCAACTAACATTACGAACTTCGGTGTGAAGATTCGTTCGACCGATTTTAACGTAATGGGTGGAAAAATTAATCACGTAACACGGAAAACGTTACGTATTACGAACTTGAACCCGCATCAAAGGAAATCTTTGGGGACCTGGTTTCTTTTAGAGTTCAGAATAGCTGTGGGTAAAGTGGTACAAGCTCTGTGATGCTATACAAATCATGAATTCATGCCAGTCTCCTGGATTGGAGTCTACGGGAACCACCAGGGGTCTTTCTTCTCTCCGAGTGACAAGTAGTGTTTTCAGTATAAAATTTGCCACCATTGTTTTAATGAATTATTTTCAGAATGAATGAGATGAGATGGAATTTGTGATTCAGGCAGAGATGAGTCATGAGATGCATCTTTTGCTATTAATGCTTGCCGAGTACATCCATACTCAACCTTGTTAGTATTCTCCTTTGTAGATCCTAGTCCGGCTGGGATTTATCCCGAGTGGGACGAGGAGTTCTGAGTGAGATGAGACCGCAGGAGACTTGGACCCTGGCAGCGAGGAGCAGGGCGAGGCGGACGCCTTATTTGGTGCCTGGGACGACTAGGGGACATTTTAGGCGTGGCAGGCAAGAGGAAGGCTTGGTCTTATTTTGGTATTTGTAATAAATATGTGTAATATAAAACCTTAGCTTTGTGTGGTTAATCGTTGTAATTAAATAACAGCTTCCATCTTGTTGTTCTCATTACAAGACTTTGATAATGGCTTACTATTCGTCGGAGCGGTGTTCTACCAGGCATTTAATAGTAATCCGTGTGCCTAAGTGTGATTACCCCTGGGGTAATCACACGGGGCGTCACAGGTGGTATCAGAGCAATAGGTTCGGGCCACGCTAATAAAATAGAAACTGTCGCAGGACATAAGTATACCTTCTTGCTTGCTATATGGCAGTAAGTACTCTAGTAACCCGTGCCTCCACATCAATTTCTATTTCCAATCTCTCTCAAAATTATTATGTTAAAAAGCTTACCTTTTTCTTAAAGTGACAGCCTGCTAACGTAGAACCATTTCTTGCAGGAGGTTTAGGTCCAGTCTCTTGTCCGAGAATCGTGTGCCTCGTTGTAGGATCCATGCCATTATTTCCTGTTAATGATCAGTCAGGCTAGCCATTCAACATAGGATAGGTCATTCGAAAATGTTAGCATGGGTGTATCAATATAAGATTTAGATCATAGCGCCTGGACTAGAGGCATGGAATAGAATTCTGGCATGGACTCACTCTCCAGTTTTGGATAAGTGTAGACCATACCCATAGGACACCTTCCCTATTCCCCTGTATCACCAAATGAATCCGTCAGCCTTCCAAAAAGAAAGTAATTGTACTTAAAGAGAGCATATAAAGGCTGACGATGTAAGAAAATGTGACTTTTCTCATTTCTGCATATCAGATTTCCCGGACGAGTGGTCCGTGGCACTCCGAGCGTGTAGCTCTGGCGTACCCAGGAGCGAAACTCAGGCGACTCGAGAATGAGCCTCGAGCGGTCCCAAATATGTGATTTGGGTGGACTCGAGCTGACCTCGGCGTGCTCGGGCGCGTGGATCCAGGATAGATGTAGGTTCGCACTCAGGGGCAAGCTCTGAGCAGTCCCAAACCTGTGGATTTGGGCGGTCTCGAGAACGGGATCTCGAGCGTAACTGAGCACGATAAACTCAGGTAGTATAGGATTTGGATCTTTTTGCATCTCTTTGTTTCTTGGTGTTATTTGCTTACTGTGTATGGCATAACAACTCACCCTCGGGTTAGTCTCTGCTAGATAAATATGATACACCCTTCCCTACCACAAATCACTGCTGAAGAAGTAAGAAATTCGTACAACCAACAGAAGAACTCGTCAAATTAAAATGTTATGAGTACAACAGCTAACTCAACCCATTTCTTAACACCTCCCCCGCAGAATGGAAAGTGTTTGCAGAAATCGAAGTGATGGCAGTGGACTTGCTGACATTGAGAAGATCATCACACAGAATCAATTTCATAGAGATGAAGCGGAACGCCTAATAGAGATCATACATTCGAGGATTCATGGTCTTTGTGGTAAAGAGCAGAGCGCTCTGATCTTTTGCAAAAAAAAAGGGTTTTTGAAGCCTCAGCACCTTCTGACAAATTGTCAACACCCGCAAATCCAGATGATGAAGGGCAGTCTTGGGGAAACCGATATCCTTGCACCGTCAAATGTGCGTGATACAGGTTCTCCACCAACTGAACTCGTAGAAGTTTATATATGGAAGCACACATCTCAGTAGATGTACACGAATCTCAAAGGAGAGAATTTAGAGCTTCGAGCCATGAAGTGGAGGATGAGAGTTTACCGTCAAATCTTATTTTCAACAGTAGCCCCAACTTCTCCGGTATACTGGCTAGGGTCGGTTGTCCGAGATTATTCCAATTATCTTACACCACAAAGCAAAGCAATAAAGAAAGGACCCTACCTCCGACGTCCTCCTCACACACCTTGTACCTGCTCAAATTTTCCAATATCTACCTAGCAACCAGAATATTGTGGTACTTACAACATACCTGGATAGACACAACCTTCAACTCCATTTTTCCTGTTGAGAGTAAGGCAATACCAGAGGACAAATTGGCATCAACCAGTGGTATTCTAGGAGTGCAACCATTGATCTCTTCCAAACAAGAATCTGCAAATATTGTTGGTACTACTACTCCCCCTTCTTTCCAAGAGAGACATTTGCTTCCTAAGAAATTTTACATTCGGCCTATAGGAGCACTATGGTAAAAACACCATAGAAAGTGGCTCAACTCGTGGACGTGTTCCAATTGTAGGCAGTACATCCAATGTACGGTTGTATCTATTCAACCCAAGTCAAGTCAGGCAGTTCGCAAAATACTCCCATCTTTTGAGAAAACAAATTCCTTTCCCGGCAGCAAAGCCAATAGAGTCAAGATAAACATCAGCAAAGGGAATGATTCCTCTTTTTTGTCTCCAACAATCACTGTAAAGTATTTAATCCTCTTTCCTAGCAATGATCATGGACCGAGTAGCAGGAATGACAGTGATAACGTTCATTTGGAGATTTCCTATGCGGGTAAGGATGAAAGATCAAGGAAATGAGGAACAAGGATTGGGACTAAGAGGGGATCTATTACCATAGGATGAAGCAACAGGAAACACAGGAATAGATCTCATCGGGCCAACCCCTGATCAATCCAGAACTACTGTTATACCGAGAGCCACCGGGGCAAATAATTGAAACACCCCAGTACTCAGGAACCACATCTGCCATTACCTCAGGCCAAGGCTTAAGGACCACCACATACCATCCACCACCTACCCATGAACCTGGTCCAAGCATGCCACAACAACCACCACCCCGATATGGACCATCTGGGCCAAGAATTTTCAATCCATCCTTTGAGAGACTCATATCCCAATAGCAGCTTGTTGACATAACCATAGATGTGCGAAGTATATAGCACGCCACCTGACGGAGGATAGCACGATTGTTGAATATCGGATTAAGGGATTACAAAATTATTGGATATGGGATTGCTAGAAACACATTGTTTGGGGATATTAGATTATACAATTAAATTATTGGTTGGATACTGGAGTAATGAATTGTTGGATATGGGATCATAGAATTAGATAATTGTTGGATAATGGATGATTGGATCGTAACCATATATTATTATTGGATTATTGGGTATTGGATGAATGAATGTCGAATTCTAGAAATAAATTGTTGTATATTGGATTGAGGGATGTAAGATTATTAGAAATGCTTGATTAGTGAACATTGGATTATTGTTGGATGTAGAACTAAATGTTGGCTACTGGATTTTAGGAGTACATTTGTAGGGTTATTGGAGTCAGGGATATTGAATTACGGAAATAGATTATTGTTGAAGATTGTATTGTGGGATTATATAATTGCGGAGTTGGATTATTGAATTTCCTCATTGTTGGATCATGGGATTACGTTGTAATCGGATTATTAGAAATATATTATTGTGGATGATAGAAATGTATTTGTTCAATATTGGAATGTGTTATGGTTGGATCAAAGAAGTATATCTTTGTTGGTATATAGAGATAAATCTTGGTTGGATTATAGAATACATCTTAGTGGATTCAAGTAGATTTTGCTCATTGTTGGTAAATTAGTATTGAGAATTGATTCCGTAAAGGTGATGATTGAAATACAAAAATGTTGGATGTTCATAACAGTGCATGATGTTAATCTTCGGTGAATCAGTTGAATTATGATATATATATGGGTAAACTTTGTTAAACTAATTGGACGATTAGGTCATATTGGATTTATGGGACATGAATGCACAATGAATTTGGATCCAAATAAATTATTAGTGATTGTTGGAAATCTAATATGAGCAATCGGATCTTGATAGGTGATGAATAAGGAATGAAGCTGGATAACTATCGGGAGTTATGATTGGAATGCCGGTGTATTAGTGGAATTATAAGCAATTGATAAAATTGGTGGGGTTAATTGAATAGTAGTGATTGATTAATCTACAGTCGTTGGTGGACTAATGTGAACAATGGTATGGTGGATCAACAGAGGTAATAGATTGATTGGGAGAGTATGATTTTAATATGAATGCTTGACGTACTGATCTTAGAAATGATAACATGATAGAAATTGGGGAATTTTAGCCAAAGGTTCCATTGCAATTTAAAATGGGGATATGATATTTGATTTTGCCACGGAAATTTTAACAAATGATTTCGCTTGGAAGACAAATAGAAATTAGTGTAGACTTGGGCGAGATGAATTTATGAGGATGGTGCAAACTGATGCACATGATCAATCTATTGCTATGATCGAGATTATATTTTATTGGAGATCGCCTAATTCCATTAGAGATCGGCAATTGAGCTGGATCCTGCTTTTGGGATTTAGTATATTGTTCAGCATAACGGGACAGTAGTACACCATGTGAAGGCACCCCTAGAACAGAGAACGACTGTTAAAATTTTATCTTCGCTATACAATATATCGAATCAAGTCCACCAAAACAATCTCATCCTGCATTGACCAAATTGCGGACCGAAGGAGATAAAGGACATACCAAGAGTGATAGCCTTCTCGGATATACTCCTAAGAAATTACAGTATGCCCCAAATCGGGAGATGGAATTGGTTATCAACTAAATTTGGGAACAACTACCGATCTAGTACTCAAATAACACCATCACGAGGCCTCTACGCAAGAAAATACAGATGATTGACTATGGATTTATGGTCGGAGAAAGACCGTTACTAGGCCTTGATCTGATGCAGGAAAACGACAAGAATACAACTAACTTGAAGGCACCCCAAGAGCACTTAATGTAGGCAAAGGAGCTACGCAACCAACATAGGAAAGACCTACAGCTTTAAGTCTCGAATCAGGAGTATTTAAAGGTATCACCTATATACAGGGTGCGCTGATATGGATTAACAGAGAAACCAGTTCGGATAATAAAGTGTAAAGGCACCTTAGCATATCATTGGAATTACCAAACTAGTTATCACGAATCTCGACATATCTCTTGCACCTCAACTGGTCACCTATTTGTTGGTATGAGGTCGGAGAACGACCACTACTAGGACCTGAACTGATACGGAGAATGATGAGAAGATTAAATTAATTCGAGAACGCCTGGAGATTGCCCAGAGTAGGCAAAAGAGCTATGCGGATAAACATAGAAAGGACCTTCAGTTTGAAGTTGGTGATTACGTATATCTCAAGGTATCACCTATGCGTGGAATACGCCGATTCGGGTTAAAAGGGAAACTGAGTCCACGGTACGTTGGACCTTTTCGGATTCTAGAACGCAAAGGTAATCTAGCGTATAAACTAGAACTACACCTGTTCAGCTATCGCGGATTCATGACGTATTTCATGTCTCCCAACTCCGAAAGTGTCTAAGAGAGCCCTCACATCATCTAACCAATCTTGACATTCCCCTTCAAGATGACCTGACATATGAAGAACGCCCAGTAAAAATTCTAGCAACGGAAGACCGGCAGTTAAGGAATAGAATGATCCGTTTCTGTAAGGTACTCTGGAAGAATCACTCAGCACGAGAAGCCACCTGGGAAAAGAAGGAAGAACTGCGTGAAGCCTATCCCAACTTATTCAAGTAAGCTTTTAATTTCGGGGGCGAAATTGTTTCCAAGAGGGGGAGGATGTGAGAACCCGACAAGATTAGAATCTCTTAATCATCAATAAAGACATGTATTAGGATCAATCGCAGTAATCACTTCTTTAAAATTCCTTTCAATCGCAAGCACAGTTGTCATTATAACATGAGTATAATCCAACTTCATAATTGCTACAAGGGTATTTGTTACAACAAATTAAAGTACCAAAAATTACATTGTATAATCACAAGAATTTATTACATCAGATCAAATCATGTTTACAAACTTTGAGTACATTGCAAAATGATTAAACAAAGATCTTGCATTTCATATCTCTGAAGCCTTCCTTGGAGTATTGATCATCCATCGCCGTCAATCGAATCGCCTTCCTCGACTCAATCCAAGTACCACTACTACTCCATTTTGATCAACCAAACATAAGACCATTCCCAAATCGAAAACCATAGCATAGAGTTAAAATAGAGTAGTTTTAGTCGAATACAAGAGAGGAATCATCGCGGTTCCCAGATCGACCTAGATTAGCCGGCACCCTGAGTATCAAGACTACCCAAACCAACTTGGGTTAACCGGCATCCTGTTTTTCAAGTCACCTAGGCAAACCCAAATCAGTCGGCACCTGGATACTCACGATACCTAGACCAACCTAAGTAATCGGCGCCGTCTTATTTCCGTAGGTTTCATCATTCGGCATTTTCGAATCCAACACCTACGAATATCAGATTGCCTCGACTACAGAAAATCCCTCACATAGTGATTTGCCCGTCAATTGACCCAATTGCCCTCAGCCCAAAAAAATATCTTGCGAAGCCATTCAGATGAGCTCAAGGGCATGGTGGTCATTAGCAAGCCAACCCCAGACGAATGCACCTCCCCCATTTAAGCTCATCAATTCACAGAGTGCACCAATGGAATCATGGTAAAAACGAAGATGAATAAGAGCTTGGTAAAGGACATGGCACGGTCGGGAGATATGCAGTGGTGGTGCATGCTTCGGATAAAGGCGACCAAATGCATTCCCCAACAAATGCATTCCCCAGCAGATGCATTCCGGCCAAAACCGGCCGATTTCATCTCCCGGTGAAGTGCATTCCCCTGCACAAGCCAAAGACCAGAGCCAAGACAAACCCACTGCAAGCCCCTCAAACCAAAGCATTGCAAAGCCAAAACCCAACCAAGCGTCCCACACCTGACAGCCAGAACCACAAGGCCAAGACTCCCCAGCCGAGATGCATTCCCCCTCACACAAAGCCGAACACAAGGTGCACCCCAACGCTAAGAGCAAGGCAGAGCAAAAGCTCAAGCAAACTCACAAAGAAACTCACAGCCAACTCACGGCCAAACCACTGACCTCCAAATCCCCATCCATCCAGTAGAAGGAGGAGGGCAAGATGACAAGACCACAAGGCCAAGGGTGTCAAAGTTGGCACCGGGAGGGAGAACCACCGGGCCAAAGAACCACATCCATGGAATCAGGAGCCAGGAGAAGAAGAGGGAGCACTACCCAAGACCAGACCGCCACCCTCCTGCTCTCAACCCAGATTCATCAAGAGGTAACCAAAGTGCACATCAAGATGCATTACACTCATCCAAATCATTCACACAGATGCACATCATTTCCACATACCACCGGATCGGTTCATCATCATCTATCGGTTTTCATCACAGAGCACTAGGTGGAGTAGACGGGGAGATCGGGAGGACTTACCCGCTGGCAAACCGAGTCCAATACCTACCTTGATAGCCTCCACCACCCCGCTTGGTCACCATGAACATTGCATACATAATCATCAACTAGCATTAGTAATAGATTCAACTAGAATCGCTCAAAATCAACTTAATTGAAATCAAGCTAGAACGGGGAACCAATCTGTAGCAGCCGAGCGGAGTGGGCTCAGGACCGGAGAGAACCGGAGAGAGAGAGCGAGGAGGACTCGGTAGCGGTGGCGCTTGGTCCGCAGTGCGCCAGAGGAGGCGACTGGGAGGCCGAGCGACCGCAAGAAGGCCGGGCGGCGGGCCCACTGCCACGGCCGGGGAAGGAGGTGTAGAGAACCGAGAGGAGAGAGAGATCTGGGGCAGGCCGAGGGGAGAAGGAAGAGGAGGCGGCACTTGAGGCGCAGGGCGCCGAGGAAGGCGAGCCGGGAGCGGGTCGCAGGAAGCCGAGCCGAGGGAGGCGACGCCAGAGAGGAAGGGCGGCGCCGAGAGAGGAGAGAATGAGAGGGAGAGCCGGGAGATGAGGAAAGGGAGAGAGAGAGTGTCGGCCGGGTTAGGTTTAGGGGTAGTTTAGGGGATAGAGATTAAGGGGAATTGAGAATTAAATAGTGAATTGATTTGGTGATTTGGTGTAGGAATTAAAGTATAGAAAATTTAGGAAAGATCGGTATAGATTATTTTTATTCAATTAATTAAAGCCAACCTGTTGTGAGTAAGTCGGCAGATCTTAGTGTCGTACAACCACTAATTAGTGTAGGCGTAGCGTAACCGTAGAGCGACTTTAGTGGGAAAGTGCTAACTGGGCCGGGATTCGAAAAATATTTGTAAAGTAAAATTGACTAACCAATAGGAGTTGCATTAGCAGTTTATTCTTATAATTTCACATAAAACCACTAAGTATTTGTTTAATTATTTATTATTCTCGCCGTCGTATAATTGCAGCAGATGAGCCGGCGCTGCGCAGTGTAGTTGGTATAGATTTAAATCGACGACGATATTTTCTCGCAATTCAAGGCAAGCGATCCTCTTGAACATCAATATAGATATTTTAAATGTAAACCGTATATTGCTGTATTATACGTATTGCATCCAAAATGGTTTCCAAAAATCCAAATCACATGATTGAGATGATTATGAAAGAGATGAGAAAGATGAAAGGAAAATGTGATAATATTATGATATGGCTGGTAAAGGGGCCTGAGGCGGGAAGAGAATGAGAGAAAAGATGAGAATGATGATGTGGTAAGAGGTGGGACCCCTTTACATATGGTTATAATATAAGGACCAACAAAACTCTTACTCGGTCAGATGCCGTAAATCAGTGCCAACCATTTTCCCGTTTCGGCGGGCAGAAAATGTTACCTTGTTACGTGATTATGCTTTCTACATGGGTATGTTATATGAGTGAGTGTGTTGAGAAACCCCAGATTGGGGCAGGCGCTATATGCGCTAAGGGGGTGTTGGGTGAAGGTGCGTCCGGCCCAACTAACATTACGTAACTTCGGTGTGAAGATTCGTTCGGCAGACCGATTTTAACGTAATGGGTGGAAAAATTAATCACGTAACACGAAAACGTTACGTATTACGAACTTGAACCCGCATCAAAGGAAATGCTGGGGACCTGGTTTCTTTTAGAGTTCAGAATAGCTGTGGGTAAAGTGGTACAAGCCTGCGCAGTGCTATACAAATCATGAATTCATGCCAGTCTCCTGGATTGGAGTCTACGGGAACCACCAGGGGTCTTTCTTCTCTCCGAGTGACAAGTAGTGTTTTCAGTATAAAATTTGCCACCATTGTTTTAATGAATTATTTTCAGAATGAATGAGATGAGATGGAATTTGTGATTCAGACAGAGATGAGTCATGAGATGCATCTTTTGCTATTAATGCTTGCTGAGTACATCTGTACTCAACCTTGTTAGTATTCTCCTTTGTAGATCCTAGTCCCGGTGGGATTTATCCCGAGTGGGACGAGGAGTTGCTGTGCATGATGAGACCAGGAGACTTGGACCCGGCGGCGGAGCAGGAGGCGGGCGACGCCTTATTTGGTGCCCGGGACGACTAGGGGACATTTTAGGCGTGGCGGTGCAAGAGGAAGGCTTGGTCTTATTTTGGTATTTGTAATAAATATGTGTAATATAAAACCTTAGCTTTGTGTGGTTAAGCTGTTGTAATTAAATAATGATTTCCATCTTGTTGTTCTCTGCAAGACTTTGATAATGGCTTACTATTCGTCGAGCGGTGTTCTACCAAGGCGGGCGAATAGTAATCCGTGTGCCTAAGTGTGATTACCCCAGGGTAATCACACGGGCGTCTAATCATCTCAAAGGTGATGAAGTCATCACTGTTGCCGCGTGAAAGAGGTGAACCATTTTGAGTTTCCGGTCATGTGGCGTGAACATCCGGAGTCGACGAACCACGTGTTCTTCCCCTTTCCACGGTAGTCCTGAAAATCAAGGAACAAAAGAACGATGTGTCTCAATACTAGGGTTAGATAAACAAGATATAGGAATCCAGTACTGTGACACACGTCTGCAAGGAGTATACAAACCAGAAGTACTATCCTTGATTTCATCTAACATTCGGTTATGAGCGATGTTTAAATTAGCATGAGACTTAAAGCGTCCATGGGCTATTCGACCGGCGTTGTCTTGCGATCGATCGGCGACCAAAACGGTCGACCGGTGACCACCGGTGTCGGACCGCCGATCGATAAACATTAGAATTAGGATATTTAGAACCATAATGATTTGCATGAGAGAAAAATCCTAATCCAGGTTTATTCTTTTCAGTGTTACCATGTCTCATAGAAGCTCTAGGTTGCATGAATGAAATTCTATCAAAATTTTTCCTATCATTTTCAACCTCACGCCAAGAATTCAATCAAATGCCCACCTTTCTTGCAATAAGTGCAATGGTACTTGGTACCACTAGAAGAAGCACCATTTGAATTAATACAAGGTTGGGCAAAACACGCAGATTTAAAAGATGTTTTTGCGGTCGGGTTTTGAATTCAATTAAACCTTTTCCAAGACTTGAATGACTTTTGGCTTTGAATTGTCTTGAAAAGAATTGAATCCTAAACCTTGCTTCTTATAAGGAGTTTTAGACTTGTCAAGAATCATGTTCAATTATTTCTTACCTTTAGAAAATTTCTCTAATGTATCATGAAGGTAAGCATTTTCTTTCTCAAGTTAACACAAGCATCACAAGTTTTATCCATAGATTTCTCCTTATACAAAGCAATTTCAAGCTTAAGAGCGGAACATGAAGCACAAGTAGTATTTTCAATATTGTCCTTAAGCTTAGCATATTTGACTCTAGCGACTTCTAAGATATCTTTGATTTCACGTTCTTTTCTAAACATGAAGTGCAAGGGCTAGAATCAAATACATCAAAAGCAATCAATTTACTAGATTCTAAACATTTTCACAAGGAACATTTTTAATTTCATTTAGTTCAGATCTAGCATTCTCAAGTTGTTGTACTGTAAATATTATGAGCGGTTTGTAACTTAGTAATTTCGAGTGCATAGCATGACAAGATAAACATTCATCAAAGTTAAAGAGTCTTAGCATTTTAAGCTCTACTTTTAGTTTGTTAATCTTTGACTCTAATTTCTTATTTTTGTCATGACAAATTCTAGCGCTTCATCTTGACTAAGCAATTGCTCAACTATAGAATCATATTTAGCGAGAAAGCTCATCATAAGAAAAAGATACCTCATCATCATCAATGTTGTTTGTGTCACCATGAAGCACATGCCGGTGAAGTCTTTGGCCTTCTCTTTCTTTTGCCTTGAGGATCTCCTCCTCCTTGTCCTCCTCACTCCCGGTATCCACATCGCTCAAGGATTGATCCTCAAAAGCGGCAAGGACCGGTGGCGACCTTCACAAGCTTATTAGCCTCATACCTTGATTTGTTGAAAGGAGGCTTCTTCCAAGTGGCTTTCCTTCCTTATGATTGCTCTTACCTTTGACTTGGGGCAATTTGCGGATATGATTGAGCTCACCACATTCATAGCATATCACCGGACCACCTCTCTTTTGTTTCTCACATTATTGTAGGCCCGTGTGAATTTTTTAGCTAGAAGAGCTAACTCGTTTGAGAATACTTTCAAGCTCCTCTTCATGAATAGCAGATAAACAAGCAAATGAAAATCCGAAGAAGATTCAAAAGAGTCATCAAAAGCCTTTTGAGAGGATCGCTACCAAAGCTAAATTATCTTTCTTGGGATGATCAACTCTTTTAATTTCATGAGTCTTGAGTTTACTATAAAGCAATTCTAAAGTAAGACTTGAAAGATCAACATTTTCCTCTATAGCAAGAGTAGCCTTCATCTCCCACTCCTTGGTGTTGATTGCGGCCAAGAGATGGGTGACATTTCAGATTGAGAATATTCAATATCAACGACTTTCATTTGATTAATTACTTTATTAAAACGATTGAAAATGTCATCGATGCTCTCTCCAGACGCATCTCGAATTTATTGTATTCACGCTTGTAAACTGCTTGACGACCTTTTTGATTTGGGACGAACCCTCATGATATGTTTCGAGAGTGTTCCAAATTTCATGCGCAGTTGAAAGATTACAAATTCTATCATATTCTTGTCTACCAAGTGCAGCATATAAAAGATTCTTAGCCTTATTGTTGTTAGCCAAAAGAATTGCGTAGCGGTGTAGCAATTTCGGGAGTAACAATGGGGCTCTAACAACATCCCAAATAGCTTGTCCTCGCTCTCAAGAAAGACGCATACGATTCTTCCAATAGGCATAGTCGTGCCCATCGAAGATATGCGGTTTAGTAGAAAACTTATCCATCGCCAAAGTTCAGTGACCGGTTAAGATCAAGATTGAACTAACCGGGCTCTGATACCACTTGTTGGACCGAAAAGGCGACTAGAGGGCGGGTGAATAGGAGCACGCTCACTTTTTCCCAAATAATGAATTCAACACAATTTCACTCCAATAGCTATGATGAAGCTATGAAGATCAATATACCGATCAAATGGAAGACTAGTATTGAATCCAATTAAATCCCCTAAGCAAAATACCAAAATCAACTAAGATTGCAAAGACTCACAGCACGGGCGGTCAGACCTCTGTACCCAACCGGTCGGACAGATTGCAGGCGGATCGACCGGCGTTGTTGGCGGTCGGACCGCTCAAAATCGATCGACCGGTGATGACGGGCGATCTGACCGTAGCCTACGAACCGATCCAAGCGATAAAATCACCCCGACGGTTGCAATTAGGTGAAACTTTTGATTTTCAACTCCAATCTTTATGAAACTTTGCACACACCTTCTCTATGCTATTGAGGACCTATTCCAATCGAATATTATGATAATTCTTGGAACGATCTTGAGCAATTGTCAATTGATTAACAGAAGGTCTAAAACCGGGCAAGAACGAAAACTTGATCCTAATGCTTGTTCGTGAGTGATTGATGATCAAGATGATGCTAGATAGATTCACACATATCACAGCAAGCTAATTCACGTGAAAGAATCAATCACAAACTCACGGATCAAAGAAAGCCCTAAAATCACCAAATTGAAAGCAAGAACGAAAAGAGACTTATCTCAAGCAAACCTTGCATAGATTAAGAACATGATCGTCGCTGGATTACACCCACGCCATCATGGATCAGTGGTCAATCCAAGATCACGAAATTCTCCTCAAACCATGAAAAGCCCTAGCCTCCACCTCAACTCCCCTAAAGACAATTAGGGTTTTGAAACATAAAAAGGCGAGAGAGAGAGAGGTGCAGCCACCATCTCCTCCTATTTATAGTGGAGGCCTAAAACTCTTAGGGTTTGACTCTCTTGGGCTCCCGTTAAGGCCCACTAACAAACGGGTCACACACGCACGCTTCGCGAAGCGCCGTCTTTAACCTTTTGACCTAAACCGCTTCACCATGCGCCATGGATTCGCCAATAGGTCACCCTTGTCCATCTTGTGTCACGCTTGAGTCATTAACCTCACCCGGCATCGTTGATCGTTCTGGACCTCAACTCTCCAAGTCTAGTCCCGATCCTCTTCGCCGTTGACCGTCGTTGACCACCAAGCAACCTGCACAACCACAGACAAGAAAACACGAATTCGGGAACAAGTTCTTCAAAACTTGACCCATGTTAGTCAAAACATGCATCATGCAAAACATATGCCATGGAACCCATGTACTTGACCTAACATAACAAACATCGCCACGGTTGGCCGATGATCAAGTGGATACGGTCCGACCGCCCAGGTGAGCGGTCGGATCCGACCTTGGCTTGGTCGGACCGCTCCTCGTGAGCGGTCGGACCGCCTTTGGGACTTAGCCAAATTCAAGCCCTCAAATTCAAACCTTCTGGAAACTTTAAACCAATAGAACTTCTTACTGGAGACTCCAAAAATTATGAGACCAAGTGCATTGGGATCCCCTCACTTGCCTACAACACCTATTTTTGGCCCACTCGTTTTGACCACTTTGGTCATCGCCGCCCGACCGCCGACATGGCCGGTCCGACCGATTTGGGACCGTCGGATCCGCGTGCAAGGACCGGTCGGACCGCCTATCGATAAGCGACACTTTGTCGAAAACGCGTGAAACGACAAACCGTAAACGCCATTGCCAATTGTCACATCATCCTAAGATCTCGAGCATATCCCCATGAAATCCACAATCTCCCCTTGATGAACACATTGGCAATTATCCGTAAAATGTAAGTAAGAGGTTTGAAAACGAGTTTACTCGCGGTTTGCAGACAAAGGCACAACTTGGTCCATAAGCAAGAAAAAGCAATGAAAATGACCAAGGCGGCATCAGAATAGTATAGGCATGTGAGACAAGGCAAAAGAAAGCATAAAAACTTTGATTTCCAGAAAAGGGTCAAAATTCTCACATGAGGTCCATATGAAAGAACAATTGTTCAATTGACCTATGATCATTGTGAGTATAAAAGAATGCAATTCAAGTTCAGAATATTCAATAAGACAATAAGAATGCAACTCAAGAACTCCCCCTCACTATGATCCTCAAATTTCAAATTTTCAGTTTCTCCCCTTTGTACAAACTTCTCCCCCAACAACTTCTCCCCCAGCAAAGAAATATATTCTCATTAACACATCTTCTCCCCCTTTGACAATGGATTCATCAAGGAATCACACCTTCCTCTCATCCAGAGATAATAAATATAGAATAAAGGAAGAAGCAGAACCAAAAGAAGCATAAAGAGGAATATGCATGAAGTGCAATGGAGTGGCTTCAATTTTTGAATTTTTCAATTTTTGATTACAAGAAGCTTTGGAGATTACCCAAAAGAACAAGCTAATATCTCTAATATTGCACAAACAAAGATATCAAGCTGACAGTAGCTAGCAAGATCATGGTAAGACATATATATCAAAGCTAAGCACAAAGGCTCAAAAATAAAGCAGTAGATTTGATCAATTTAAGCAGCGCTTCAAATTCAGCAAGTTCATCAACATGGATCCTAAAGTGAAATTGGCCATATCAAAATGTCAAAGTGAGATCAAAAACCTAACAAAGACCACATTAAGAGTCAATCAAGTCCCATATTGAATCATTTTGCTCAATATTTTGTAAACGCCCATTTGTCAACATTTTTCTCATTTGCATTGAATATTGAAGTTGACTAATGATCTAACTTAGTGACAAGATCCTGGACTAGGAGCCATCCACAAACTCATCCTAAGCTTCGACCAAAAGTTGATTAAAGGTATATCTTAGTAAAGAAGATCCTGGACTAGGAGCCATCCACAAACTCTTTCTAAGCTTCTACCAGGCGACAACTCTTGAGGTTCATGTCATTTCGACAAGCGGTCCCCATGAGATCGTTCGGTTCATCAAACTATCTCCAAGTTCATGTCATTTGACAAGGCCTCGTAAGAATAGTTTGGCACAATTTAAGCATAAGACAATCTTGATTTTCATTTTTCACATGAGCGCTTTAGAATCTCAAGAACACAAAAGCTCAAGTAATGGTCAATTTTAGATCAAAGAGCTAACAAAGCAATTACGACAGGCCAATGTCACAAGAGGAGCACTAATTGCGCAACTCGCTAAAACATCCACAAATTGCAATTTCTTAGTTTGAGTTGTTTAAAAGTTCTAGCTCATATAGCAAAGACTTAGCTACACATGTAAAAGCATGATAATTCTAGCAAGTCAAAGAACTAGACATGACATTGAGCAAGAATTGAAATACAAAAGCTCTAAAGGGTAATAGGCAAAGCTTCATCAATTTTAAAAATAAGGAGAAAATCTTATATTACAATGCATCTTTTGGATTTTTCATACCATTTGTTGTAACCACTTGTTGGAGTTTTCATATGAATGCAATATGACACAATGAGATGTAATTAAAAACCTAAAAACCTAAAAAGTTCAAAAGATCACTAAGTTCGTAAAAAGAACAATAAAAGATCAAAAGAACAAGGAAAGATAAGAAAAGATCAAGCTCCCCTCAAACCAACCCATAAGGATAAATTACCCTAACTCGCTTCTTAAGGAGGAAAATCTAGTTTGATCTAAAGGCTTGGTAAGAATATCATCAATTGAGCTTCGGACTCTACGAAGTGCATCACAATATCACCTTTTTCAACATGATCTTTAAGGAAGTGAAAGCGAATGTCTATGTGCTTAGTCCTAGAATGTTGCACTGGGTTTTTAGCAATATTAATAGCAGAAGTGTTATCACAGAAAAGAGGAACACTAGCAAAGTTTAACCCATAATCTTTCAAAGTGGACGTCATCCACAAAATCAGCACAAAGAACTAGCGGCAGACTACATACTCCGCTCAAAGATGGATTGTGCAACAGAAGACTGCTTCCTAGAGGACCAAGATACAAGAGAAGTGCCTAGGAAGTGACAGGTGCCTGAGGTACTCTTCCTATCTAACCGACAGCCCGCAAAATCAGAATCTGAAAAACCTCTAATGGACAAAGCTGAAGAGCAGGAATACCAAATGCCATATAAGAGGGTAGAGTGTAAATACCTGAATATGCGCTTAACGGCTTGGCGATGGGAAGTTCTCGGAGACGCCTGAAATCTTGCACAAAGGCATCTTGTGAAGTGAATGTCGGTCTCGAGGCCGTCAAATCTGAAGGAGCCGATCATGTCATGCGGTACTCGCGTTGATCCACGACTTCTCCTTCCTCATCGGATCCAAAGCGATCGGTTGCCATGGGAGTGGAAATTGGCTTGCAGTCACCCATGTTGAAGCGTTTTAGTAGATCTTTAGTGTACTTCGTCTGATGGATGAAAGTTCCTTCCTTGCATTGCTTGATTTGAAGTCCCAAAAAGTAATTAAGCTCTCCCATCATACTCATCTCAAATTCCCTAGACATAGTGTCAGAAAAGCTGGAAACAAGAGCATTAGAGGAACCACCAAAGATAATATCATCCACATAAATTTGAGCAAGCAGGAAGTCATTTTCACGTCTAAGAATGAATAGAGTTTTATCCACTTTGCCCATTTCAAAATTATTTTTAAGCAAGAAGGTCTTAAGTCTATCATACCAGGCTCTAGGGGCTTGTTTAAGACCATACAATGCTTTAGATAGCTTGAAAACACGATTTGGATATTTAGGATCCTCAAAACCGGGGTTGCTTAACATACACTTCCTCATCTATGAAACCATTTAAAAGGCACTTTTAACATCCATCGATATAATTTAAAACCTTTTGATGCAGCAAATGCAAGCGAGAATCGCGAATGGCTTCTAGTCTAGCAACAGAGCAAATGTCTCATCAAAATCTAACCCCTCAACTTGGTCAAACCCCGAGCTACTAATCGGCCTTATTTCTAACCACGTAACCATCCTCACCTTGTTTATTCTTAAACACCCAACGGGTTCCTATAACATTATGACCACTAGGAGGTTCTACTAGGTTCCAAACTTTGTTTCTTTCAAAATTCTCTAACTCCTCATGCATGGCATTTACCCAGCTAGAATCAGATAAAGCATGTGATATATCGCGGGGTTCAAAAGAAACAACAAAAGCCGAATGAGAGTAGAGATTTGGATCATTATACCTGGAGCGAGCGAGTAGTGACCGCCGTGCAAGGACCGGTCGGACCGCCCCTGTCCAGTAAGCCTGACACTTTGTCGAAAACGCGTGAAACGACAAACCGTAAACGCCATTGCCAATTGTCACATCATCCTAAGATCTGGAGCATATCCCCATGAAATCCACACAAGTCTTGAATCAAGTTTTCATATTTCTAGGGTTTGTGCTCTTCCTTTGTAAAACCTTGAGAGATCGATTCTGCGGAGTGGATCTGAAGGATCGTCGCTAGGAATAGGTCTCTAAAATCATTAGGGAGGTGTGCTCGAAATTTGATCAAGTTTCATTGGTTGAATCAAAAGTTGGATCGAATTTCGTTTTGGAGTTGGACTTGATTTTCAGTACTGGACTGGACCGGTCCGACCGGCTGTGTAACGGCGGTCCGACCGCCCGCATTTTCAGACCGCTAGTACTGCCGGGTTGACCCGATATCCACCGGTCCTACCGCCAGCTAGTAGCCGGTCCAACCGCTGATTGACTGTCGGTCCGACCGCCCGTGGTAGCCGGTCAGACCGCCAGTACCCAGTTCAGAACAGTGAGTTCTTTTCTCCATTTGTGTCGTGTGGTTGAGGGGTTTATCAAATCCAACACAAGGCTTCCAATGTGCGCTTACTGATCTTCTTAGCTTTCATAGCTAAAGGAGTTAAGTTCGTGTTGTATTTGATTTAGGCGAGAAAGTTGAGAAAGCGCCTATTCACCCCCCCCCCTAGTCGCCTTTCCGGTCCTACAAGTGGTATCAGAGCCGGTTAGCTCTTCTCATAGATATTAACCGGTCTTTGGAGCCATGGCGACTGACAAGTACTCAACCAAGCCACACATTTTTGAGGGAGTTGACTTTGAATACTGGAAGGCTCGTATGCAAGCATATATCGAGGCTCAAGGGCACGCTATTTGGCTTAAGGTGGAAAACCCTTATGTCGTGCCAGCCGATGACGATATGATCACTCCAGATGTGGAGGCCAACAGCAAGGCTCGGAATTACTTGATCCAAGGCCTTAGTCGATCTGAGTTTGAGCGTGTTGCTCACTTGCGGTCTGCTCATGAGATCTGGCGGACACTTTGTGACTATCACGAAGGGTCCACTGCGATCAAGGAAGTGAGACAGAACCAGCTCAAAAAGGTTTACTCTAAGATTGAGCAAAGGCCTGGTGAGTCTTTGGATGAGCTGTGGGGAAGATTCTTCATGATCTCCGCGCTGTTGACTTAGTATTTTCTGAGTCTGAAAATGCACGCCAGCTTCTGGGTGCTCTTGATGTGAAGGTCTGGGGAATGAAGATCACTTCCATCAATGACAACACTGTCATGAGTGAGCTTACCATGGATAAGCTTTACTCGAGGTTGAAGACGCATGAGATTGATTTCATCTCGCGTCTCCCCAAGACAGAGTCGATGGCATTAGTGGTCGACAAATCCAAGGGTTGTTCTTCTGATTCTCTTGATTGTAGCTCATCTGGTTTTTCATTATCTGCTTTACATTCTTTAAGCGATGAGCAACTTGAGAAATTGCCCGAGGATGACTTAGCCCTCCTATCCACCAAATTCACAAGAGCGTACAACAAGGTGAGGAATAGGAGGAGAAGTGGACCTATCACGTGCTTCGAGTGTGGTGAGCCAAACCACATTCGCTCCAGGTGCCCCAAGCTAAAGGGCAAGGAGGAGAAGGAGACACGAAGACATCCCCAAGAGAGGGATGCTAAACCCAAAAAGACAAACTATCGCAAGTTTGTCAGCCGGGTCCTTGCCGCTCTAGAGAATGTAAATATGAGCGATGTGGACTCGGAAACGGAGGACGACGAGAGTGACTCTCGTGGCAAGAAGAAGGCGCATGACTTCACAGGCATGTGTTTCATGGCCAAGAACAGCCACGACAGCGACTCCTCCAACGATGAGGATCCCTTTAGTGATCCTGATGAGGTATGCCCTTCTATTGCTGATATGAAAAGGGCTTTGGTGCTTGCTGAACAGAAATTGCATAAGCAAGTAAAAATGATTAAGAAGCAGGACATTATGATTGATAATTTGAACCTAGAAGTTGTTAGGCTTAAATCTATTAATCCTGATGATATTTGTGATTCCTGCACTAGCTTGCTTAAAGATTTGACAAGCTTGAAATCTGCTCATTCCTCTGTTACTAATCAACTAAAAGATGCTCTCGATGAACTAGAATCTCTCAAGTCTAGTTCTGCTTGCTTAGATGCCATTTCACTTGATGTGATCGCCATGGAAGCTATCCTTTAACTTGCTCAAATTGTGCTTTGCTTGAATTAAAACGGATAGCTCCTAAAAGAATTGCAAAAGTTTGATGCTAGTCACACATGCTCTCATTGTAAGAATAATAGGATTAAGATGCAAGAGATGACAGAAATGCTGATTTACTCTAGAGTTGCATCTTGTGAAAATTGTCCCAAGCTTACAATTGAGATAGAAGCCTTAAACAAGACTCTTGAAGAAAAGGCTAAAATTGAAAGATCCATGTCTTTTACTGCCTCTAAGAAAGTTATTGATTCTAACTCTTGTGTTTTGAATGCTGAAGTTGAAACCATGATTAATCAGATTCAAGAGGCATTTAGAGTCAAGTTTAAGGAGCAGTTGAATAGGATTAAGGAATCCTATTGTGTGTCTTGTGAGGCCTTCAAAGTGGAAGTGGCCCATCTTAAGAGTAAGCGCAATGAGGTAATCAAGTCTAGCAAGTGCACTAGATGTGAGGGTTTAATGAAAGAGAATGATTACCTCAAGGTGACTCTTGAGAAGTTTTCAAGTGGGAAGAAGAAACTCAACATGATTCTTGATCAATCCAAAGTGAGCGTGAAAAATAGTGGTCTAGGTTTCAACCCCCTAGAGCATTCCAAGAAGAACCCACCTAGGATTGCTAGAGTTGTGAAGAATGGTCTGTTTGAGCTAGAACCTCCTAAGCCATCCGGGTTGTTTTCAAACCACGATTTTGCTCTAACTCCTTACGGCAAGAAAGGTGCTTTCACTCATTCATGCAGACCTCTCAAAAGGTCCATACCATTGCACCTTCGCAAGAAAGAAGGCCATCTTGTTGAGTTACCTTGGGAGAGCAAAACTTGAGAGAAAAGAGAGGATGAGCGTCCGAGATCCATTAGAGGAGTCCTTCTCCATTTGTAGTCTCTAGAGCTAGGCACTGCTTATCGCAACACATATAGGCCTAGATTTGTAGAGAACTTTGTAGACTCTTTTGGTGGGTCTAGGCAGCATGTTGGATTAGGACATCGTGAGGAGAGACCACGGGTAGCACCTAGACAGGGGAGTATCGATCTTTTAGTAGATCGTTTGGAGAGGTCTAGGTGGTTCTCATGTGCATCCTTATGATTTTATTCCGATCATGTTTCGCTATTTCTCTCTGCTGCTCCCGGACATCGTGCTTCTCGAAGATGGATTCCTCGATCATTTATCACTAACCCGATCGAGGCACGGATGTTTTCTCGATTGTGCTTTTAGGTCCGTCGTGCGAGGAAGGGGACATATGGCTTGTTGACTCGGGTGTTCTCGACATATGGTGGAGATTCTAGATGGTTCTCCTCCTCACACGTGCATCCAAGAACGAATTGATTACATTTGGGGATGCTTCTACGGGACCGTGGATCGCAAAGGGCACTTTGTGTGCGTCAACGACAAGTTCATGCTAAAAGACGTCGCTTTGGTAAGTAAGCTGAGGTATAATCTTCTATCTGTTTCTCAGCTGCTTGATGAGGGTCTAGAAGTGAGGTTTAAGAGAGGTGAGTGTAGAGTTCTAGATTCCTCGGGTGAGTTTGTTTTGAGATCTCCAGATTTGAGAAGATCTTACGTGCAAATTTCAATATTTCTTGACTTCCAGTCCTAGGTGTCTTGTAGCCTCGATTCTCATGACCTTGTTTTGTGGCATCGTAGACTTGGGCATATAAGTTTTGATCATTTGTCTAGAGTCAGTTGCAAGGACTTGATTAGAGGTTTGCCTAGGCTGAAGGCTGTTAGAGATCTTGTGTGCTCGCCCTGTAGACATGGTAAGATGGTGTCTGCTTCCACCCACCTCTTACCTTGGTAATGGTGATGGACTGTGATGGCTTCTTCACTTAGATCTGATTGGTCCTTCTAGAGTTGATCAGTGGTGGGAAATGGTATGTCTTGGTGGTTGTGGATGATTACTCCGGTATTCATGGGTTTATTTTTCGCTTCTAAGGACGAAGCATTTGGATTCTTTAGAGATTTGGTCCTTAGAATTCTTTGTTGATATACCGGAGCTTTAAAAGCCATTAGGAGTGACAATGGGATGAGTTCAAGAATTCTTCTTTTCTACCTTACGACCGATAAGGGAATTAAGCATCAGTTTTCTTCTCCTAGAGTTCCCCAGCAGAATGGTGTTGTAGAAAGGAAGAACAGGACCCTTGTAGAGATGGCTCGGACCATGCTAGATGAGCATTCTACTCCTAGGAGATTTTGGGCTGAGGCGATCTCTACTGCTTGTTATATCTCCAATAGGGTTTTCTTGAGATCTGTGGTTGGAAAGACCTCTTATGAGCTTAGATTTGGTCATTCTCCCAAAGTCTCTCATTTCAAGATCTTTGGTTGCAAGTGCTTCATTCTTAAACATGGCAACCTTGATAAATTTAAGTCTAGATGTTTTGATGGCATATTTCTTGGATATCCTGCTCATTCTCGTGGCTATCGTGTTTTTAATGTTGATACTAACAAAATTGTTGAGACTTGTGAAGTCACTTTTGATGAGGCTAGTCCTGGTACTAGACCCGATGCTTCAGGTACACAGGTTCCTGAAATTCAAGGAAGCATTTTCGTCGATGATGACTCTGAGGATGAAGAACCAAACCATCCTCCAGCTACCTCTGAGAGGGGTGGAGAGCCTGCTACTACTACGTCAGTTTCAGCTGAGCAGCCTCCTCCTATCCCCACCGACGATCTGAGTGGCTCTGTTCCTACCTCCACAACTCATGAGGTAGAGGCCATACGCACCAGAGCACCTCTTCGCATACAAATGACAACATCCACTGAGCGGATGATTGGGAATCTTCAAGAGCGAGTCACTCGCTCGAGTTTATTTCTCCGATTCTCATGCACATTACGCTTTTGTCGCCTCTTTTGAACCCCGAGATATCACCCATGCTTTATCTGATGCCTCTTGGGTCAATGCCATGCATGAAGAGCTTGAAAATTTCGAAAGAAACAAAGTCTGGACTTTAGTTGAGCGACCTTTTGATTCTCATGTTATTGGAACAAAATGGGTTTTTAAAAATAAGCAAAGTGAGGATGGATTGGTTGTTCGCAATAAGGCTAGACTTGTAGCTCAAGGTTATTCCCAGGTAGAGGGCTTAGACTTTGAAGAGACCTTTGCTCCAGTAGCTAGATTGGAAGCCATTCGCATTCTTTTAGCATTTGCAACATCCAAGGGTTTCAAGCTTTTTCAAATGGATGTTAAAAGTGCTTTCTTAAAAGGTTTCATAGAAGAAGAGGTCTTTGTCAAGCAACCTCCTGGTTTTGAAAATCAAAAATTCCCAAACCATGTTTTTAAACTCTCTAAAGCCCTGTATGGATTAAAACAAGCTCCTAGAGCTTGGTATGACAGGCTTAAGAGTTTCTCGCTTGAAAATGATTTCAAAATGGGAATGGTTGATAAAACCTTGTTCACTCTCAGGCATGGCAGTGATTTCTTGTTGGTTCAGATTTATGTGGATGATATTATATTCGGTGGTTCTTCTCATGCTTTGGTGTCAAGATTTTCAGATTCGATGAGCAGTGAGTTTGAGATGAGCATGATGGGAGAGCTGACATTCTTCCTTGGCCTACAAATCAAGCAACTGAAAGAAGGCACCTTCGTTCACCAGAGTAAGTATACAAAGGATCTTCTTCGGCGCTTCAATATGGGAAGTAGTAGGCCAATGTCTACTCCCATCGCTACAACCACCGTGCTGGACCCTGATGAGGATGGAGAGTCCGTGGACCGGAAGAGTACCGCATATGATTGGCTCCTCCTCTATCTTACAACGTCGAGGCCGACATACAATTTGCCGTATGTCTGCGCGCCGCTTCGAGCTTCCTCGTGCTTCTCATCGTCAAGCGAGACGTCGCATATTCGGTACCTTCAAGATACGCTTGACTTTGGACTCGTATTCTTCTTCTTCGCTCTCTCAATTCGAGCATTTTATGATCTCGACTTTATGGGTGTAGAGTGGATAGGAAGAGTACTTCGGCACTTGTCATTTCTTGGGCACATCTCTTGTTTCTTGGTCTTCTAGAAAAGGTCTTACATTGCCTGATCTACCGAGGCCGAGTATGTAGCTGCCGCATGATGGTTGCTCTCGTGTTCTCTGGATTTTATCCACGCTGCGGGACTATGGGTTATCTTTGGGAAGTGTTCTTCTTTTCTGTGACAACACTTCCGCAATTATTATTGCCAAAAACCCAGTGCAACATTCCAGGACTAAACACATTGATATTCGATTTTATTTTCTAAGAGACCATGTTGAGAAAGGTGATGTTGTGCTTCACTTTGTAGAGTCTGAGCAACAGCTTGCAGATATTTTCACTAAAGCTCTTGACTCTTGGCGCTTCTGTCGCTGCGGGGAGAGTTAGGGGTTATTAGTCCTATTGGGCTGTTTTGAGGGGGAAGTTGTTTTTTTGCATTCATTGTATCATAATGCATGTTTCAATTCATTTGTCTTGCATTGTATAATAAAATTAGTGGAGCTTTGATTATTATACTTGTATGACTTGATTTCATCTTCTATACCTTGTCATATCAAGTGATAGTCTGCTAGACTTCTTTTATGGCTCTTCGTGTTTGGCTTAGCTTTTGCCTTGCTAGCTTTATATCTGTGAGCAAATTGAATCAAATCATGTCTTGTTGGATCTTGTGACTAGTTTTGCTCTAGTGATCCTCTTATGATTCCTGCCATGTCTTACAGGTTGAATTGAGTCTTGAACTTATTTTGAGATGAAAAATGAGCTTTTTAACTTCTTAAGTCAAGCAAAAGAAGAAAAAAAATTCTCTGTGCGAAAAAACTGATCTCACCGATCCTTTCTCATGAGACGGCTTGCCATTGCACTAGGCATGAACTCAGGGGGAGTTTTGGATGACCTAGACCACTCTTTTAAGCTTATCGCTTGAGATGGTCGCGGCAAGGCTTGAGATCTAGCACAGTAAAAAAAAGAGAAAGAAAAAGGAAAAATTGCCCAAAAAGGGCTAAGTGCTTGAGCTTTGCTTCAAAAGAATTCTCTTAATGCTCAAAATGCCTCATTTCATGTTTTGAGTCTCTTTTTTTTCTTATAGACATGGCTTGACTCATTTTTGGTTGCTTTGAGTGAATCTATGATATTGAGCAACCTTTCATGATTTTAATTCTGTTAATCTCAGATTGCTGCTATCTTGGTTTTAGCTTTGGAGTACATGTTTTGCCATGATTGAATATAGCGTCTACTCTTTATATGGCTTGGTATAATACTTGTACTGTCTTCATGTATAATGGTCATGGCTCCTTTTTACTAAAGTTCAAAAATAAAGTCATTCCTTCATGCTCTTTCTTTTTCATGCATCTTGATGAATTCATTGTCAAAGGGGAGAAAGATTGTGAAGAAAAATGCTGTTTGGAGCTTTTGGTTTCATACTTAAGGTTTAATATAAAAGAACTTCATAAAATAAAAAATTGAACCTTTTGAAAATTTGTGATCATAGTGAGTTAAGTCTTTTGGTTCTATTGCCTTTTCCTGATTTCATTTGCATTTGAAGAAGACTCACAATGATCAAAGGTCAAATAGAAAAATTGTCTTTCATTTGGACCTAAGTGAGATTTTTGGCTACTTTCTGGAATTTGAATCCTTTTGTGCTTTCATTGCCTTATCTCACTTGCCTATACTATTCTGAAGCCAGCTTGGTCGGTTCCTAAGCTTTTTCTTGCTTATGGACCAAGTTGTGCCTTTATGCGAAAACGGCGATTTTTACTTTTTATTTCGAAAAACCACATTTTCTTAAAAATTGCCAATGTGTTCATCAAGGGGGAGATTATGGATATCGTGAGGATATGTGCACGATCTCAGGATGATGAGTCAATTGGCAATGGCGTTGTTGGTTTGCAAAATCTCGCGGTTTGGTTCAGGTCAATTTGTCGGACCACAGTGGTCTCGATCGGTTGTGTCGTGGTCGATCATTGGAGGAGTCCGACCGCCATGGTGGCGGTCCGACCGCCATCTTAAAATTGGTTTTGGAGCCGAGCCAAAAATAGGTTGTGTAGGCAAGTGGGAGTCTCCTGGATGTGGTCCCATCATTTTTGGAGCTCCCAGTCAAAAGTTCTATTGAGTTGAAAATTCCAGAAGGTTTCGGATTTTCACGCTGGAAATTTGGCTAAGTCCTTTCGGGCGGTCCGACCGCCGTTATGAATCGGTCCGACCGCTGAAATCGGTCGGACCGGTGGAATGAGGCGCTCGGATCACGATCACTTGAAAGCTTGGACTTCTTGGCATTGAGTTGATTTGATTGTGTTTATTATATGAACTTCGATGCTTTATTGATGTATATTGCATTGCGGAACTAACGTGGGTCAAGTTGTGAAGAACTTGTTCCCGAAAACGGTTTGTTTGTCTATTGCTGTGCAGGTGGCTTGTAGGTCAACGACGTCAACGGTGAGTGGATCGGGACTACGCTTGGAGAGCTGAGGTCCAGAACGATCATGGATACCGGGTGAGGTCGTGTGACTCAAGCATGGTGTAGGATGGGCAAGATGGATCGAATGGGTGGTTCGGTGCAGCTGGTTGGATCAGGCGGTGCGGATATCGGTGCGAGTCTCTGGGAGGTTCCGATGGGATTCGGACAAGAGAGGCTTGGCGACGCGATGAGAACCGCTGATCAACCTACATGTGGTGAAGCAGGCGATTGCTTCAATAGTTATATGTGTGTGGGTCCCATGTGTAAGTGGTCCCAAAAGTGAAACCCTAGCTCTCTAGTATAAATAGAAAGGCGGGAGATGGAAAACCCTCTTAAGCATTCATTTGGCCCCTTCTTCCATTTTTCTAGGGTTTGGAGGAGAGGAGAGGAGAAGCTAGGGTTTGGAGTGTGCTCCTTGTGTGAGCTCTTGCCCTTCTTGTTGGAGAGGCTTTGTAAGCATCTAGTGTGATCGAACAATCTTGTGATGCTTAATTGAAAGATCATTTGTTCCCTTTGTGTTCTTCTCTCTTTTGGATGATTTTAGTGCTTCCTTGATTCGAAGGTTTATGCTTGGTCTCTTGGCCTATGTTATCTTGCTTTGATGTGTGGGAATACTCCTAGAGTCATCTAGATCATCAATCCCCCACAAGCAAGTCTTGAATCAAGTTTTCATATTTCTAGGGTTTGTGCTCTTCCTTTGTAAAACCTTGAGAGATCGATTCATGGAGTGGATCCAAGGATCGTCGCTAGGAATAGGTCTCTAATATCATTAGGGAGGTGTGCTCGAAATTTGATCAAGTTTCATTGGTTGAATCAAAAGTTGGATCAATTTCGTTTTGGAGTTGGACTTGATTTTCAAGATCGATCGACCGTCCGACCGGTCAGGTAACGGCGGTCCGACCGCCCGCATTTTCAGACCGCTAGTACTGCCGGGTCGACCCGATATCCACCGGTTCGACCGCCAGCTAGTAGCCGGTCCAACCGCTGATTGACTGTCGGTCCGACCGCCCGTGGTAGCCGGTCGGACCGCCGATCAGCCGATTGAAACAGTGAGTTCTTTTCTCCATTTGTGTCGTGTGGTTGAGGGGTTTATCAAATCCAACACAAGGCTTCCAATGTGCGCTTACTGATCTTCTTAGCTTTCATAGCTAAAGGAGTTAAGTTCGTGTTGTATTTGATTTAGGCGAGAAAGTTGAGAAAGCGCCTATTCACCCCCCCCCCTAGTCGCCTTTCCGGTCCTACAGTTTTCCACGGTGGTCGAAAGGTGGTCAAAAAGTCAATTTATTCCATGAAATATATCTTTATTTCCACAATCTTACCTATAGTGAAAGAACTCCAAGGACCGATTATTTCTTCTAAAGAAATCTATTCGGACTTATGAGGTTTGGAGATAAGAACTTTAAAAAAAAGTAGAAGTAGAAAGATGGAAAGTCCGTGCATAAGTTCAGTCCTTCTGATGGTTATTTATAGGCTATCGACTTGTGGCAAAGTTAAGAAGTCCAACAGATAAAATTTTATTAGAATCTTTCCCAATAAATCATTAGAAAATTAAAGCTTCACTGTCTCTTCGGGAATTGTTCTTCATGAAGACGGTTGACGTTCCTTTTTCTATCTCTTCGGGAAAAGTAGTTCTGCTTTTATCACAGACGGTTCTACTTTAGAACCGTCTGTGATGTGTATTATCATAGATGGTTATTTATTGGAACCGTATGTGATGTGTATTTATCACAGACGGTTATACTTTAGAACTGTCTGTGATGTCCAACCCTATTTATATTCAGACACTACTATTCTTTGCCGCGCCCCACTCAAACGATTCTGCTACCCAAATCCCCTTACATATACTGCCTACACACACCCATCTACTCCAGATCGATTTCGCCGCCTCCTCGGTGCCGCCTCCCCCAAACCGATCAAAGGGCCATGTCCCCAGACGACGTTGACTACCGCCGTGAGCTCCTCCACATTTGATTGTGACGCCACGGTTCACTGCAGAATGCACTCTTGTCGTAAGAGTGTCTTGTGTAGTGTCAACGTCGTGACACAACGGTGACGCTGCCGCCTCCTCTCCTTCATTACCGGTGATATCCCCCATCCGATCCCCTCCCCTCTCATCCTTGATGCTTGGATCTGAAATTATGAAATTGATGGATGGCTAGGGTTTCGGTCATGTAAATCTTGATGCTTTTGCGTGTGCAAATTAATTTTTGATGCCTCTATTTCTTTGAGGTGGTGGAGGTGGAGTTTGACAGCGATGTGGGCGGCAAGCTAGTGAATTTCGATGGGCCAATGGCGTTCACGGCCGACGACCTGTTGTGCGCGACTACGGAGATCATGAGGAAGAGCACGCACGGAACGGTGTACAAGGCGGCCTTGGAGGACGGCAACTTAGTGGCCGTGAAGAGGCTAAGGAAAAGATCACCAAGGGCCAAAAGGAGTCCGAGGTCGAGGCAGCGGTGCTTGGCAAGATTCGGCATCCGAATCTGCTGACATTGAGGGCATACTACTTGGGGCCAAAGGGGGAGAAGCTGCTATTGTTCGATTTCATGCCCAAGGGGAGCCTTTCGGCATTCCTTCATGGTGAGATTTCTACTTTGCTATATATGCTCTTTAGGATTATTAATCTATTAATTCAATTGATAAGTAGTTTCTACTAAGTAGTTTATTAGTTTCATCTATATATGTCTTTCTACTCGTATTAAGGTTTCTCTAACTCTGCCTCATCCCCCGAGCCCGTCGCCACCGTCCTCGACACCGCCTCCTCCTCGAGCCCAACGCGCCTCCTCCCCGAGCCCGCCGCCTCCTCCCGAGCACAAGCCGATGCCTCCCCGAACCCAGCGCCCCTCCTCCCCCAAGCTCAGCGCACCTCCTCCCCCGAGCCCGCTGCCTCCTTCCTGAGCACGAGCCGCAGCTTCCCCCAACCTAGCGCCCCTCCTCCCCCGAGCCTGGCATAGGTCGAGTTCAAATCCATTCGAGGACAGTTTGTGTACTTATTGTGTGAGGTCATAAAGCGAGATGGGGAGTTCCACAATGTAGATTTGTAATAACCCGGAGTCGAATCGGGAGAATTTAAAAGAAGCCGGGGACAAAAAGGCATTTAAAGAAATGGAATTTCCTATTGAGATGGGGGTTTTCATAAAATTTCGACAACCTGGGCCGCGGACCGCGGCCCAGGAGGCCCAAGAGGGCATGGCCGGCCTAGGGGGCCGGCCAAGGGGGGGAGGCGCCCCAAACCCTAGCCGCCTCCCCCCACTACCTCATTCCCTCCCCCAGCCGCCACCTTCTCTCCCCTCCCATTCTCGGTGCCCTGCTGCTCCCTGGTGCGCAATCGCTGCGGTGGTGCCGTCTCCGGTAATCCCCGGCGTTGCTCCCTAAGGTCTCCTCCAAGATCATCTCCTCCTGCCGTCGTCACCGGCCGTTCGTCGCCCTCCTCGTGGCCGGCCATGGGAGAGGGAAGAGGGAGCAGGGAGGAAGATCTTCGGGAAGCGGATCAACGTCGTTCTACAGGTCTACAAGGGTAACCATGGCCTCTCCTTGCTGTGTGATTCCATAGGATACGAGAATTCGATTTGATTAGTGGATTCGTTCTGCCTCTGTTTTAGATCTAATCTGTCCAGTGGGTTGTGCGCCCAGTTTCGGCGTCTTAGAAACAGAATATGGTAATTTTGTATCCTAGAATTTTGTAGCCCTGGTTTTAATATTTCCATAGGCACCAAGATCATGAGATTCCGCCTTACGGTTTAGGAGATATGATTTATTCTTTGTGCACTATTTTGTAAGTCTGGCGAGATGGAACTGTCGGTTTGTTATTTAAGTTTGACCCTGTTAGCTTGAGATTCAGAACCTCCAACCAACTAGGTTATTGTAGCCCTTTAAATAATATTTCCATGTTGATAAAGATCACCTCCATTGGATAAGTAGAATGAAAGTTACATCATTTTCTTTACTGTTGCTCTTTATTCTGGACAGATGTCTGTCAATTGTTTTCAACTGCGGTTTAGCCAACTGTTTTGGCCGAATCAAAGAACCCCGTCAACTAGAGTTTCGTATTTTTACACATTAAGTTTCATTGAGCACTGGTTTCACGTCATTCCGAGTTATAGATCTTTAATTATGATTTTTTTCTCGTACTGCTGCCTAGTAAAGCTGTAAGCTGGCTGAATAGTTTTATTGTCGGTTTGATCCCGTTGATTATATTGGATGGTTATATGGTTAGCGTAAGACACTTGTGGCTGTGTCAACCCTTGTTATCCTTATTCCGAATATATGTTTGTGTAGGCGGTGAGGCGGTGAGTGGAGGCGCACGTTCGTTGCCTCCGAACACGTTACAGCGCGGAAGGCAAGTACTTTGTTTGATGTTAATGACTGTGGATGATTGATTGTGGATATAATGCTAGGCTTGCTAGACATATTCAAATGCTTAGTATTATACTTAATTTGTATGTGATCCAAGTTCATTTCGTGTCATCCATTCTATTCTTGCCATGTTTTCATTGTGACCACGGGAGTGGAAAATCAAAAGACCCATCAATTCCAGTATGGGCATGTAAGTCCCACCACTCCAATGTGGGCAATCTTGGACACTCGTATGAAACGTTCTTCATACGGTATTTGGGCCCCCAAACTTTGTTAAGTATGGGCTTAAGTTGATAATTCTCCCGATGCCATGGTTGTTTAGTACTGTTTGTGGTCCTTGATCACTCCATTGTTTTAATCATTTGGATTCAATCTGTATTACTGCGATTACTTTATGAAAGTTCGACTTCTTTATTTCCTCTTATGAGTTATGTTTGAATTCTTCCGCTGGTTGATTACAAGTTAGATCCTTTAGGTAACATTTTGGCTTCCGAATAGTCAGGGTGTTACAGTTGGTATCAGAGCGGGCTTTAGGTCCGTGGTTAATGGAAAGTTATTAAAAATGACACACTGTGCACAGTAGGTGGGGTTTGGGAAATCCATTGCATCCGTATTTCTAAGGATGTGGTTCATTATGTTGTACTGTATCGAATTGCTTCTGTACTATCTTTCTTGTTGTTAAACTCTGATATGTTGCGTTATCCTATATATATTAAATTATTCTACGATTGTCATAAGATGATCCTATATATATTCATAATTGATTGCATTAGTTATGCGTATCGGCAATGGACGTTGAGAAGTTAAGTTTGTGGTTGTTGTCCTGGGTTTTGCCAGGCTACACCACTGCTCTTGGTATGAAAATAGAGGAGTACTTACCCCGTTCCGTAGTTATGTGTTGAGCGCGAGTTCCTTGATGACGTTGTTGTCTTTCTTGATCTTATATCTGGTTTCCTGGTTGTATTTCTGGCAGTTGATGAATTTCTTTTGAATGGAGGGTTATAGTGAAGTGGGCAAGCTCCAATAGGTCCCTAATCATTCTTTGCAACAATATTTATTCCTTCGATTATTATGATATTTCTGCTCCACATGAGCTTAGTTACATTGCAAGATTTCTCTTTTCACGGAAGTTCTGTTTTACCCCTGTTGGAAAATGTAGCTCTTTTGTTCGCTTGGAATTTCGGGTAGTGGAAGATTTCTTTTGCAAGTTCTTTATTAAGCATGTGCATTAACCTTGCAAATTTCTTTTAGGGTGCTTTAGAAAGTTGTTCTTTTCCTTGATTTCTGAATTTGACAAAATCTTGTCCGGTGGTGTTGGTAAATTTCTCTTGGGCTCACAATTCATGGTAGTTGATGAGATTCAATGGGCCTTTAATGGTTCTCTAAAACCATTATTGTTTTTTATTATTGAGTTGCTTTTACTACTGGTGATCTTCGACAATTGGCAATATTGTTATCTCCATGGTTGTTCCTTCTTTCTTATTGTAAAAGAGCGACTCATTTACTCGTTTGATAGTTTGAATAACGAGAGTGTTCTGTTGCAAGTTCGTTAACACAAGAAAGTATTGGCTCCATGTATTTCTTTTGGATCATTCCGCTTGTTGAAGTTTAATGCATCACTTTTCTGAAGAAAAGTGTTAAAACCCTTTGGTGGTGCTGTGTTGTGATTAAGTCGGAGGTTGTACTCAAACAAAAATTGTGGGCTACGGGTTTCTATTGGTCCTTATTTATTTTTCAAAATAATTTCTTGTCTTTCTGACTGTTGCGCTCTCTTTACTATTTGTAAATGTTATTAATGACAAGATCGTTCTCTTTTATGATAGTCCTATCTTTCTTGCTGGTAAAGGTGATCTGATTATCCGTTTGGTATTTTAGAGAATGGGAATTATCTTTCACAGAGTTCATTCAAGAAATTTTTGACTCAACTCATTCATTTTCGAGTAGTTGGAGTGTTCTCCTCATAAACATCTACTTCCTGATCTTACATAAGTACTAGATCTACCTATTTTTTTGGCATGCTAATATTGATGAAACCTTATACCTTTGCCGCATTGAAATTTCTAACTTTCAAAGTCAGTACCTTCTTCTCATTTGGAGTTTGATCTTCTTCTCGTGCGGGTCATGTGACCTCAACTGTGGACTTGCCATATGTTTTCTGAGTTCATTGTCAAATTGGTGTTTCCCTTGGTCATGTATTCCTTGCGAGTGGTAAAAGATTTTCTAGTTGGCGAAAATCGTTTTCATGTGCCTCTTCTTTTGAGAAAGATTCGACCCATTCTTTTCACGTGAGACTTTCGAGGTGTTTTCTAATTGTTGTTGCGAAACTGATGTTAAACTTGTATTAAATTGATCGCCCATGGAGTTATCGGTTAAATGAGAATACTTCAAGTTTAGTTTTCGTGACCTTTTGGAGTTCGTGAATAATCTGGTAACTGAAATTATTTTAAGTAAAATGGTGTATGGAGTTATCCTATTGCTTCTTAAGAGTTTCGTGTGATTTAGTCCTAAAGGCTCCTTGGTTTGAGTTCGCAAAGAGAGGTTGCAATCAAAGGAAATTTTCGTTGATTTCTTCAAGAGGAGATGAATCCGTTTGTTTTGTGTGAAATCTTATAAATGAAAATGTTTCGAGTTTTGCGGCTGAGATCATTTGGATCTCATGCTTCCTGAGTAGATGAACTATTCCGAACAAATTTGGCGTGTTGAAGAATTTTATTGGTTCTTAAGTAGTTCTGTAGGTTGGGCTAAAGAACTTACCTTGTTCGATGTGGCAATGTATTATTAGTTCAAGGACTAAATGCTATGTTAAATGAAGGAGAGCAGTAAAAGTATTTGAGAATTTGAGTCAAGTTTTGTAACATATGGTTATTTGAATCTTGCCCAGACTTTCTGCTCTTTCCGCTCAAGAGAAGTCGAGTTTCAACCGTAATGTCATTTTCCTTATTAGTTGTTACTGGTTAATTCCTTTTTTTAGGGATGTGTGCCCTCAGCTGTGAGTTCAACTTTTGTTTCTTTTAAGGTCCTCCTAACAGGATTCTTTCTTTTGGTTTCGTGCTCGCTGTGAGGAGCAACGTTTTTCTGTGTGACGAAGTTTGTCCTTATTCACCTCTTTCTTTTGAGAAGGACCTAGCAGTTTTTGTTGCAAACTTTTGCAAAGCGTAAATTGGCCTCTATTTGGTGTTGGCTAAGTTTTGGTAATGGTGATATTTTGCTACCAGGTTGTTGGAGGAGAAGTAGTATGTGAAATAGTTTTGATCTGTATTTCTTGGAGGAAAATTTGATCCACAGGGAATGTTTGGTTTCGAAGTAAATCTGAATAGTGTTATGGCTGAGTAGAACTTATGGCATAGTGAAATTCCAGAACTTCAGTTCATGTTAAAAGGTTGGGGATTATCGGAGGTATGGAGACCTTGATTAATTTTTTATATTGTAACGCAATTGGATAATATTACGAGATTATGTTGGTAATTTATGAGGATGTCAATAAGTGAGTATGTTAGAATTGTGGGAATGTTGGGGATCCAATCCGTTGATTTGCATATCTGTTATAATTGCAATTTGTTGTAGAAATCTTGGAGGTTAAATCCGGGCTTTGCATTTTTATGCTAGACCTTTGGTCACTCAATGATTGTGTGTAGAGAGAGTGGAATAATAGAGTTTCCTGAGCAGTGGAATGATAATTGATAGAACCCTTCTGATGTAGTTTATGAACGTGCGTGCTAAGGATTCCGAGTTGTTGTTCTTGGAAATTGGAGGTAATGTGATTGTGTGAGATCTATTCAGTGGTGTTTTGAATGCCTTTTATCAAATCGATTTTGGTTAGTAGAATGAGTTATATCGAGTATTCGGTGGATTCAATATTGTTGGACCGTAAAGGCGACTAGAGGGGGGGTGAATAGGAGCATGCTCACTTTTTCACAAATTCTGAACTCAATACAATTTCACTCCAGTAGCTATTAGAAAGCTATGAAGATCAATATATCGAGACAATGGAAGACTAGTATTGAATCAATTAAACCCCTAAGCAATGCTACAAAATCAACTAAGATTGCAAAGACTCACGACAGGCGGTCGACCACTGGACCCAATCGGTCGGACCGATTGCGGGCGGATCGACCGGCGTTGGTTTGGCGGTCGGACCGCTCAAAATCGGTCGACCGGTGATGACGGGCGGATCGACCGGCCGACTCGAACCGATCTGCAAGATAAATCGGCCGATGACGAAGTTGCAATTAGGTGAAACTTTTGATTCTCAACTCTAATCTTTATGAAACTTCACACACCTTCTATATGCTATTGAGGACCTATTCAATCGAATATTATGATAATTCTTGGAGCGATCTTGAGCAATTGCCAATTGATTAATGAAGGTCTAAAGCAGGGCAAGAACGAAAACTTGATCCTAAAGCTTGTTCGTGAGGATTGATGATCAAGATGATGCTAGATAGATTCACACATATCACAGCAAGCTAATTCACGTGAAAGAATCAATCACAAACTCGCGGATCAAAGAAAGCCCTAAAAACACGAAATTGAAAGCAAGAACGAAAAGAGACTTATCTCAAGCAAACCTTGCATAGATTGATTTCGTGATTGTTGCTGGATTACATCCACATCATCATGGATCAGTGGACAATCAAAGATCACGAAATTCACCACAAACCATCAAGAGCCCTTGCCTCCACCTCAACTCCCCTAAAGACAATTAGGGTTTTGAAACATAAAAAGGCGAGAGAGAGAGAGGTGCAGCCACCATCTCCTCCTATTTATAGTGGAGGCCTAAAACTCTTAGGTTTTAACTCTCTTGGGCTCCCGTTAAGGCCCACTAACAAACGGGTCACACACGCACGCTTCGCGAAGCGCCGTTTTTAACTTTTGACCTAAACCGCTTCACCATGTGTCATGGATTTGCCAATAGGTCACCCTTGTCCATCTTGTGTCACGCTTGAGTCGTCGACCTCACCCGGCATCGTCGATCGTTCTGGACCTCAACTCTCCAAGTCTAGTCCCGATTCTCCTCGCCGTTGACCGTCGTTGACCACCAAGCTACCTGCACAACCATAGACAAGCAAACACGAATTCGGGAACAAGTTCTTCACAACTTGACCCATGTTAGTCAAAACATGCATCATGCAAAACATATGCCATGAAACCAATGACTTTGACCTAACAAATCAACATCGCCACGAAGTTGGCCGACGTTCAAGTAGAAACCGGTCTGACCGCTCCAGGTGAGCCGGTCGGACCGCCCCTTGGCCGGTCGGACCGCTCCCTGTGAGCCGGTCGGACCGCCCCTTGGGACTTAGCCGAAATTCATACTCCCAAATTCCGAAACCTTCTGGAAATTAAAAACGAATAGAACTTCTTACTGGAGACTCCAAAAATTATGAGACCAAGTGCATTGGGATCCCCTCACTTGCCTACAACACCTATTTTTGGTCCAGCTCGTTTTGAACAATTTAGGTCACCGCCGGTCCGACCGCCCCACATGGCCGGTCCGACCGATTTGGGACCGGTCGGACCGCCGTGCAAGGACCGGTCGGACCGCCCCTGTCCAGAATACCTGTAGCTTTGTCGAAAACACGTGAAACGACAAACCGTAAACGCCATTGCCAATTGTCACATCATCCTAAGATCTGGAGCATATCCCCATGAAATCCACAATCTCCCCCTTGATGAACACATTGGCAATTATCCAAAAAATGTAAGTAAGAGGTTTGAAAACGAGTTTACTCGCAGCAGCACAAAGGCACAACTTGGTCCATAAGCAAGAAAAAGCAATGAACATGACCAAGTGGCATCGAGAATAGTATAGGCATGTGAGACAAGGCAAAAGAAAGCATAAAACTTTGATTTTAAAAGGGTCAAAATTCTCACATAAGGTCCATATGAAAGAACAATTGTTCAATTGACCTATGATCATTGTGAGGATAAAAGAATGCAATTCAAGTTCATAATATACAATAAGACAATAAGAATGCAACTCAAGAACTCCCCCTCACTATGATCCTCAATTTTCAAATTTTCAGTTTCTCCCTTTGTACAAACTTCTCCCCAACAAAGAAATATATTCTCATTAACACATCTTCTCTTCTCATTTAACACATCTTCTCCCCCTTTGACAATGGATTCATCAAAGAATCACGCCTTCCTCTCATCCAGAGATAACAAATAGAAAATAAAGGAAGAAGCAGGAACAAGAGAAGCATAAAGAGGAATATGCATGAAGTGCAATGGAGTGGCTTCAATTTTTGTATTTTTCAATTTTTGATTACAAGAAGCTTTGGAGATTACCCAAAAGAACAAGCTAGTATCTCTAATATTGCACAAACAGCATATCAAGCCTGACAGTAGCTAGCAAGATCATGGTAAGACATATATATCAAAGCTAAGCACAAAGGCTCAAAAGTAAAGCGATAGATTTGATCAATTTAAGCAACGCTTCAAATTCAAACAAGTTCATCAACAGGATCCTAAAGTGAAATTGGCCATGTCAAAATGTCAAAGTGAGATCAAAAATCTAACAAAGACCACATTAAGAGTCAATCAAGTCCCGTATTGAATCATTTTGCTCAATATTTTGTAAGCGCCCATTTGTCAACATTTTCTCATTTGCATTGAATATTGAAGTTGACTAATGATCTAACTTAGTGACAAGATCTGGACTAGGAGCCATCCACAAACTCATCCTAAGCTTGACCAAAAGTTGATTAAAGGTATATCTTAGTAAAGAAGATCCCGGACTAGGAGCCATCCACAAACTCTTTCTAAGCTTCTACAAGGCGACAAATCTTGAGGTTCATGTCATTTCGACAAGCGGTCCCCATGAGATCGTCAGGTTCATCAAACTATCTCCAAGTTCATGTCATTTGACAAGCGGTCTCGTAAGAATAGTTTGGCACAATTTAAGCATAAGACAATCTTGATTTTCATTTTTCACATGAGCAGTTTAGAATCTCAAGAACACAAAAGCTCAAGTAATGGTCAATTCTAGATCAAAGAGCTAACAAAGCAATTACAGCGGGGCCAATGTCACAAGAGGAGCACTACTTACGCAACTCGCTAAAACATCCACAAATTGCAATTTCTTAGTTTGAGTTGTTTAAAGGTTCTAGCTCATATAGCAAAGACTTAGCTACACATGTAAAAGCATGATAATTCTAGCAAGTCAAAGAACTAGACATGACATTGAGCAAGAATTGAAATACAAAAGCTCTAAAGGGTAATAGGCAAAGCTTCATCAATTTTTAAAGATAAGCGAGAAAAACTTATATTACAATGCATTTTTATATTACAATGCAATATGACACAATGAGATGCAATTAAAAAGCCTAAAACCTAAAAAGTTGAAAAGATCACTAAGTTGGAAAAGAACAATAAAAGATCAAAAGAACAAGGAAAGATAAGAAAAGATCAAACTCCCCTCAAACCAACCCATAAGGATAAATTACCCTAACTCGCTTCTTAAGGAGGAAAATCTGGTTTGATCTAAAGGCTTGGTAAGAATATCGCCAATTGAGCTTGGACTCTCGAAGTGCATCACAATATCACCTTTTTCAACATGATCTTTAAGGAAGTGAAAGCGAATGTCTATGTGCTTAGTCCTAGAATGTTGCCTTGGATTTTTAGCAATATTAATAGCGAAGTGTTATCACGTAAAAGAGGAACACTAGCAAAGTTTAACCCATAATCTTTCAAAGTGGGCGTCATCCACAAAATTTAGCTCTGACAACTAGCGGCAGACTACATACTCGGCTTCAAAGATGGATTGTGCAATGTAAGACCGCTTCCTAGAAGACCAAGATACAAGAGAAGTGCCTAGGAAGTGACAGTGCACGAGGTACTCTTCCTATCTAACAAATGACCGCAAAATCGAATCGAAAAACCTCTAATGGACAAAGTGAAGAGCAGAATACCAAATGCCATATAAGAGGGTGGAGTGTAGATACCTGAATATGCGCTTAACGGCTTGGCGATGGGAAGTTCTCGGAGACGCCTGAAATCTTGCACAAAGGCATACGGTGAAGTGAATGTCCGGTCTCGAGGCCGTCAAATCTGAAGGGAGCCGATCATCTTTGCGGTACTCGCGTTGATCCACGACTTCTCCTTCCTCATCTGGATCCAAAGCGATCGAAGTTGCCATGGGAGTGGAAATTGGCTTGCAGATCACCCATGTTGAAGCGTTTGAGTAGATCTTTAGTGTACTTCGTCGATGGATGAAAGTTCCTTCCTTGCATTGCTTGATTTGAAGTCCCAAAAGTAATTAAGCTCTCCCATCATACTCATCTCAAATTCCTCGGACATAGTGTCGGAAAAGCTGGAAACAAGAGCATTAGAGGAACCACCAAAGATAATATCATCCACATAAATTTGAGCAAGCAGGAAGTCATTGTAACGTCTAAGAATGAACAGAGTTTTATCCACTTTACCCATTTCAAAATTATTTTTAAGCAAGAAGGTTTTAAGTCTATCATACCAGGCTCTAGGGGCTTGTTTAAGACCATATAATGCTTTAGATAGCTTGAAAACACGATTTGGATATTTAGGATCCTCAAAACCAGGGGGTTGCTTAACATAAACTTCCTCATCTATGAAACCATTTAAAAAGGCACTTTTAACATCCATCTGATATAATTTAAAACCTTTTGATGCGATAAATGCAAGCGAGAATGCGAATGGCTTCTAGTCTAGCAACAGAGCAAATGTCTCATCAAAATCTAACCCCTCAACTTGGTCAAACCACGAGCTACCAATCTGCCTTATTTCTAACCACGAACCATCCTCACCTTGTTTATTCTTAAACACCCAACGGGTTCCTATAACATTATGACCACTAGGAGGTTCCACTAGGTTCCAAACATTGTTTCTTTCAAAATTCTCTAACTCCTCATGCATGGCATTTACCCAGCTAGAATCAGATAAAGCATGTGATATATCGCGGGGTTCAAAAGAAGCAACAAAAGCCGAATGAGAGTAGAGATTTGGATCATTATACCAGAGCGAGTGACTCGCTCATGTAGATTACCTATTATACATTCGGAGGATCTTTGTCTTTGAATGAGAAGTGGGCGCCGGGTGAGATCTGGTTTCTTCGACCTCCGCAGTGCTGCGATGATGAAGATGCGCAGAGCCTCAGCGAAGGTGAAGTAGGCGTAGCGTGTTCTTGTATCGATATGGGCGCTTGAGAGGCAGATGAAGGAATGATATTAGCCGTCCTCATCTTCCTCCACAAAATGCTCTCACACTGTAAATCATCTCAGAGCAATTGATCTAGCTCGGGGCTAGTCTCATCAAAAGTGACATTACAAGTCTCTGAATAATGTTAGTCTCGATATTAAAAACTCGAAAACCCTCGAATGAGCGGGATAACCGAAATACCCCATCAAAAGTTCTTGATTCAAATTTATCTAAGTTATCTGTCTTAAGGATAAAACATTTTGATCCAAAACTCGAAAATGCGAAGCAGAGGGTTTTCTACCAAAGCGAAGCTCATAAGGAGTCTTGCCTAAAGAAGGTCTCAAAAGACACGATTTGCAATATGGCAAGCAGTAGCAATAGCTTCGGCCCAAAATCTTCTCGGTGTGCTATACTCATCTAGCATCGTCCTAGCCATTTCGACCAAGGTCCTATTCTTCCTTTCCACCACGCCATTTTGTTGAGGGACGTGTGGAGAGGAGAAGCGATGCTCAATACCACGCTCGGCACAAAAGAAGCAAAGAAGCATTTTTGAACTCCGTGCCATTATCACTGCGAATCGCTCTCAAAGCACCAGAAGCTCGAAGCCAAGCGAAGAACAAGGTCATGAAAATAACCAAAAGCTTCATCTTTTGAAGTAAGAAAGAACACCCAAGTATATCTAGAAAGATCATCAACTATGACAAGAATATACCATTTTCCACCGACTGACCGGACTCTAGCAGGACCAACAAGATCCATATGAAGCAAGCGTCACGGTCCGTCGGTCATAACCATAGTCTGAGAAGGGTGTGGCGGCAACTTGTTTGCCATGCCTACAGGCGCTATCTTGCATCTTTGACAACTTTGAGTTTGGGCAAACCTCTCATAAGATCAAGGTTGCTAACTCGCGTCGATGATCAAAACCAATGTGCCCCAAGCGTCGATGCCAAAGCCGTAAATCGAAGAAGATGTAAGCAAACATTTAAGAGATCCAGCAAGAGATTCTGAAAAATCAGCTCCAAAAATTCTACCAACTCTAGAGATTCCAAAAACAAGCTCACCAGTAGAATCAAGCACACGACAAGCATTTTTCTTAAAAACCGTCTCATAGCCATCATCAAGAAGCTGAGAAACAGAAAGGAGATTATACCTAAGCTTGTCCACAAGAGCGACATCCTTTAGAATGAATTTGTTGTTCACCCTAATTGATCATGTTCCTTCAATTCGCCCTTGTGTATCATCTCCAAAGGTGATGAAGTCATCACCTGTTGCTCGCGTGAAAGAGGTGAACCATTTTGAGTTCCCGGTCATGTGGCGTGAACATCCGGAGTCAACGAACCACGTGTTCTTCCCCTTTCCGCGATAATCCTGAAAATCAAGGAACAAAAGAACGATGTGTCTCAATACTGGGGTTAGATAAACATGATTTAGGAATCCAGTACTGAGACACACGTCTGCAAGGAGTATACAAACCAGAAGTACTATCCTTGATTTCATCTAACATTCGGTTATGAGCAATGTTTAAATTAAAATGAGACTTGAATCGTCCATGGCGATCGGCCGGCGTTGGGATGGCGGTCGGGCCGTGACCAAAAGCGGTCGAGCCGGTGACCACCAATGATCGGACCTTGATCGATAAACATTAGAATTAGGATGTTTAGGAACATAATGATTTGCATGAGAGAAAGATCCTAATCCAGGTTTATTCTTTTCAATGTTACCATGTCTCATAGAAGCTCTAGGTTGCATGAATGAAATTCTATCAAAATTTTTCCTATCATTTTCAACCTCATGTAATTCAATCAAATGTCCACCTTTTTGCAATAAGTGCAATGGTACTTGGTACCACTAGAAGAAGCACCATTTGAATTAATACAAGGTTGGGCAAAGCCTGCAGATTTAAAAGATGTTTTTGCAGGTTGGGTTTTGAATTCAATTAAACCTTTTCCAAGACTTGAATGACTTTTGGGTTTGAATTGTCTTGAAAAGAATTGAATCCTAAACCTTGCTTCTTATAAGGAGTTTTAGACTTGTCAAGAATCATGTTTAATTGTTTCTTACCTTTAGAAAATTTCTCTAATGTATCATGAAGGTAAGCATTTTCTTTTCTCAAGTTAACACAAGCATCACTAGTTTTATCCATAGATTTCTCCTTATACAAAGCAATTTCAAGCTTAAGAGCGGAACAAGAAGCACAAGTAGTATTTTCAATATTGTCCTTAAGCTTAGCATATTTGACTCTAGCGACTTCTAAGATATCTTTGATTTCACGTTCCTTTTCTAAACATGAAGTGCAAGGGCTAGAATCAAACACATCAAAAGCAATCAATTTACTAGATTCTAAACATTTTTCACAAGGAGCACTTTTAATTTCATTTAGTTCAGATCTAGCATTCTCAAGTTGTTGTACGAAATATTATGAGCAGTTTGTAACTTAGTAATTTCGAGTGCATAGCATGACAAGATAAACATTCATCGAGTTCAAGAGTCTTAGCATTTTTAAGCTCTACTTTCAGTTTGTTAATCTTTGACTCTAATTTCTTATTTTTTGTCATAACAAATTCTAGTGCTTCATCTTGACTAAGCAATTGCTCAACTATAGAATCATATTTAGCAGAAAGCTCATCATAAGTAAAAGATACCTCATCATCATCAATGTCGTCGTTGTCAGCCATGAAGCACATGCCAGTGAAGTCTTTGGCCTTCCCTTTCTTTTGCCTTGAGGATCTCCTCCTCCTTGTCCTCCTCACTCCCGGTATCCACATCGCTCAAGGATTGATCCTCAAAGCGGCAAGGACCGGTGAGCGGCCTTCACAAGCTTATTAGCCTCATACCTTGATTTGTTGAAAGGAGGCTTCTTCCAAGTGGCTTTCCTTCCTTATGATTGCTCTTACCTTTCAGCTTGGGGCAATTTGCCCGGATATGATTGAGCTCACCACATTCATAGCATGTCACCGGACCACATCTCTTTTTGTTTCTCACATTATTGTAGGCCCGTGTGAATTTTTTAGCAAGAAGAGCTAACTCTGTTTGAGAATACTTTCAAGCTCCTCTTCATGAATAGCGGATAAACAAGCAAATGAAAATCCGAAGAAGATTCAAAAGAGTCATCAAAAGCCTTTTGAGAGGATCGCTACCAAAGCTAAATTATCTTTCTTGGGATGATCAACTCTTTTAATTTCATGAGTCTTGAGTTTACTATAAAGCAATTCTAAAGTAAGACTTGAAAGATCAACATTTTCTTCTATAGCAGTAGCCTTCATCTCCCACTCCTTGGTGTTGATTGCGGCCAAGAGATGGGTGGCATTTTCAGATTGAGAATATTCAATATCAACGACTTTCATTTGATTAATTACTTTATTAAAGCGACTGAAAATGTCATCGATGCTTTCTCCAGGACGCATCTCGAATTTATTGTATTCACGCTTGTAAACTGTTTGGCGCACCTTTTTGATTTGGGACGAACCCTCATGATATGTTTCGAGAGTGTTCCAAATTTCATCTTGTGATTGAAAGATTGCAAATTCTATTATATTCTTGTCTACCAAGTGCACCATATAAAAGATTCTTAGCCTTATTGTTGTTAGCCAAAAGAATTGCAGAAGCAGGTGTAGCAATTTCAGGAATAACCAATGGGCTCTAACAACATCCCAAATAGCTTGTCCTCGCTCTCAAGAAAGACGTGCATACGATTCTTCCAATAGGCATAGTCGTGCCCATCGAAGATATGCGGTTTAGTAGAAAACTTATCCATCGCCAAAGTTGGTGACCGGTTAAGATCAAGATTGAACTAACAGGGCTCGATACCACTTGTTGGACCGTAAAAGCGACTAGAGGGGGTGAATAGGAGCACGCTCACTTTTTCACAAATTATGAACTCAATACAATTTCACTCCAGTAGCTATTAGAAAGCTATGAAGATCAATATATCGATCAATGGAAGACTAGTATTGAATCCAATTAAACCCCTAAGCAATGCTACAAAATCAACTAAGATTGCAAAGACTCACAAGACGCAGGCGGTCGATCACTGACCCAATCGGTCGGACCGATTGCGGGCGGTCGACCGGCGTTAGTCTTTGGCGGTCGGACCGCTCCAAAATCGATCGACCGGTGATGACGGGCGGTCGACCGGTCGACTCGAACCGATCGCAATGAAGAAATCGGCCGATGACGGTTGCAATTAGGTGAAACTTTTGATTCTCAACTCTAATCTTTATGAAACTTCACACACACCTTCTATATGCTATTGAGGACCTATTCCAATCGAATATTATGATAATTCTTGGAGCGATCTTGAGCAATTGCCAATTGATTAATGAAGGTCTAAAACAGGGCAAGAACGAAAACTTGATCCTAAAGCTTGTTCGTGAGGATTGATGATCAAGATGATGCTAGATAGATTCACACATATCACAGCAAGCTAATTCACGTGAAAGAATCAATCACAAACTCGCGGATCAAAGAAAGCCCTAAAACACGAAATTGAAAGCAAGAACGAAAAGAGACTTATCTCAAGCAAACCTTGCATAGATTGATTTCGTGATTGTTCTTTGGATTACATCCACACCATCATGGATCGATGGACAATCAAAGATCACGAAATTCACCACAAACCATCAAGAGCCCTTGCCTCCACCTCAACTCCCCTAAAGACAATTAGGGTTTTGAAACATAAAAAGGCGAACGAGAGAGAGGTGCAGCCACCATCTCCTCCTATTTATAGTGGAGGCCTAAAACTCTTAGGGTTTGACTCTCTTGGGCTCCCGTTAAGGCCCACTAACAAGCGGGTCACACACGCGCTTCGCGGTTACTGCTTTTAACTTTTGACCTAAACCGCTTCACCATGTGTCATGGATTTGCCAATAGATCACCCTTGTCCATCTTGTGTCACGCTTGAGTCGTCGACCTCACCCGGCATCGTCGATCGTTCTGGACCTCAACTCTCCAAGTCTAGTCCCGATTCTCCTCGCCGTTGACCGTCGTTGACCACCAAGCTACCTGCACAACCATAGACAAGCAAACACGAATTCGGGAACAAGTTCTTCACAACTTGACCCATGTTAGTCAAAACATGCATCATGCAAAACATATGCCATGAAACCAATGACTTTGACCTAACAAATCAACATCGTCACGAAGTTGGCCGACGTTCAAGTAGAAACCGGTCTGACCGCTCCAGGTGAGCCGGTCGGACCGCCCCTTGGCGGTCGGACCGCTCCTCGTGAGCGGTCGGACCGCCTTGGGACTTAGCGAAATTCATACTCCCAAATTCAAACCTTACGGAAATTAAAACGAATAGAACTTCTTCTGGAGACTCCAAAATTATGAGACCAAGTGCATAGGGATCCCTCACTTGCCTACAACACCTATTTTTGGCCCACTCGTTTTGAACAATTTAGGTCATCACGGTCCGACCGCCCCCATGGCCGGTCCGACCGATTTGGGACCGGTCGGACCGCCGTGCAAGGACCGGTCGGACCGCCCGCCCGTAATACACGTAGCTTTGTCGAAAACACGTGAAACGACAAACCGTAAACGCCATTGCCAATTGTCACATCATCCTAAGATCTGGAGCATATCCCCATGAAATCCACAAATATAGCCTCTCCACAATGGTGCGGATGATGTACTTCAGTTTGAACATAATTTGAGGATGTTTAACTAAGAGGTTTAAGCTCAGGTGGTATGCGATGAATTCGAATTTCAAGGTTCGAGAGAAATTTTATTCCTAGAAGAGAGAAACTGAGGAAAAGGATGTTTCATCGGCTAATGAGGCGTATTCTTGATTCTCGTTTGAGTTTTGTGTCGTTGACCGGTGTTTTATGCAATTTGAGTTGGGGTTGTGTTGGCATGTTGATTCTTTCCAATTCAGACAGATCGCAATTATTTGGTTTGGGCGTTCGAGTGATTTCTCCTTTGGTTATCGCGGTGTTCATTTGTAACCTGCCTATTTAGAAAATGGATTTGTTTTCGAGATGAATTGTAAAATTTGGGAATTTAACCTTTTGGTGGAGAGTTAGCAGCGTGTGGATGCGATGAGGACTATCTATTTCCAGTTAGATTCTCTTCGTTTCCGACAGTTGTAGGAATTAGGAAGTTGGCATATTGGTTTGTATGCATTTTTTGGTGCATACACGGCAATGCAGTGACGTCGATGTGTTCAGTCTTTGAGTGAGCAATTTGAACCATTCGAGTTTGAAGATTTAGTTAGAGCCATTGACCATCGAGTAAGGCCTTACCTTCGGTCCTCTTCGATGAGTGTACCTAGGAAGTTCCGGTTGAGTGTTAGATCAGACGTCGTTTTACTTCTTTGTGTTGTGGTTTCTCTAATCCGAGAGGAGGCCACGTGGGAGCTAGAGTCCCGCATTCGAGAGCAGTATCGAGATTTGTTCTCTTCTGGTACGTGTTAATATTTGTTTTCAATTCTGTGGTATTTTTTTCTCGTACTCGTTTCGACGGTTAGAATTCGAAGTCGAATTTTGTTAAGGGGGGTAGAATGTAATAACCCGGAGTCGAATCGGGAGAATTTAAAAGAAGCCGGGGACGAAAAGGCATTTAAAGAAATGGAATTTCCTATTGAGAGATGGGGATTTCATAAAATTTCGACAACCTGGGCCGCGGGCCGCGGCCCAGAAGGCCCAAGAGGGCATGGCCGGACTAGGGGGGCCGACCAAGGGGGGAGGCGCCCCAAACCCTAGCTGCCTCCCCCCACTCCCTCATTCCCTCCCCTAGCCGCCACCTTCTCTCCCCTCCCATTCCCGGTGCCCTGCTGCTCCCTAGTGCGCCCTCGCTGCGGTGGTGCCGTCTCCGGTGATCCCCGGCGTTGCTCCCTAAGGTCTCCTCCAAGATCATCTCCTCCTGCCGTCGTCACCGGCCGTTCGTCGCCCACCTCGTGGCCGGCCATGGGAGAGGGAAGAGGGGGGAGGGTGGGAGATCTTCGGGAAGCGGATCAACGTCGTTCTAAAGGTCTACAAGGGTAACCATGGCCTCTCCTTGCTATGTGATTCCATAGGATACGAGAATTCGATTTGATTAGTGGATTCGTTCTGCCTCTGTTTTAGATCTAATCTGTCCAGTGGGTTGTGCGCCCAGTTTCGGCGTCTTACAAGCAGAATCTGGTAATTTCGTATGCTAGAGTTTTGTAGCCCTGGTTTTTATATTTCCATAGGCACCAAAATCATGAGATTCCGCCTTACGGTTTATGAGATATGATTTATTCTTTGCGCACTGTTTTGTATGTCTGGCGAGATGGAACTGTCGGGTTGTTCTTTAAGTTTGACCCTGTTAGCGTGAGATTCAGAACTTCCAAAAAACTAGGTTATTGTAGCCCTTTAAATAATCTTTCCAAGTTGATAAATATCACCTCCATTGGATCAGTAGAATGAAAGTTACATCATTTTCTTTACTGTTGCTCTGTATTCTGGACAGATGTGTGTCAGTTGTTTTCAACTGTGGTTTAGCCAACTGTTTTGGCCGAATCAAAGAACCCCGTCAACTAGAGTTTCGTATTTTTACACGTTAAGTTTCATTGAGCACTGGTTTCACATCATTCCGAGTTATAGATCTTTAAATATGATTTTTTCTCGTACTGCTGCCCAGTAAAGCTGTAAGCTGGCTGAATAGTTTTATTGTCGGTTTGATCCCGTTGATTATATTGGATGGTTAGATGGTTAGCGTAAGACACTTGTGGCTGTGTCAACCCTTGTTATCCTTATTCCGAATATATGTTTGTGTAGGCGGTGAGTGGAGGCGCACGTTCGTTGCCTCCGAACACGTCCACGATCTTGGAAGGCAAGTACTTGGTTTGATGTTAATGACTGTGGATGATTGATTGTTAATATAATGCTAGGCTTGCTAGACATATTCATATGCTGAGTATTATACTTCATTTGTATGTGATTCAAGTTCATTTCATGTCATCCATTCTATTCATGCCATGTTTTCATTGTGACCACAAGAGTGGAAAATCAAAAGACCCATCAATTCCAGTATGGGCATGTAAATCCCACCACTCCAATGTAGGCAATCTTGAACACCCGTATGAAACGTTCTTCATACGATATTTGGATCCCCGAACTTTGTTAAGTATGGGCTTAAGTGAATACCAAGCAGTGTATCACTCGTTATACCAGTATAAGCTGTTGAGCAGTCCATTCCTTCAATGCATTCTTTCATTCCATTCATTCATGTACGTGTTCCGATAATTGTTCATAATTCGTATTGAGATTGGTTGGTTCATAACCTTGTATGTTCAATTGTATATAGTGCTTGCTGAGTTTCGACTAACTCTTGCTTTGTTGTTTATTTTAGGTGATCTTTGATGTTAACTTATTTGGTAGGGAGTAGTCACACCCACACTATTCACTCATTTCACCTTCCTTCAGTTTTATTAATAAGATTTGACTATATCTGTCATTTGTGTAATGTTGAACTGTAATAAATAATGTTGATGTAGTTGATAATTCTCCTGATGCCATGGTTGTTTAGTACTGTTTGTGGTCCTTGATCACTCCATTGTTTTAATCATTTGGATTCAATCTTTATTACTGCTATTACTTTATGAAAGTTAGACTTCTTTATTTTCTCTTATGAGTTATGTTTGAATTCTTCCGCTGGTTGATTACAAGTTAGATCTTTTAGGTAACATTTTGGCTTCCGAATAGCCAGAGTGTTACAAGATTGAACTTGATTGGGATAATATTGAACTTAATGATACATGTGTGTATTTGTTCATGAATGGTTAATTTTAGTTCATTTGAGTTAATTGATTTGTGAAATGTATGTGTTTGTTTTTGAAATGAATGTAAGTTGGATGTATATATGTACTTTTGTGTTTCTGCTTGTTTCAGAGGGCATTGCTAGCATTTTTTGAGGCTAGCTAATAAAAATAAATAGATTTAGCAATACAAAAGAATATCACAGACGGTTTCATCTATAAACTCGTCTGTGATAGTAGGCCTTCACAGACGGTTTCGACCAGAAACCGTTTGTGTGGTTGAAACCGTTTGTGTTGTTACTTATTACAGACGGCTCAAAAACCGTTTGTGATAACTGTCTGTTATCACAGACATATAAAATCAGATAGTTCAGAAACCGTCTGTGATAACGATTTAGAACCGTCTGTGATAACGCTGTGTAGTAGTGTGACTTTGGAATCGACGACGATGATTTGCCCATCCATTAAATGGGTACTCTATCACGAATGGTTGATATGGGCCCTCAGATATATAAATTCATCGAGCTTCATCTTGCTTATCAGGAGGGAGTTCCCAAATTTATAGACGTTTACCTGAGTCCTGCTCATATGCTGTAGTCACATGTCATGGGTATAGTACTGTTCATACATTTGTTGTTCATTACCTCACAGTTCTAGCTTGTCGTGGATTTGGAACTTCTAAGGACGCAGAAATATTCTGATCAAGAGTTTGCACATCAGTTGAACTAGGATTAGAGCTATTCGGTCCAGTAGCTTGCACGTCGGTTGGATTAAAGTTTTCTGCACAAGGCTGGGAGCTTCAAACAACTTTCTTTTTAAAAAAAGAATAAATTGTTTTCTTCCTCTTCGTGGCTGTTGGCCGAACAAGAACAACTAAAGCACACTAAAATTGGAAAAAAAAAAACTATTATTCTATAGATCTATACCAGAAATTGGAGAGCATAGAGGCTAGAGAGTAATACACAGAACATAAATGTATAGACCAATGAAAATTACGGAATTGACGTTGATCATCGTTAGAAACATGAGAGACGTAACTTTGTAACTAGTTCTTTGCCCTTCGTAGTGCTAGGGCATAGGGCTAGAGAGTAGCCATGGCGCTCGGCAGCAGGTTTTGGTCGGCGTGGTCGCAATTAGGCCAAGGACGGCGACACGGCGTGTGCGTGAGTGCGTCTCCCGATCGACGACGTTGATCGAGGTCCTCGACCTAGAGGAGACGAGGAGTTGCTGTGCGGCTGTTGCTGTGCTAGTTGATCTTCGACTCTTTGTATAGTGAGGAATTGATTATTTACCGTTCGCTTAGATGGTTTTTGAGAATTTTTTTATTCTCGATGTAATTGTTTATATACCATCCACTTAGTTGAATTCTTGATAAAAATACTCTGTGTGTAATGTTATATTAATATTGGTTGTTTTCTCCTATTTTTTAGCACGCGAAATGTCTGTATTGCCCTCGTCATTTGGAGTTTGGATCCCTTGATTTCTTGGAGGGTCTTCCATGGAGGCCAATTAAGAAGAGGCAACAGCAGGGGAGGCAACGCGAGGTGCTAGACCTGGAGGCGCAGATCGCCTTCTTCCGGTCACAGCACCGCCACCCGGTGAACGCCGCGGCGCACGCGCTGCTCGTTGGCCCCATCACCTTCATCAACCTCCTCATCATCCACTTCCTGCCCCTCCCATCCCTCTTCCTCCTGCTTGACCCGGTCCTTGCCCTCTCCCTCGCCTACGCCTACCTTGCCGTCGACCGAGCCATTCTGTTCCGTGCTTCTCCGACGACTCTCGCTGCTGGATCTCGAGGCCATGCTAGGCGGGGCCTGCTAGCCGGCCTCGGGCTTCTCTGGGTCGTCCGATTGTGGCGGCCTCTCACCGCAGTCGTCGTCAACGCTGTCGTCACTCACCACCACGTCACGCATGGTGATGCCGGCAATGCAGTACCAGCAACAGCCTCCTCAGACGCAGCTGCAGTGGCAGATGATGGCCTTGCCGTCCACGTGGGCCCAGGCGGTGGCGAGGGGGGCTGCTGCGAGGCCGGCGACGGCGAGCGAGCTGGTCATGTTGTAGGAGCTGGAGAAGCAGCTGCTGGGTGACGACGACGAGGCGGAACCGACGGGGAGCGTGTGCGGATCCACGGTCACCAACTCCATTACCGTCGCATCTTCCCCTTCACTTCCCCTGCCGAGCGCCGTGAACAACTACGCTGAGCCCATGTCATAGTCGTCGACGAACTCCTCGTCAGCGTCTAGCTCAGGGCCGACCTCGTCAGCCTCTCTTCCGTAGGTGCATTGCATGCCTTCTCTCCCGCTGCTCCCGGCCGGCCGGTGCACTGGTACTGCTGCCGTCAGTGCCGCCCTGGCGGAGACGACCAGTGGCTCGTGCCCGTGCACCAAGGGGTCTTTACATTGCCTCCTGCAGAGTCCTGGGCAGCTGGACTGGAACTTGCTGCTGGTCGCTGGCTGAGCCCAGTATCTCCCTTCCCTTCATAATTCTCATGTCCTCTGTTCCTGTACTCTGCTGCTTCCAAAGAACGAATGAAAATCTCCCTTTGCCTGAATACAGACATAGCCACAGGATTAATGTAGCAGCCCATAGGTGGGCACATTTGAGGCACTAAACATTTATGTCACATCTACTTGCCTCAACTCTTGATGCAGCCTTTTCCCTGAAGTTTTCAGGAGATTATAATCTCAACTCTGAATGTTAGAATAAAGCTTTGAGCTCAACTGTAATAGAAAGGAAGGAAGGAAGGAAGAAAGGAGTACCATCGGGTAACAATTATGCATGCCTATATAACCCGTTCAGTTATAGCACATCCTCAAACAATTCTGTTAGAATAAGAATTCTTTTGTATTTTTTATATGACTTTTGTATTTCCTTCTATGTGTATGACATATTTTTTTGTAATATCCTTTTGTACTTTCTCTATATATTATCCCTGGTCCTTATGAATACATACACAATATTCATAACATGGTATCAGAACTAGAACACTAACCTAGCTCCTTCCGCTCTCATCCCGACGCAATGCCGTCCGCCACCGCTCGCCAGCCGCTGTAGCACACCTAGCTGCTAGCCGAGGGCACCGTGACCGCATTGTCGTGCTCACCGAGGGCACCCCAACCGCATCACTACGCTTGACGAGGGCTGCCGGTGGACAGCCGCAGCCGCCTACCGCGACCGCATCGCCGCGCTTGCCGAGGGCCGCCCGTGGACCGTCACCGCTAGCAGAGGGAACCCTAGCCCCCTTGTGGTTCCCTTCGTGTCGCAGGCCGTTTTAGTGTGAGTCGGCTGGCCCAAAAATAAAACGTCAATCTAACCGACGCGCCGTCTGTTAGACTTCGTTGCCTTAGTCGCGCCTACCGATGGCTTTCGTACCATCAACTGTGATCCTATTCTCGGGAACAAAGCTTAATGGGACGAACTACATGTTATAGTATTCACTCATAGAGATCACGCTCGATGGTCTCCGCCTCTTGGGATATATCACTGGTGTTCGACCTTGTCCGCCGCCGCCGGTTCAGCCTCCTTCCAAATAGACTACTTCTGCACCTCCTGCAGAAGATGAGGCCACCAAGAAGGAGGCAAAAGACGCTGTTGATGCTGTTGACACAGCTGATGATGCCTTTCAGTATACCACAGACACTTTTGAGCGCTAGTGTGCTGATTAGGCCCGTATTCGAGCCATCTTGGTGGTCAGTGTCGACGACTCCATCCAGCCAGACATTGTTGGTCTGCGCTCCACTCGTCAAATCTGGGAGTATTTACATGAGCGGTACTAGCAGAGCAGCGATGCTCAGTTCTTTTCGCTTCAGCGCAAGTTGGAGATGCTTCGCAAGGAGGACTCCTCCGTGGATGACTTCTTCCGAGCCCTGGCCAGTCTCTAGCGTTAGCTGGACGAGCTGACTTCTCCGCTCTGCCAGGAGTGTCATAATGTGCAGTTGGCGTATTATGACCGCCTTCGCCTTTATAACTTTGTCTGCAGTTTTCGCCCAAAGTTTGAGCCTGTTAGGACTCAACTGCTAAGTCGCTCACCACGGCCGATAGGCACCGAGACTCTTTCGACGCTTCATGCTGAGGAGCTTCGCCACAGGTTAGCAGCACAGTTTGTTCTAACTGTGCTTGCTACCCCCTTCTTCTTCAACTACATCAACGGCTTCTGCTTCGACTACAGTCCCTCCTCAGGTGTCTGTTTTCGCTGTTGTTTTTGCACCAACTAGGGTTCAGTGCAATTATTGCAAGAACTTCGGGTACGACTACTAGAGTTGTGTGGTGCAAAAAAAGTTGAACAAGGCGTGTAGGGGTGGACGATCCAAGGGGGGCAGGGAGGCCCTTCCTCGACGGGGGGACAGACCAGTACGTCAGGACCTTCTCAGCAAGTTGACTCTGTTCGGCAGTTCTGCTAGGCTCTACTTCAACAGCTCTCTCACAGCTCAGTATGTTCTGCTAGCCTAGCTCAGACGCCTCATCTAGGTATTTCTTGGGTTCTGGATTCTAGTGTCTCTTTCTGCATGACACCAGACTCCACATCTCTCACTTCAGTAGGACCTCCTATTTTTCCTATATCTATTCAGACAATTGACGGCACTCCTATGTTTGTCGGCTATCAAGGCACTCTTTTGTCCACCGATCTTTTCTGTTCTAGTTATTTCCCATGTTCTCTAGCTTACCATTCAGCTTCTCCCGGTGTGTCAGCTTACCAATCTCAACTGTAGGGTTGGTTTTGTCAGCTGTTAGTGTACTCTTTTGTCCACTGATTTTTTTTGTTCTAGCTGTTTCCCATGTTCCCCAGCTTATCATGCAGCTTCTGTGCGTCAGATTACCGATCTCATCTGTAGGGTTGGTTTTAACTTTCACTCATGTTTCGTCTAGGACCGATAGACAGTGACGATACTTGGGACTGGCCGGTGCCGTAGGGATCGTCAGGGTCTCTACATCCTTGACCGCCTCCACCTTCCGTCCACTTCAGTTGCTCCTATGACCTCTACGTCTACCTCCACTGCCACTGTTGCCATCATCTCTGGATTTTTTGCGTAGTGGCATCATCGTCTAGGTCACTTGTGTGAGTCTCGTTTTTCTTCATTAGTTTGTCAGGGAGTTCTTGGACGTGTTACTATTGACACGACCATGTTTTGTCAGGGCTATAAGATGGGCAAGCAGCTACAAATTTCTTATCATTTTAGTGAGTCTTTGTCTTCTCGTCCTTTTGACTTAGTTCATTCAGATGTATGGGGATCTGCGCCTATTATCTCTAAAGGCGGGCATAAATTTTATGTGATCTTTATGGATGATTATTCCCATTTTACATGAATTTTCCCTATATCTAATCGTGGTCAGTTTCTTGCGATCTATCATAGCTTTACAACGATGGTTCATACTCAGTTTGATTCTTCCATCCGTACTTTTCGCTATGATTCTGCTGGCGAGTACTGTTCTGGCACTTTTAGACAGTTTCTTTCTGAGTAGTGCACGTTTTACCAATCTTACTGTCCTATTGCTCATACTCGGAATGGGGTTGTTGAGCGCAAACATACGCAAATATCGTCATCTGATTGAGATTGCCCGTACTCTTCTCCTTGCCTCTCACGTTCCACATAGTTCTGGGCTGAGGTTGTTTCTACGACTGTATATATCATCAATATGCAACTTTCCACTGCTCTTAAGGGTGTCAGTCCTATAGAGCATCTCTACTCTCGAGCCCCCAGTACACTCACCTTCATGTTTTTGCTATACTTGTTTTGTTCTGCTACTGCCTCGTGAACGCACCAAACTATCGACTCAGTCAGTTGAGTGTGTGTTTTTTTTGTTATAGTTTTGAGCATAAGGTTTATCGTTGTTATGATCCTTCTGCTCGACAGATCAGGATATCACGAGACATTGTCTTTGACGAATCTTGACCTTTCTTCTATTGAGATTCGTCTCCTTGTCATGTTTCCACCGTTGAGTCGATTTCATAGTTGTCTCTTTCTGATTCTTCACCCATTTCTCCACTATCATAGTCTTCCCTTAGTCTATCTCCAGTGGTTCCTTTTGTACCTCTGCCTCCGGTGCTGCCTCCTGCAACACCGTCTCTTGTTCCTACAGCACCACCATCTCGTTTCTCTAGTATTCATTACCCCAGGTGTACTCGTCCTTCACCAGTCTCCTCTCTTGGTATCTTGCCGATACCCACATCTGATCCTCTTGATGATGCTCCTTGTTCCGTCCTTCGTAACTAGACATCCCTTCGACCCCCTGATCGTCTTGGATTTGCTCCGATAACTCGTGATCTCTCTGTTACTGAGCCTAGTTATTATCGTGGGGTTGTTACTCATTCTGAATGGCAGCTCGCTATAGCAGAGGAGCTTGATGTTCTTCGACGTAAGGAGACTTGGGATATTGTACCGACACCTGTGCATGCTCATCCTATCACGTGCAAGTGGGTATACAATACTAAGACCCAGTCTGATGGTATTATTGAGCGCTACAAGGTTCGTCTTTTGGCTCATGGCTTTCAGCAGGAGTACGGTCGTGACTACGATGAAACCTTTGCCCTTGTTACCTATATGATCACTGTTCGCATTCTTGTTGTAGTTGCTTCTGTTCGCTGGTGGTTTATCTTTTAGATGGATGTTAAGAATGTCTTTCTTAATGGTGTTTTGCATAAAAGGGTCTATATGCAGTCATCACCGGGTTTTTTCCCGATGGGCACGTCTGTCATCTTCATCTCTTTATGGCCCCAAATAGGCTCATCGTGCATAGTTTGCGTGTTTTACTTCAGTGATTAATGCTGTCACTATCAGTTTCTACAACCCTACTCTTTTTGTTCATCTCATCTCGGGGTATGACACTGTTTCTTCTATATATTGATGATATGCTCATCACTAGTAATAATTCCCCATTCATCACGTATGTGAAGAAGCATCTCAGTAAGCAGTTTTTTATGACTGATCTTGGTTCTCTTACGTACTAACTTGGGATTGAGGTCTCTTCCATGCCTAAGGGCTACTACCTCTCCCGACAGAAGTATGTCCAGGATCTTCTTGATCGGTCTGGTCTGACTAACACTCGCACTGCTGAGACTCCCATGAAGCTATCTCTACAGCTTCGTGCCACTGATGGTGATATTTTTGAGGGTCCTATTCGATATCGTCATCTTGTTGGGAGTTTGGTGTATCTTATAATCACTCATCCTAATATTGTTTATGCTGCTTATATCTTGAGTCAGTTCATAGCTCGTCCTACCCATCTTCACTACAGTCACATTCTTCGTGTTCTTCGCTACTTGCGTGGAACTATCTCTCGTCGTTTGTTTTTCCCTAGCTCTACCCGCTCTGACTTGAGCGTACTCGATGCGACCTGAGCTAGTGATCCTTCTGATCGTCGTTCTCTTTCTGCTTACTGTGTTTTTTTGGCTCCTCCCTGATTGTCTGGAAGGCTAAGAAGCAGACTGCAATTTATCGTTCGAGTGCAGAGGCTGGGTTGAGAGCTATGACAGTAGTGACAGCAGAGGTTACTTGATTGAGGTGGCTACTTGCAGAGTTTGGAGTGGCTGCGGTAGGATCTATGACTCTTTTGTCTGACAGTACAGATGCTATCAGTATTGCTCAGAACCCAGTGAAGCATGAGCTCGCCAAACATATTGGTGCTTCATACACTCGTTCACATGTGCAGGAGGGAGTACTTGATTTATAGTTTGTGTCCTCAAACTTATAAAATATTGACTTCTTCACGAAGCAATAGACTAGGGTACACCATTTGTTTTCTCTCCAAACTCAGTATATATGATTCACTATGAGTTTGAAGAGCGATGTTAGAATAGGAATTCTTTTGTATTTTCTTATATAACTTTTGTATTTTCTTATATTTGTATGTCATATTTCCTTCTAATATTTCTTTGTAATTTATATCTATATTGTCTATTAGCCTCATGAATATATACACAATGTTCGTAACAAATTCAACTTATGTACCACAATGCTTATAGTTTATCGTTATGTACCCCAAGACTTCAAATCTGCAAAAGGAAATTGTGAAAATTCCAAAAGCCAGAAAAACCACCTGAATTTCACGTAGAAACCGGAACCGGGCCCCTCCGATTTGAGCCCGGTTCCAGTTACTCGAACCCTGGTTGGTACTGTATATTATTTTATTGGATCAACGTTGTATATGCAATTTTGGGTAAACTCATGCTGAATTGAAGTTCTGTTGAAAGCTTACAGAATTCAAACAAACTAGTCAACAACAAATGTGAAGTATGAAGTATGAAAGTAATAGAGGGCGTAACTAGCGTTTGGATGTACGGATCGAGCGATAGCGCTGTACGCATCGGTTGCAACATCTCAACAAATCGTGCAACAGAAAATATTACCGCAACAACAAAAATTACGATTCGACCGTTACATGTAACACATTCACCCCTAAGAATCTCCAACGTCTCAAATCATCTGATGCAACAAAAAATCCTATAACAGCAGCATGCAACATTTTTTAGGGCACATGCAAAAAAACATCTGCAACAATTTTTTAAATGGGTCGCAACATCTCCGTGAACAGTATGCAACATTTGTTTCAACGGACCGTAATTTTTTTTCACGGTCGTAACATATCAAAGAACAGTATGCAACATTTTTTATTTGAGTCGCAACATATCAAAAAAGCGGAAATGAGTACTCACCCAGTAGCATCTCATGGAAAATCAGGCCGGGGCCAGGGAGGCGCAGACACAGCCGAGGGCCGGGCGAGGGCGGCGTCGGTAGCTGGAGGTCACACCGGCCAGGAGAAGCGGCGCGCCGGCAGGAGTAGGTTGGGAGCCGAAGGAGAGAAAGCCAAGTACCAAGAGGAGGTGGCGCCGTGGAGCTCCCTTCGGCTAGAGCAGCTTCACCAGAGAAGAAATGGAGATGGGGATTAGAGAGAAGAAGCAAGGCAAGGAAAAGCAACGCAAATAAATGAAGCTGGAAGCTCATTCGGCCATGAGAAGAAATGGAGAGGAAAGCAGTGGGGATAAAGGGGAACAAAGGAGCAAGGATAAGAATGTGTGGCTGTGAGAGCGTGGGGGAAAGAGAGTGAAGGCGTTGTTCCACCGGACGTCTGACACGTATCATTTCCCAAGTAATACATGTAACTTTACCATAAGTTGTTGCAGTGATACAGCTATCAAACAATTTTGATAACTCAAAGGGTGCATCAGTACTTATAACCAGGGTAAATTTTAAGGGGGGTGGTCGATAAGGTCAGTTTGGCCGAAAGTTGAAAATTTTGGCCAAATTTTTCTTTTTGCTTTTTGAACTTTTCAATTTTTAAATTTTAAAAAATCAAATGCGAACAAATTCAAGCAAATTCATTTTTTTGTGACAAAATTCACCCAAACCGAAAATTTCGGGGCCGGTCTATGGTTCTACCGGGGGTGACCAATAGAACGGGTATGACCGATTTTCGGCCGAAATAAAAATCCCTACTTATATCTTGTTTGATAACTACAGTTCAATATGCAAGAAATCCAGTGGTAGGCGCCCCACTGTTGACGCCATTCAATATTTGTGTTTTACAACTGCACCATAAAATACAACAAAACTACCAACGGAGAAGACAACTCATCGTCTCAAATAAAATAAAATGTTTGGTCATAATTCCCATGTACTGTAATATAAGTAAATGGCGTCAACAACTCAACATGGTGATGCTTGCAAAAGGTCTTACCCACTGGCAAGAATTTCACCAGAAAATAGTAGATAACTCGAAAGTAGAAACAGAACTGGGAAGCACAAACTCCATAAACTTCTAAACTCAACACCTTGTTATACCTAAACCAAACCCATATTTGATTTGCAACGGGAAGAACTGTTACATACATAAGTACATCCTATAGCGGATGAGCCTGGGAGCATTACAAATTTACAATATGAAGGATTCACAACTTACAAGTTAATCAGTGCTTTGCATGTTGCCCTTAGTGCCTTGAATATGTGAACAGATCAGGGATGTTGACAATATGAAGGATTCACAACTTACAAGTTAATCAGTGCTTTGCATGTTGCCCTTAGTGCCTTGAATATGTGAACAGATCAGGGATGTTGACCGGTAAGGCTCATACCTGTGCTTCACGCAAGCTGGAGCATCACTGTTCGGGCACTTTTCTGATGGCAATCTGAGAAAAAAGTGTCCCGCCTCCCATTAGCGTGTGAGCACTGCAATGAAAAAAGGGAAGTTAAAACCAACAAAATCAGCAAAGTCCAAACACAAATAAAGTATAATGGGCCACGTTTAAAAGGTTACCCCTAGGGATAGCAACCGCATAAGGTGGTGATTGGTTCCCTATCCCAAAACTAAATAGATGATTGGAACGATTTCCAAAGCAGATCATAATGGCAGAGGTGAACAGTACACCGTGCAATTACCTTGCTACTATCTACAGTTTTTTACAGTACCAAACAGATATAGAATGGCACAGTGCCATTATGTTTCAAGGGAAGAGGACCTGAACCCGACAATTTCATCATTTCTCTCATCCCAAGCACGAACAGAAACTCATTGAGGACAAGGTTTTGAATCACACTTCATACCACTGGCCAGTTTCCCAAAGATAAATCCCAATTTGAAAACTGTCTTTTTGTTATTCAGTTTGAATTTCAGATCGTAATTCAATTCAGATTTGAATGAATATCTAGTTCTGGCTAGTAACCAGCTGGGAATTTTTTTAATCCAAATTGGTAAACTGTCTAGTTTTTTCATGGTTCCTAGCAGTAATACACGTGTGCTCTTCGGATATTTAGTGGGAATCCACAAAGCATTCTCGTTCACATTATCACATACTCACTTGGAGAAAGTCCCATCAGTAAATTGGCACACAGGAAAGTCACCACCTCTGGCTACCCATCTCAATTCTTATCAACGCAATGATCATTTCAGTGTGTAATGTTTTCTTGGAATAAAATATGTAACTGACAGTCAAACAAAACAAATATGTGCATTACATGCACATATGATACAATGATGAAAATATAAACTTTGTATCTTCACTATTATAAAAGAATGACTTAGTGGTGATGGTGAGTCTGTCATGTACCTCTCCACTTCTTGAGTTGGTGGCATAGTTACCAGATTCACGGTTCGTTGTGTTCGCGATTCTGGTTCGAGGTTTGCAATATGCCACTTCACAAAAATAGGATTCATCAGGAGGCATACCTCTTTGGTTCGCGAATCGGAGATGGGGTTTGCGAACCCAACGTTTCTGGTACGCCAATTCTAGTGTGCACCATATTTTCTCTCTAGATAGTAGAAAATACTAAGCAGACCACAAAGTTTTATATGCAAAAGATCCTTACAAAGCTGTAGGAAAAAAAAGGAAAAGGAAAACTCAATGGGTAATGTCCACACCCCACAGCCCACATGGCCCATCCTTCCCTGGCTCCTGCCCTTGGAAAACCTTGACAGCCACGCAGCCGCCTCCCATCTATCTCCCTCCCTCTCAATCTATCTACTGCGACTCTGCACCCCCCCCATGAAGCTCCTACCTCTCATGCTCGCCGCAAGAAGATGGAGTACGAGAGAGTTCGCAACCGAACAGAGCCTTCGACTTGGCTACAAGTAGTGACGGCAATGGCTTTGGCGAGCAGCAACAACCACGCCTTCGGCGAGCAATGAAGAAGATGAGCGAAAGCGGCGGCAATAGCAACGATGGGAAGAAACAGATGTCGCTAAGGCTAGCTTTCTCTCTCCCCTTCATCTCCTCACCACCTCGATTTCATGGGTTCACCACTTTTTGACGAACCAGATCGCGTTCCGCAACGAATCAAATCACATACGAACCCCGAATCAAATTGCGCGATCCAGATCGGGGTTTGAAGATGGTTGCCGCGAATCTGATAACTATGGTTGGTGGGATATTTTGTAGATAAATATGTGTATATGCAGGGCCGTTCCTGAAGGAGGGTTGGCCGGGACAACCGCCCAGGGCCCACCAGAGCCAAGGGCCCCCGATCCTGATACATCATACTACATATACGTATATGTATAATTGTATATCCAGTATAAGCTCTATTGCTCTGTATGACTGTATAACTACTAACTAGATTGAGACATTGAGCTAGCCGGGAGCCCAGGACATGGACCTAAATTATTTAATCGGCAACTAAGGCCCACCCAACTAGTATCAATGACTTTGCATCTAGAAATGTTAGAAGAAACTGCTTTCTATGAGTAGTTTGTATCTTTTCGATGTATTGAATAGCTTTGCAGTTGATATAAAAAAATAGCATTATATATTTATGTTAGAATAAAGGGTCTCCCATTTTGTCTCGCCCCAAGCCTCCAAAATGCCAGGAACAGCTATGTATGTTATTTGAAAGATCTTTTGTGGATAATTAAATTATCTGTGCATGTGGCTTGTTTATAGGATGAAAATTATATATGCAACTTTCATATGTAGGAATAATTACCTTTTTAAAGTAAGAATAATTACCTTATACATATTAATTTTCCAAATTTAGAACTTATATTATGTTTATTGGCTAGTAACAAGAAACTTATTGGATAGATAAGGAAAAGTAAAATAATTTTAAGGTATATTAGTTCTTGGATTATTGGGACAGGCAAAGTAAAAAATTGGAATTTTCTCAGTTATTTCTGGATAACTGCAGCTGGCAAAGCAGCATAAGTTGTTTGAATTAGATTAGAGTGTCACTGACACAAGATAACTCTGGTTTTCAAGTGTGACAAAATGGAGGTCACTGTTACTCGATGCATCCCTTACTTCCTCTAGTTCATACGAAGCAATATATACATACTGAAGCAATAACTATATTTCCAATCAGAATAACTCTAAAATGTAGGTAGACATAGTATGATAGATCATTTAAGCACCAGCATGTGAAACATGAAATCATGTACAAGAAATAGATAATATTATGGAGTATGTTAAATATGACAAAAAAATATTTTGCGCGGGTTACTAGCAATTTGAGGATTGGAATAGGCCGTATGCTAGAAACTTGAGAAAAGGTACTCACGCGTTAATATGAGAGCAGCATCAAGTAAGATATCATAAAGTGTACACAGAAACTTGAGAAAAGGCACTCACATGTTAATATGATAGCAGCATCAAGATATCATAAAGTGTACACGTAATAAAGTTTCCTCTCCTGCTGAAGATGCACAAAAACATATTCTCAGATCCTCGTACTCCTACTGATCACCCTTTCAAGTATGCATAGTTCCATCAAGCAACCTAATGGCTCCCTTCTTTATCAAGCTCTTATTCACGACTCCTCTAGAGCACAATTCACCCAGCAATTCCCGTGCCTCCTTGACCAAGCCCTCATAAGCCAAGCCTTCAATTAATATAGTGTAAGTTGATTCATTCGGCATACAGCCATTCAATATCATGTAAGTAAACAGATGGATAGCATTGTATGTTTCACGCCTTTTGCAAAGCCCAAGAAGTATCGCATTGTACAGCACCGTGTTGGCCCTTATGCCCATATCTTGCACTTTACAAAATCCTTTAATTGCCTCTTCAATTCTATCTTCTCTACAAAGACCAGAAGCAATCGTCGAATAAGTGATTATATCCGGTTGGAGCCCTTTGCTGACCATCTCATTCAGCAGCTCTAGTGCTTCCTCTGTCTTGCCAGCCTTAGTTAGGCCATCGATGACCGTGTTGTAACTAATCAAGACGGGATTGCAGCCCTTGTCCTTGAGTTGATGAAGCAATTCAACAGCGACGTCAACCTCCCCACTGCGGCAGAGTGCAGTAAGCAGAGTGTTGTATGAAACGATGTCCGGGTAACAGCCCCTGGACACCATTAACTCCACAAACGCCATCGCTTTATCCATCTTCTTTTGCTTGCAAAATGCATGAAGAAGCGGGTTGTAACTCAACGAATTAGGTGTGCACCCGTACTTGGGGATCTGCTCAAGAACTTCCATCGCGGGCTCAACCAATCCTCTCCGGCACAAGAAACTGATGAGCATATTGAACGTTACCACGTTTGGGGGACAACCCTTCTGGCCCATCTCAGCCATGAGCTCCTCGGCGTCCTCCCACCGCTCTGCAGTACACAAGCCCTTCAGCACGATGTTGTAGCTGACGGTGTTCGGCTCGCACCCGTTCGCCGGCAGGCTCTTCAAGAACTCGATGGCATCGTCAACCCGGCCTTCTTGGCAGATGCCGTTCACGACGACGTTATAGGTGACGATGTCCGGGGCGCACCCCTTGGCGCGCATCTCGTCGAGAAGCTTCATGGCCTGCTTGTACCCGCTCCTCTTGCACGTGGCCTCCAGCAGGATGGTATAGGTGACCACGTCCGGCACGCAGCCGCGGCGGAGCATATCGTCGAGCATCGCGAGGGCGTTCCCGGTCCGGCCGCGGCCGCATAGGCCCCGGATGAGCGTGTTGTAGGTGTACGCGTCGGGGTCCACGGGCATGCCCGCGACGAGCCGTCGCGCGGCGTCGAGCTGCCCCGCGCCGCAGTACCCGGATACCATGGCGTTGTACGCCATGACGTCGGGCTCGCAGGCGGCCAGCACGCGCTGGGCCTCCGCGGTGCGCCCGGACGCGCAGAGCTTCTTGATGAGCGCGGCGCAGGGCCCCGCGGGGGAGGGGTCTATGCCCGCCACGGACTCAACGAGGCGGAGGGCCTCGTCGAGCTCGCAGCGTCGGACGAGACCGCGGAGGCGGTCATTGGAGGAGGCGCGGTGGGAGGCGGCGTTGGGGGCCGCGGCGACGCCGGCGGGGGCGAGGTGGAGGCGGGGCCTGGTGGCGGGGGGTTTGGGCGTGGGGAGGGAAGGGTAGGCGTGGGAGGAGGCGAAGGTGAGGAGGGCGGACATGGCGGGAGGCGGCGCTGCAGGCGGGGCCGCGGCCATCGGGGCTCGGGGTCGTGGCGCAGCGCAGCGGCGACGATAAGGTGACTGCAGCGATGGAGAGCTCGGAGACTTTGGGCTCTGCAGTGGGTGTAGGCCACTTGTTTGCTCTCTTGGCCTTATTGGACAGGGGCAAGTGGGCTTCGATTGTGATGCATTTTTTGTTTGCTGGGCTAAATCAGATGAGAATGTTGCGAGTGTCTCACGCTGAATGGTGCCCACTTACTACGAATGTGAATGTGTTTGGACTCAAACAAGTTTTCATACCTAAACGACGGACCTGAAAGTGACATCATTTCTGTTTTCTTAGAAATTGTTATTTAGGACTATCTAAAAATCATTTCACAAAAAAAAACTTCTATAAATTAGTCAAAATTCGAGCGATTGGATCCAGATCACGTGGACCCTACAGATTTAACCCGATTGAAATACCCGCCAGAGCCATCGTCACCGCCATCGTCAATCTGGGAGCATCGATCCAACGCTATCATGCTATCTTTTTCTGGTTATTTAGGCGCAGCCAGCTACAATGCTAGCATGCTACATACTACATACCTCGAGTCCATATTGCCACCATAGGATTTGGATTCTCTACATTGCTACAAATTGTACTATGAATAGTTTTTGTGATATATTAATAGTGTTCTGCTGTAATACTATAGTAACAGTGGAAAAAGTAACATAGTAATTTTACCGTTGCAAAAACATTGTAGCAACTATACTCGGAATTCGATTATCGATCAGACAAACGGAGATCACTGCTAATATTTACACACTGTAGCATCGCTGCAGAGTGTTTTAGGGCAGAGGATCCCTCCCCCACCACTACGGGTTTGCTGTCACGAGCTCTTGCGTCTCTTTGCAGCTCCCTCGTCATAAGTTATCTGGGTGTTGGAAGTTGAGGCCAAATCGCCATCAGGCCAGGGCAGTCACCAGCTCAGCACCAGCCAGCCGTTTCCCAGCGCTGCGGCACCCCACACGTTCACAAGATGAAAAACCGAACACGCGTCGAGGCGTTGAGCTCAGAGCTTCTTTGCCTTTGTTTTCCCTCCATCCTCTGGCGCCCCCAGCCCCCGTCCCCGTCCCCGTCCCCGTCCCGCGAATCCGAGCTCCAGTTCACCAATCCATGCCTCCTCGTCTCCTCTCCCATGGCGCCGCGAGGCCCTTCCCCTGACCCCGCCCCGCGCCTCCGAGCCATAACGCTCGTCGTCACCCTCCTCCTCCTCCTCCTCCTCTCTTCCCCCTCCCTCTCCGACGCCGCCGCAGCCTCCCCCTCGCCGTCCCCGGCTCCCGCGCCGCTCCGCTCGCCGCCGCGGCAGGTCGCGTCGGCCTCCGACCCCCGCGCCGTTCCTCCCCCGCCGTCGCGACACCGCCGTGCGCACCGTCGCGGCCCGCCCCCTCCGCCGAAGCCGAAGAGGCAGCTCAACTTCGGCGAGAGGCTCGGGATCGCGCTCGCCGGCGTGGCCGTCGCAATGCAGCTGGTCCTCGGCGCGTTCCTGGCGGTGCGCGCGCGGCAGCTTCGGCGGCCCGAAGCGGGGAAGGCCGAGGGGGAGGCGGCGTCCTCCTCCTCCGCGCCCCCAGCGTGATCGATCGGCTCGTAGGGCGGCCGGGAGATCGGGAGATAGTTCGAGCTCGCCTTGCCAGGTCCGCGGTGATCTGATGGGGACGTGCCGGCTGCGTCGGTTGAGCTGTACACTACAGCCTGCTTTGCTTCTGTTTAATTTGCGCGTTGCGTGACATATGCGTGTTTCTTTTCGTGCTTCGTGTGAGTGATATACTGATATGAGCGCAATGAAATGAAATGGTGATCGCTTCATAAAATTATATTGTACTCGGAGGCGGAGCCTAATAGACCTTGCCCGGTGTTACAGGACACCTGTCCAAATTTTTCTTATAAGGATCAGTCTACGTATATATATATGCCATGTGTGCATCGCCCAGCTCAAAATTCGTGCACCCGGCGGGCCCGTAAACCAAGCAACCAGCAACCCACTCCCAATCTCCTAGCACTCCAAAACTCCAGGCGGCCCACGTCGACAGCCGAGTAACCAACGGCGCATGCCGCCCAAAAAACGGAGGGAATAGACGAGTAGCCGGATGAGATAGACGCATATCGCTCTAGCGTCAGCGTCGCAACTCGCGTGCGGCGTGCATGACAGTGTGACTGCCTCACATCTTAGCCCTCTCCCGTGTTGGTCTCGCCCCGCGCGGCTTTTTTGGGTGAGTTGGTGTCTCTCTCTATATATACGTACCTTCGGTGTCTTGTCTGAATTGCCCTCACCTTATCCTCTCCTCTCTCCGTGAGTGTTGTTTGGCTGGTTAAGAGGCATGGACCACTAGTCCACAGGGCACTGTATTTTGGATCTTCTACGACTAAGGTAAGTCGAAAAAGTGAGCGTTGGATTCTTCTACTGCTGAATGATGAAGCCCACCTTAGTGAGAGGACGCCGACTGGCTCTTGGACGATCTGAGAACCTCGATGAGCTTCACGCTACCTGACGGCATTACTTCTTTCCTCTTACTCCATTTTATTGATCTTGATTTGCTCTCGGTCTTTTGACTTTTGTTTACAAAGAAATGGAATGGTGGCAGGGCTTTAGGTTGGCGGGGGATGGCTCTACTCACTAGCAATACACGGAAAATTGGATGCAATTGTTTTAGGCTAACAAGCATGCAAGTTCCTTTTGTAATTTAATCACGTTTGAAAATTTTATTTTGCTTGGAGGTAAGGAAATCTTGTAATTAACTCAGTGCTTGTATTAATGTTTTATTTTTGCTTTAGAAGCCCCCTTGTAAAATATGATGATGAAATCTTGTATTTTACTGTTTTACCATGTGTTCTTAGTTAGTTTGCAAATTACTGCTTATCGCGGTTTGGATGAATTTAAGTTTCAGGGTTCTTTCAACTTCTTAGCGGGCACTGTAGCAGTACGACAAGTTCTATTGCGGGCTCTACATTCTAATCCGCCTATTTGGGGCCGCTTCGTTGATTTGGTGGCGTTCATGCCCCGCTACCGCGACTGCCATCGCTTTTGCGGGTGCTACGAACGCTGTGTTAGTACCTTGATCAGAAGTCCCATCAGTAGTACTCCTGTTTTGTTTCGCCAACAAGCCTAGTCATGTCATTTTATATATATAGTTGCTGGGTTGCACAATATATATCACGTATGATGTTCATGGGAGAGAACAGGCGCCTCCTCTCTCAATGAAGTAAATGTCTACTGTCAAGTGATTCTGGCAAGTAGGACATTATACTCTACGATATTACTACTGGGGGATGGCTTGGAATCATTCAAAATATTTCTGGCAAGTAAAGATGTAGTTGGTAGCAGTGGAATGTTAATAATCCTGGGAGTCTGGTTGATAAACACTAGCAACTGAACCTTTTCGGGGAGCCAAAATAGGGGGGAAGAACTTTTTGGCTTTTGGGGTTAGTAACAGGTTGCATGGAATGTTGGCAGGGGTTTAAGAGAGCTTGAAGAAGTCTTGCGAGTGATGCTTTGCCAACCTTATGTGCATCAAACCATTCAAATGTCAAGTAGTATTACTGGTTTTGGTACATTTGGTAGATGTTAGCAAGTTCTCCCATCCTGTTTCAGGTACCATGCCTAGACGGAGTGAACTTTTCCCTGATTCGGATTCTGTGCTCCAAACAGGGCCTTAAAAGAAGGGAAGAATGGTCAAAAATGCCAGCCATTCTATGCCTGGCAATCGTCCGTCCGAGACTCCGAGGTAAAATCGCAGGTGACGGTAAGTGAAGAAAATGCAGAGCATGGTCATGGACCCTTTGGGGAATTTCCAGTCAAGCTAAGATCAACTCAAGCTAACCGGAACAATTACTTCCAAGAAATATCAGTAGCTATTGCGGATGCAACCAGTGGCGGATGCAGGATTGAAATTTAGGTTAGACGGAATAAAATAATACTGTTATCCGATAACAAAGCAAGACATATATAATACACGTTGCAATCACTCTAAACAGAGTATATGACACTAAATTGATCTCAAAACTACAATCCGCATCATGTGGACATACAAAGATAGGACAAATGTAGAAAATGTACCTCATCAATGAAGTTTACAGAATAATTTGTCACCAAAATACTAAATTAATGAATTACTAGTAATAACCTGTCAAAAGTAGATGGACAGTGAGTATTCAGATTAATCCATCATAAATCATTAAAAAATTATCAAAAATAACAGACATAAAGACATACCATTAAAGTACTAATTACGTCTAGGAGGCCGAGGCAATTTCATTCTCCGAGATTTAATGGATTGAAATTGTTTCTTAATTTTATCATGATCAAGTCCTTTAAATATCTCCCGCTCGATGTAGCATACCATCAAGTCATTGAGCCACTCATCGGATAGTCTATTGCGCAAATCAGTTTTAATAATATTTATGGCCGAAAAGACTCTTTCAACCGATGCTGTTGCCACCGGTAGGAGCAATGCTAATTCAATGAGGCGGTAGACCAATGGAAAAACAATATGTCTTTCTGTTTCAACCATTTTGATGGTCAAACTTGCAAAATCATGACAAGTAATGAAATCATCAATTCTTCGGACATGAAGAATGAAGGTTTCAAGTTGATCCCTTATAGTTGCACGATCAGCAATGGTGAAATCCGTATCATAGATCTCCGCAAGTCTAGCAATCTTATCCATATCAAACTTAGAGAATGAGTCTCTTGGATCAAGACAAGAAAAGCAAACAAGCAACTCCGAAGATACCTCATTGAAGCGATGATCCATCTCGTATTAATAGCATCAACAAAGAACAAAGAAAGTATCAATACGATAATGGTGATCTTGAGTGGTGTCACCCCATCTAGCCTTGATCGGCCCCATCTTGGTATCGCTTCATCCATATTCGATCTTGGAATCTTGTTTGCATCACAAAATATTTTGACTTCGCAAATAGAGGCTCCCAACCATGGTTCCTCAAGGCGATCAAACGTGCTTTCACATCAACAAGCAATGACATGGCTCGAATAATATTTTGATCCTTCCTTTGCAATACAAGAGATAACTCATTTGTAATGCGAAATACTTTCAACATCATCTTCATAATGAACACAAAGTTAAAACTCTCCATATCTTGCATCAATCCTGCGCTTTGGACACAGTTGACGCCATCTTCATGCACAAATTTCAAGACCTCCACCACCGCCTCCCACATTGACTCAATGCGGACTAAAGTTGTGTAATGAGAGCCCCATCTAGTATCTCCGTGTCTAGCCAAGGCAGTGTCTTGATGCTTCCTCTTCTGTAAAGATCTCACCACTCTCCAACCTATCCAAAATATTCTTACGATGCTTCTCGGTCAATACATCCCTTCTCTTGCAAGACGCACTAGTTGTGGTCACAATCAAAGTCACATAGTTGAAAAATCCTAATAGATGAACAACAACTTGTGATAAACAACAACTACCAAGCTGCGGTGGTGGGCAAAGCAATGGACATAGAAAGCACACGGGTTGATGTCACGAATCTGTCTTTGAAGACCATTGAATTCACCTCTCATATTGGAAGCTCCATCGTATCCCTGTCCTCGTATTCTAGCAATAGGTAAATTATGCTTACCAAGCAAAGTAACCAAAGCTCCCTTCAATGCATCTGCAGCTTGTATCTTTGACATGTTCAAGACCCAAAATCTTTCGATGACTTTCCTTTGTTGTTCACAAACCTGCAGGAATCATGATACAACTAGTTGAGATACATGGTACAATTAGTTGAGATAAAAATTGAATACATAATTAATAACTAACCTTACAATCACGGCCATTTGCTCTTTGATTGATATATCACGAGATTCATCGATAAGAATGGAGAAAAGACTACCTCCAATCTCATCCAAAATCACCTTGGTGATCATATGTGCACAACATCTTACAAGATCCTTTTGAATCGTTGCTGAACACATTTGGGCATTTAATGGACATAACTCCTCAAATGCAACCCTCACTTCTTCCTTCATTTCTTTGTACCAATCAATCAACTCTAGAAAATTGCCTTTGTTTATGGATGAAGAAGATTCGTTATGTCCACGGAATGAGTGACCTTGCATTAATAGATATCTTGCACAATTTAAAGAAGCAGTCAAACGGGTTTCATATTTTATTTCAGAATCTTTGCTGTGAGACTCATCTTATGAGATACTATTAACCCCACCAACATGAAGAGGTAGTGATGCATATGCATTCTTCCAGTTATTGTACCCTAATTTAGTGAAGACATCATGACTAAATTTTTCATCTAAGGGTTGCTGCCTAAAAAGAAAGCAATAGAAGCAATAAAACAGCATCCTTCTCTACACTATATTCCAACCAGTCGTGCCTCTTAAACCATGTTTCACGAAAGCACCTAAAACCCTTTCCATATTGTTTGCGAGGAAAATTGTGACCAAAAGGTTGAGTCGGACCCTTCAACAAATAAGCTCTTCTCACTTGATCTCTAATATCCGGATGGAATTCCTCAATTGGTATACGAAGTGCTGGATCGGCAACAATATGAACATCCGGGTTAAAATCCTTAATACCTTCAGTTTCTTCCTGCGGTTCTGGTTGTTGTGCTATTTGTGCATCTTCAATATTGACAGTTTCAACCGGTAGTATTTGCTCTTCCGTAGCTACCACAGCATTCCTGCTTGCACCGGTTCTTGGGGTCGACCCACTCGACGACGACGTAATGGTAAAATAGCTCTTCAAATCTGAAAGATCAAATTCACACATCATCATATTAATTCATCAATAATCACCATGGGTATCACACATGATACATCACAAATTCACAGTATTCACCAATCACCATTCAGACATTCACAATCCAATTATTACCTTTTCCTTTCGACTTAGAAGGAGTCATCTTGAATCTTGATTTTTATTTTCTACCCTTAGCATTCACAAAACAAAGATTTCAATTCTTTAGTCCGGCCGGCACTCTGGCTGGCCAGGCAAGTAGGCAACCACGCCCACGCGGAGCCACGCACTGACAAAGTCACAAACCCACCACGGCACCACCTCAGCCGGTCGGCCCCTTTCCCCCTTCTACTCACCCCCCGACACGGCGACACCCCCGGCCCCCCTAGCCCCCTCGGCCCTCACAGCTCACTGCCTCACTTCTATCCTCACTTCCTCAGTCTTCACGCCTGCCTCCCCACCCCTCACGGCTCACGCCTCATTTCTCCTCACGGCTCACGCCTCCGCCGCCACGAGCTCACTGCTCACGGTTCCTCCTCGGCTCCTCCCTTCTGCTCTCGGTTCGGCGGTTCCCCGCGCGACTGGTGCTCAGTGGTGGTGGAGCTCCTCCCGGCGCCGCCCGGCCGGCGTCGCGCGCTCTGGGCTCCGGCTCGGGTTGATCTGCTGAGGCTGGAGCTCCTCCGGTCCTCCCGATGCCGCCTGGCCAGATCTCACGGCCCCTCCTCCTTCGCTCCCTGGTTCCCGGCGCGGCTGGTGGAGCTCCTATCGACGCTGCCCGGCCGGCGCAAGGCTCTGGCTCTGGCTGGAGCCTGGAGGCCTGGAGCTCCTCCCGGCGCCGCGTGCTCTTGGCTCCGGCTAGAGCTCCTCCGGCTCTGGCTGGAGCTCCTCCTGGCGCCGCCTTCGGCCCGGACCGCCCGGTGCCGCGAGCTCCTGGCTAGGGTTCTTCAAACTTCAAAGGTTTGGATTTTTGCAATTTGGATTTTGGATTTGGGGAAGGGGAACCGGCCAACGGGGAAGATGTACAGGGAGATGTAGACCTTCTGAATCACTGAGTGTCTGAGTCTGAGCTGAGGATTTTTGCAATTTGGATTTTGGATTTGGGGAAGGGGAACCGGCCAACGGGGAAGATGTACAGGGAGATGTAGCTGGGCTGGGCATGGGCTGTAGGCCTTCTTCGGCAATCGGCAGGTGGCCTGCCGACTCCCGCCTCCTCCTCAACCGAACTACCGAAGCCTGGCCATCTGAATCACTGAGTCTGAGCTGAGGGTGAATCATCACGGGGGGGTCGTCGGTGTCGGCTACCTCGGGCCGCCGCCCAGCCTTGCCCGATTGCTGGAGCCACCCCTGGATGCAACTCCAGCAAATTTGATTCCAGCCTAGAACCAGAAAGACAGTTGAAACCATTAAAGAAAAACGAGCATGGCATCACATTCGCTGGCCTGAAATGAACGGATAGGCTCTCCACTTCCATTCATTTATGGCTCTTGGAACGAACCAAACCTGACGAGCCCTAGCTACTTGTACAGATCCACGCGACCTAACGCATCCCAACCTTTTCAGTTTTTGTTTCTTGCTGGATACCAACAAACTCGTTTCGTTTCTGAACGAGCGGCCGATGCGATGCGAGGGAGGTAAGTGGGGCGTAATTTTCTTGAGGACGTTGCTTCCGAAAAGGTCTCCACTCTCCAGTCTCCACAGTGAGGAGAGGTGATGTTGCTTTTCGTTGACACTTGAGGGCGGCGATGGCAATGGCTATTGCTCCCTGTCTCTTCTGGCTGGTCCCCTGCTTGGTGTTGATTTCAGTCGTCGCCAATGGCGGCATACCAGTTACCTCTGGAGCATATGCGTCCGAACTGTGTGGATTTCTTTTTTGGGAAATTATAGATCCGTAGTAGCAGGTCAAGAACGTGCATGCTTGTTCTGACTTCCGAGTTACCTTTCCCTTGGAAAAATTGATTCCCTGCCGCTCCAACATGTCAAGCTGAATGGTCTGTTTTGATACCACTGAAAGATCACTCCGTTGGCTTTTTTTTCTCAAAGGAATTGGGGTAATGCAATTTTAAGCCAAGCCAAGAAGAAGCATACTGCATGTACGTTTATTTTTTTGTCTGTACTTCAAAACCCGTGTCGTCAGCTGTCACTAAAACTCAGTACAGACGTAAGCACATCGAGAGCGTTTGCTGCAATCTTTGACTTGTAAAGATGGGCAGGGGGCATAAAGCGTCGAGGATCATGCATGGTCCAAACCACTCACAGTTAGCACAGCAGAAACATACGCTCCCAGTCCCAGCAAGTCAAGGAACCACCGGCATGAGTACTCTCTTTGCTGGGACACACCACAGGAGCACCGCACGCAAAGATCGCAAGTCAGAACTGCAACTCCTCATGCCTGCTCCGTTTGGGCCTGTGCATTTCAGTGACTCACTGGTTCGGCGCCATGAATGGCCGGACGCCTAGCTTGCTGATGAGATCGATCGGCAGGGAAAGCTTCCAAAGTGGATCGGTAATGGCGGGGGCCAACAGGCCAAGACCGAACCCGCAGGATGACGCGTGCGATGCTGCTAGGAGGCTAGGAGATAGGGGTAGACGCTAATACTCCCAAAGGTGAAGGCTCGCATGACGCAGTAGTAGTACTACCCTGAGGTTTGGCTGGTTTTTTTTTTTTTTGATTTAAGGGATGCTTATCTCCTCCGATTTCAAACAGTGAAATCAGCAAATAGGCAGTCCCGAGCCTCGAGTTCGGGTGGGCTGGGTGGCACACCGGCCACCCACGCCAACTGAGCAAAGCTCAGTCCCTTTAGAATATTGCCATTTGTGCGAGCGGTGTATATGTTACGCTGACGAGCGGGCTACATAAGCAGCATCGAAAAACTTTAGACCTTCCTGAAATACTAGGGGCGGAGTCGGGTTAAGATGCATTACTATTTCCTTTTGAAATTCTTTTCATTAGGGGGCCAAGGGCCTGAAATTATCGAAATTTTGGAAATTTGGTTATAATTTCGGTGAAACGTTCGAGCAGGCATTGAAATTTAACTGAATCTTGGACGAAATTTGTCTAAATTCAATTGTTGCCGATTTTTTTGAACAACACATATTTATTTCGGAGAATAACAAAAGATGATTCGTGTCCAATATGGATGAGGTGCTTTTACCGTAATGAAAGAGAATTAATTGAATTCACGCTGCTTGCCATATTCATGCAAGTTTTGTGGCGCCACACGTATTAAGGGTGTGTTGATTTGTCCATTCCCTGGCCCACCCCAAAGCTCCATTGACGACCAAAAAATCAGAACAAAAAGGCAAGAGAAAGGCTCCCAAGCCTAACCACCGAGAGAAGAGAGAAGAAAAGAAAAGAGGCCAGAGATAGAATGGGGGACGCGCCATGCAACGTCGAGCCGCGCCGCCACCGGCTGCTGTGGCGCGGCCTCGGCCGGCGCCGAAAGATCCCCATCGTCCGGCTCGGCGGCGGAGGCAGGGCCGGGGGCCTCCGTGGCCGCTTGCGCGGGCTCCTGCGGCGGCTCCGGCTGCGCTGGCTCCGGCGCGCCGTCTGCAGGCTGGCGGCGATCTACACGGAGGCGCTCGCGGCCCCGCCAGCGCCTCCCGGCGGGTCGTCGTGGATCGGCGTGGAGCCGTGCTTCGCCACGCCGTTCGTGCCCACCACCCGGCCGTTCTGGTGAAGCACCGCCGCCGGCGAGGCGGCGTCGCAACTCCCTAACGCCCCCAGCAAGTGACAAGAACTCTACCATCTACCGACATCAAGAAGTACAAACTCTGGTGTAACCGCCAAACAAGACTAGTGATAGACGATAGGCGTGGCCTTCGCATCATTTGCATGCAGAAGACTTCTTTATTCTTCTTCTTGTTATTCTTGCCCGTTTCTTTTCGAAGCAAAGAAAAAAATTAAGAGCAATGTGTTTTTTCCCTTCTAACCATCGGCCATCTTGATTAGATTCTTGTATTGACCGTGCTTGCCTCATATTCATATAATCTCAAATTCTCAATAGCGTGGCTGGTCTCAACTTTCTGCAATTAAGTTTACTTCATTCGATCAGGAAAAAAAACGAACAGAAGTCAAAAGAATTAGGCAGGGCAAAAACCAGAGGATGACGACAGAAGGATTGTAGAGTTCCAGTGTCATGTGTTCAGGCAAAAAAAGCTAGTGTGACTTAAAAAATCTAGTGACACAAATGAAACCAAATAATTGGGGTGGACCTTATCGATCTCCTGAGCATAAATGAGACATCTCTGCCTCGCATCGTAAAACGAGTATCTTCTTGCAAGATATGCTTATCGTAAAACGAGCATCTCACACTGCAAATTCTGTAGAAGAAGAGATACATCATGGAATACATCGGCAGCACACTCCATTGTAAAAAACATACTGTCCTCCGACATCCCAAGTTTTTCATCTGAAGAGGGGGGAAAACATCCCAAGTTTTTAAAGTAACAAACGTTGTTAGAACAAGAAATTGCCGAAGCACTCGAATTTCTGCAGTGTCTTTGTGAGCACGAATGAATGGGAATACATCCATTTACCAGGACAACGACATGGGTCTAAGTACCAGACCATTAGACCACAGGGTTACTGAGATAAGATACACTGTCCTGTATAATTCCATACCCTGTGCCTGATTCTACTCACAGCCACTTGAATGGTAATGTTATCCCATGTGTCACCACCACTCAATAGTGCCCAAGAAAGAACATGGTCTGTAAGCGGTGGTTTGACTCATTGATGGGGCAAGTGGCTTACTGAACTTGTTCATCATGCAGGCATTAGACATAATCAAATGTGCAATTGCCATAATGTCCTTGTGCGATCCGATAGCTTGGTTTCACCAAAATATCCTCTTGACTGCACAATCAACACTCAATTCACTTCCACTGAAAGCACCACATTCTTTTGAATGTGAGGAACATCGAAGAGCACAAGAATTTATAATGATAGGTACTAGGAAAATAAAGTAAACTCCGCACACGCAACCAGAGGATCACGACAGCATTGAAGGCAGGGGTGTACTAACCGTGCAGATCACATGTTCTTTGAAAACTGAAATGTACAGGGATCCTTTAGAACAGTCATGAAAATATGGAATCATTTGTTCCAAATTATAGATGAGACTGGAACCAGGAAATCGATCAATTAATCATTTTACAACTGCAAAGTACAAACTGCAATAGAAGCTTCCCAATGGCTCCTCGGGAGCTCTTAACAACACCATCAGGTTGCTACAGAAGAATTTGCGAGGTGAAAGCTTTCAATCCAACGCCAAACACAACACAATGGAATAAGGTTTCTGTTTCCATGTAGCAGAAGCTGCCAATAAAAAACTTGCGGCTTCAGTGGGAACAGCTACCTGTCAATGGGGCGCTAATCAAAGTCTAGGAACTCCATCCGTTTCCTCATTGTGCCCTTAAGATCTCTTGCCTCCCTTTCTGCTTTCTCAGCCTGAGTGGAGATACAAGGTAAGTTTTATTAGCGAATCTAAGGAAACAATAATCAGGAGCCACCGTCAAGCTTAAGCAAAGAAAATATATACAGAATGACAGTAAATTATGCACTTAAAGAAATGACAAAATGGACATTGAAATAATTTCAAGGGTTTTAGAATCAACATATAATATCTGATACAAAATAAACTATAAGTCAACCGGACCTACGGAAAGAAAATACTCTCTCTGTATTAATCATAAAGTTAATAACTAACCATAGACACTCAAGAAGAGCACAAGGTCTTACAAAAGTGCTATGTAAAATAACTCCACACAGAAGATAAAGGACAAGTTGAAATCTGGAGTTAAAGCCAATTAAGAAAGGTCAATTGTTTCTGAGTTACAGATCAAGCACATTCCAGAATGATGATTAAACATTAAAAAAAACTGGTAGTTTTCCTATCAAGGATGCCAACCGGAACTAGTGACAAGTATAAAACCTAATCAAACTGTGTTTTTTTTTTATCGAGAAACAGTAGGGGAGGACTAATTTACAAGAGTATTTACAGACAGCTGAAAAGAATTTACAAGTCCTCACCAAGGACTAAAAGCTAAGGCAGAGACTCAAGCCAGTTAAAAAATAAAGACTTAAGTTGTTCTTTCACTCTACACACATACATTACTTCTTTCTTGAAGAGTATTTTCCAATTAGTGAAAGATGGTTGATGATTTTGAAAGACTCAGCCATTCCATTGTTTCCAAATTTGCTCCTATTATGAAAATCTGCCATTATACTCGAACAAACTGTGGCTGTTCAAGTATAATGTTAGCGTCAATGCATATATGACTGATGGCATCACATCCTCATGGCAAAGAGAGAAGGACAAGACAGTCCACTTAACGCATAAAAAGTTTTTCATTTACATTTCTCTAAGACTATTAATTTATTAGTCAACTTACTATGGCATTATTTCCTCTTATTTTTCAAATGATGATTCAGACGATTTCCCTGGCTAACATTCATCCTTGGAACCAAAATAGCATTGTAATTCAGCAGTTTTTCAGGTGGACTCTTGTGGATAAACTGTAAAGCCACCACATTTCTAAGCCAAAGACGATTTCCCTGGCCAACATTCATCCTTGGGACCAGAATAGCATTGTAATTCAGCAGTTTTTCAGGTGGGCTCTTGTGGATAAACTGTAAAGCCACCACATTTCTAAGCCAAAGACGATTTCCCTGGCCAACATTCATCCCTGGGACCAGAAAAGCATTGTAATTCAGCAGTTTTTCAGGTGGACTATTGTGGATAAACTGTAAAGCCACCACATTTCTAAGCCAAATGAATATCAAAATGCTTAGTTCAAAATCACAGAAGAAAAATTGCCAAGATAAACAAGTAAAAGTTATATGAAGCATGAAAAAAACAGAGTTATAACCCCAAGAACAACTGCAGTGGCCAAGAAATAAAGAAAATAAACTAAAAAATGCTAGGAAAATATTGGATCTTTCAAAGAAGAGTTTATCAGTAGAAGCACTTGCCCTTCTTATTTCTGCCTCTGAAACACAAGTCATGTGAGCAGGGAGTTCATCCTTCTCACGATCCTGCTCAATTCAATACCAAATACATGAATACAGAGATATGAATTCTGTCCAGGGTCATCTATTTTGCAAAAGTGGTCATTACCAATTCACCGATTAACACAACATTCTCTCCACGGATGACATAAAGACCAAGAGGAACATCACAGTACAGTTCTCCAACGATTACTCGTTCACAAGCACCTTGAAGAACAACATTTGCTGTGGACATAACAATGTTAACAAAAACAAGCTTTGTGGCAGACATTAGGAAAAGGGATCTCGCTGTGGCATACCAAACTGATCAAATGAACAGAGGGTGCCAAGCAGCTTTCTTCCATCTCGTAGTAGGACTATGAGTTTCTCTGTGGGCAGGAATATACATAAATTTGCTAATAAAATAGTAAGAACAAACAAACAAGATGTACCCTCGATGTCAAGCATGCAACCAAATTCATATGAAACAGTAGAATGCAATATATGCAGAAGAATTAGTTGCAAATGCCTTTCTCATACAAATAGGTAGTTTTCACATCAGAAATCAAAATTTTCGTTATTGCTATTGTTTAATATCATATGGCAGTTAAGAGGTAAATTGTTGTTCATACATGATACATCCCACATTGGACTATGCTGCTACTAGTCAACTATAATCTGCAGGCAGTAGCAACTAGCAACTAGCAATTCATAGCACTTGAAGTTTAATTGATGAACTAGTGCCAGTAATTAACTGCTGCTGGCTAGATTATGAATAATTTATTTTAAGTATTGTACAGCTAGCTTCACTCGAGATTACAAACGATAAGCCAAATATAGTCACACGCACACACGCGCGCGCACACACACACACAACTACCACACTTCACAGTGACGCATTCTACTATTAACTATTCTAGTTCATGAAAGTGCATAACCTATTAATGCTAGCAAGAGTAGCAGAAGCAACATCACAAGAATAACACAAACGAAACAAAGAACTAAATCCAGTAGCACTGACACATTAAAAGACATCATACAACAGAGAACGCCAAACCAAATCATCCACCTTTCAGTAAGTGCGAACCCGCACAGAATTACAGAACCAAATCCTTAACAAACTAACTAATACAACTTAATTAGTTTACATTCTATCCAACCCAGCAACTAAATCTCCACCATTCAATATATTGGTCACAAACTATAGTACTCTTATCAGTAACAAAGTTTGTAACAGTTATGATCCAACATCCATGGTCAAATCATCATAAAACATTATAAAAGCTGGGAACTACTGCCATCTACGGCACAACCCACCACCAGCCATTCTTGCTTGGCATAAGTTGGGTGTTCCACCTAGATATACCAAAGCACAGATATTGCAGCGAATTGCTTTGTACAACCAATAAAAAGCCAGACCAAATGTTAACATTTTCTTAGCACAAAACACCAAAGTTTCCACCTTTTAGTACACACTCCAATCAATTACAAACACACAGTGTGATGTACCCATCAGAAGTTCGATCCTTCAACGAGTGGCGCAACACAGAAAAATCAACCATACATCAATTTGTTCCGAGTAAGACATAAAAATCCAATCTTGGCACAAACCATGGCATTGAAGCCTAGACATCTCATTAAAGCTTCTACGTTTCGACATGTACGCCCAATAGTCCAAATCTACACCTACTGGTTTCTTCAATTACACTCCCACAACCTAGAATCGGCGCAAGGGAAACAAGAAAAGATCAAGAAAGAATTGCATGGAAAGGATCTCACTGTCCAAGAAGCTGGCGAGGGAGGTGGAGAGGAAGATCTCCTCAGGGCCGGCCCACGACATCGCGCGGAGTCCGAATTCGCCGAGGCAAATCGCATCACAAGGCCGCAATCCACGGCGATTGGGGCTAAATAAACTCCGCGGATTGGTGGGGTTTGGGGAATTTATTCTAGGGTTTGCGAAACAGTTTCTCTCTTTGCGTGGTTGGTCCGAAGCCGAGACGGGAGGATTAAGGTTTGGGTTCGGGAGGGATGTGGTGTGATCGGTCGGGGTACGGATCTTCCTAGTTATTATGAATTCAATTTGGACTAAGGCAGTGCCCACGAATAAAGATGGTGTTTCTATCAAAGTATGAATCTAATATCAATAGCTCATTCTTCCTTTTGATCCTTTCATGCTCCATCTTTACATAGCTTCCGAAAATATGATAGTTGTTTCTAAAGAAGACGCATGCGCGAAACGTTGCGTCTGGTCGGAGGGAGATGACAGTTGATTAAAGTATCAATTGTTGTGCGGTTAAATGTTGGTGAGACATTCAACCATTAGTCAGTGTCTTATGATTACGTAACGTCGCGTGGTATGGAGTATACAACACGTGCTTCATTCATCACACGGTAAAGGATATACCTAGATTTGGATCCAGATGTCAGTTCATAGCTCTACGAGCAGTTAACTGGTCGGGGACTAGGTACGTGACCTTGTCTGACCAGGGTATTTGTTATGTAACCTCTGAAATCCTTACTACCAGTGAGGTCGTTAGCCTTAGGGGTTACGACCATGAAGACGTATGATCTCTCTTTATGTATTAAAGTAATACAAAGGGGTTTTAATCCTCGTCAGCTAGCCCCCGAACTTTAAATGAATTGGTCGTGTGAACACTTTCTTCCGACGAAATCGTATCGGGCAGACCACCCATTACATGTCGTGACATTCGAAGTGGTTTGTATTCATTTTAAAGTTGAGAATCTGCCTTGGGACTTGAGAAGTTTTTCTGTCCGTTGGTCAAAAAGATTTTGTCCTTTGTACTTCTCTTAACTCCCGGATGTGGTTAGAGAATTGCGGCTATAAAAACCCATTTGCACTGGGTATTAGGGTTTTTACGCCGTCTGCTTCCTCTTCATCTTCCAAAAGAAAAAATTGCCACCGACCACCTGTGATTTCTTCATCCAAAAGAAGCTAGAAAGTCTGGAGAAGATTGGGTTGCTACTCGATAGGAATCTAATTTCTTGGAGATCAGCTATCGGAGAGCATTCCCCGAGTGGTGAAGATGGAGAGATTCATGTTTTCTTGCATACATCGAATGCGGTTTTAGGCCCCCAGTTCACTCCTTTTTCCAAGTATTGGAATATTATGGAGTAGAACTGGTTAATCTGGCCCCCAATGTCATCGCCAACCTTAGTATCTTCGTCAACCTCTATGAAGCGTACTTGGGGATTCCTTCATCTCTGGAACTTTTCAAGTACCACTACACCTTACGCCTCCACGACGGAAAAGCTGATGAGTACATTCCCATGTACTCAAAATCTCCGTGGTTGTCATGAAAGAAAAGTTGGTTTTATATGAAGATCACGTAGCAAGACGGCCTTTACTACAGCAGTAGAAAGGCGGTCAAGAATCCACGATGGCGCTCCTCCTCAAAGAAGGAGGGAAAAGTTGGAAGATGGGTTGAAGCCATCCATCTCCTTAATGTCTAGGGGCTAACTTCCTGGCATATGGTGTAGAACTTTTCCATGCGTCGGATTAGTCCCTTGAAGGCCAGAGCTCATGCGATGCTCTGGTATATTGGTCGTGACGATGCGACCAAGAACTCCAGAGAAGGTAAATTCCAAAGGATTTCGATCAGTTTACCTTGCTAGTTGATTGCTTTTGTAATCCTAAAATCTTTCATTTATTATTGCAGCCTTATCTCCTGATGAAATCAGGAGTCAGATCAAGATGATATGCGCCGGAGAGCCTGGTGAAAAGGCTGACTTCCCTTTGATCTTAGCGGTCGTTACCACAGAAGAGAGGGCTGAAAGACTTTTGGTAAGAATATCAACTACTTTTCATCTTTCTAATATTTTCCGATCGGTTTTACCTGAAATCCTCTTTGGTATGTAGTCGGTCGGACTTAGGATCAAAGAGGCCACTGAAACGTGTGAGTCTATTGACGATCTGACCATTCCTACGATCACTCAAGGAAGTGGTCTCGTAGAGGTAGGTAACCGAAAAAAGAAAAAAATATTTATTGCTAGATGAAGCATGTTCATCAACTAACTAACTTTGTTTGTTAATCTAGGCGGTAATCGTTGAGTCTTATTTGCCTGTTGCTGTTGAAGCAGCTGTTTTGGAGACCAACGAGTCTACACCCTCTGATCCAATGATCAGGAACTTTATTCTTGACCAACTGATCGAGAATATGACTTCTGATACCTTGTTGGAGAATGTAAAGGGCACAACCAACCCTACCAGTTCAGAACTGGTAAAATTGGTTGAAAAGAAAAGGAAAGCAAGCACTACTGATTTTAAACCAATGCGCTTCAAAGTCAAGACTAAAAAATCGACTAGGTATGTACAAATGAAGTAGTCATATGAGTGCATACCTTAAATGTGGTTGGTGATCTTGAACTCCTGAACTTTCTCTCTTTATTTTGTGCAGATCTTCTGGTGTTCCGGTCGTTTCCGATCAGAACATACCGGAAGATCAAATGGCCGAGGACGTCTCCAACTAGAGCTTCCCTCAGGTTAGAGTCCCTGAGGAGAAAATGGTCGAGACAGCCCCCGAGCGGGCATCAGTGCCGGAACTCGATCAGGATCCCATGGTGATTATAACCCCATCGACGGAGGTACAAATCCCTAAAGATCCTCAACAGGTTTCGACTTCTGTAAGTACTCCCTCTCAAACTAATAAGTTCCCTTTTCCCCCTCGATTTATCGAGGATAAGGAGCTTGATGCCGTTTGGGGGGAAATATCAGACCGTCAAGCCAAGACGAGTCCTGATGATATTTTTGCTGAATATAATGACGTGGCAATTCGGGTAAATATCTACAACCATTTCCCTAGTTCCTCTTAAAGTTTATAGGAAACTTAAAAAAGAATGCTATCTCTGTAGCACATGGTCGAGAACTTTGCTGTGGTCGGAGGACTGACCCAGCGAATAAAGACCCTGGAGCAAAAATACTCCGAACTAGAAAGTAATAACTTTCTACTTAACCTGTTTTCTTCTCCGTGACTCTGTTTTTCTCCTTTTAATTATTCTCCCTTATCATATTTGATAGATTTAGAGAAAATAAAAGAAGAAGTCATGGCTAAAGAAGCCAAAATAACAAAGCTTGTAGAAGAATGCCAAGTGAAAGTCGTAAACTTGACTTAGTATTTTGTCTCTTCTAATCATTCTTACTTAACACTTGTTTTGCTTATGTAGAACAAAATCACGTGCTGATCAGAGCAAAGAGGGCTCAGGATTTTGAGCAAGACAAGGAGGCAGCTCTTGTGTATAATCTTGATCAAAGAACTACTTCACTTAATAAAATGATCTTCGATATGGGATCAGGATCGAGCTTTCCTACCTTGAGAGATCCAATGGAGAAGATGAACTACTTGTGTAATACCCAGAAATTTAATCGGGAAAGAAGAAAAAGATGCAGGAGAAGGAGATAATCAGAAAGTCAGAGTTTTTAGTTTTTCGGGGGGTGGTTTCAGCGAACTTTCGGCAACTTGGGCCTGGGCCGCAGCCCCAGGACGGGCCCATGAGGGGCCAAGGGGGTTTCTCCCAAACCCTAGCCTCTCCCTCTTCCCCACTCCCTTCCCAAGCCGCCACACCCCTCCCCATCTCCAACCAGCCACCACCTCCTCCCTGCCCTTGGCGCCTCCCCTGCTGCACCTGGTACTGTTCCTCCCCACCATTGGTACTCCTCCTCCTTACCCTTGTTGCTGCGCACCCATCGCCGGCCTTCGCGAGGACGAGAGGAAGAGGACTGCACTCATTCGGCCAAAAGAAAGGAAGGAGAGGGTGAGGAGAAGGGGGATCTTCTTTCCCAAGCCTCGTTCATCACCCTCCTGGGTTCTTCAAGGGTAACGAGTCGTTTCTCCCGCTGTTTGTTGTCGTTTAGATACGAATTGGAATAGTTTAATTGGATTGAATTAGCGCTGTCAGGAAGTTCAGATCTGTCCAGTCTCTTACGCAGCCTGTTTCGACCTCTTAGAGGCCGGTCTGGAGGCTTTCGTCTGTTAGAGTTTTGTTCCTGAGGTCGTTAGATTTCTTTTGGAACCGAGATCACGTGATTCCGCCTTACGGTCTAGGAGATATGAATTTTTAATCGCACGTTGTTCTGTCGGTCTGAGAACTGAGGATTGTCGGTTTGTCCCTCGGTTTTGATCTAGTTAGAGTCAGATTTAGAACCTCCACCCAAATAGGTTATTGTAGACCTTTAAATTATCTTTCTAAGTTGATAAATATCACCTCCATTGGATCAGTAGATTGAAAATTACATCAATTTATTTGCTACTGTTCTGCAATCTGGACAGATGTCTGTCAGTTATTTTCAACTGTTGTTTAGGCCACTTGTTTGGCCGAATCAAAGAACCCCACCAACTAGAGTTTCGTAGCCTAATACGTTAAGAGTATTTGAGCGTTAGTTTCAAGTCATTATGATTCACAAATATTTAATTACAATTTTGTTTCGTACTGCTGATCAGAAGGGCTGAAATTGGGCTGATTAGTTAATTCGCCATTTTGAGTCTTTGGTTATATTGGGGAGTTAGAGGGTTTTGGTAAGACACTGGTAGCCACGTCATGTCTTATTATTCTTATTTCGAATAAATATTTGTGTAGGCGGTGGAGCAGTGAGTGGAGAAACACCGTCGTTGCCTCCTAACACGTCACAGCGCGGAATGCAAGTACCTTGTCTTATCCTAATGAATGGTGATGATTGGGTGTGGATGAATTGTTAGTATGGCTATTCATGTTTGTATGCCATGCATATTTCTACATTATGATGTGATAAGAGTTCATTGCATGAAGTTTATTCCGTTCATGCATTTGTTTCTTGTTGTCCACGGACGTGGAAAAAATTGTAAGTCCCATCAATTCCAGTATGGGCATGTAAGACCCACCACTCCAATATGGGCAATGTTGGCCACCACTCCAATGTGGGCAACTTCGGACACCCGTATGAAACGTTCTTCATACGGTGATTGGATCCCCGGACTTTGTTAAGTACGGGCTTAAGTGAACACCGACGGGTGTGTCACTCACTATACCGGTATAAGTTGTGAGCAGTCCATTCCTTCATTGCATTATTCCATTCCATTCATTCCCATATATGTTCAGAGAAGTTTTTCACAAGTGGATTTTGATTGCTTTGTTCGCTTAATGTTTCTGTTATTCGCTAAAGTACTTGCTGAGTCTTTGGCTCATCCTTATTTTGTTTGTTTATTTAGGTAAATGTGGAAGAAGGTAAGACCTTTTGAGGGATGATCCAGCACGCTGCACATCACTCTTATCAAACCAGAATAACTAGTGTTATCTTTTAGTTATGTCAACTATTTGATAAATTTCCAAATTGTAATAATCCAATTTTGGTAATGCCTACCGACGTCTTTATTATGAATGTTTTTCATTCCTTCTCATTGAAACTGTTAATCGTTTATCGTCGTTCCTTATGAGATATTGTTAATTGAGCCTGATTAACCTGGTATTGTTGTATATTCTTAGTGTTTGTCATATTTGCGTGACATCTTGGCTTCCGAATAGCCAGGGTGTTACAAGTTGGGCCAACTTCTGGAGGATCTCAATTGCTTGCTCAAAACTACTAGAGAAAATTACGCCCGGTCAATGAAAGAATCTATAGCTAGCGGAGTTAGTTTTGCTTTGGCAAAACTGAAAGCTTTCGATCCCTCTACCAATCTTCAAGTTATTGAAGAGGATTTTAATCGCTTATTCAAGAGGCGACTAAGTTTCTCAAGGAAGTAAGGCCTCTTGGAGACAATGTTGCAAAGGAAATGGAGGTCGGATCTCCGTCAAGCAGCGATTAGCCGAGCGATCTCTTTAGAAGTAGGAAATTGTAATGTAAGATTTATGAAAAATGTAAAATTTACCATTCTTTCATCAATGAAATCTTTTATTCATCCGGTTGACTTATGAAATATTCATATATTACCTAGCCCCCGACTGTTTTATAGTAGAAGAACTTTACTATATAAGCAGTAGGCCAAAAATATGAACTTAAGTCTCAACCATTGCTTGAAAGTATGTACTGATTGTTTGAAAAATTGATCGTAGTAATACTAGGAAACCTTTTTTTTGTCAGAACCAATGTCAGGTTTCGACTAGTTGTAAATATGTTTATCGTAATCAAAGTACCAACTAAAACAATATATGGTCGAAAGAAAAAAGACTTTCTTTAATGAGAAAAAATATGCAAAAAAGAGAGTATGCAATAAACGATAATGGTTTTATTTATATGTAGTAACCAACACTGGCCGGAAGGACTGCTAAGTAATGAAGATATAAAATATATTTTGTAATGCGTGCTCATGCTCTGGTCCGACTGGCAGCGAGGATTGTAGGAAAAGGACTGTCGCTAGGAAGCTCCTTCTAGCGGGCAGGACCACGTGTGGAGAAGGAGAGACTTCAACTAGGAGGCTTTCTGTGTCCCGACCAGTAGCCAAACGAGAGTATAACAGAATTTTGAAATGAATAAACATAATATTCATAATCTTAAGCATATGAATCGCTAGACGATCAGAGTTAGGTACAGATATATAAACAACATCACTCGTCGTGAGAAATTAAAGGAATAACTAATCTTTATTAAAAATAATAGAAATGAAAGAAAAATTAAACAAAGAATTTACGCAATTGAACAATGTTCCAAGAATTAGACAAAACCCTTCCATCAGACATGGCTAATCGTACCGAGCCTAGTCGGGTGACTTCGACCACAGTGTATGGACCTTCCCACTTGGGAGAATGCTTGTTGCGATTTGCTTGGTTCTGAATTTTTCTGAGAACCAGATCACCTACAGCTAAGCTACGAGGTTGCACCTTACGACTGTGGTACCTTCGCATGGCTTGTTGATAGATCGCAGAACGTATTAAGGCTTGGTTTCGTCATTCTTTAAGAAAATTGATATCATCAAGTCGTCGTTCATCTTGATCGCTTGTATTAAAATAATCAGTTCAAGCAGAGCCAAGTTTTAGTTATGGAGGAAGCATGGCTTCTGCACCATAAACCAAAAAGAATGACGTTTCACCAGTCGAATGACTGGTCGTGGTTCGAACGGCCCATAGAACAGAAGGAAGTTTTTGAACCCAAGCTCCTGACCATTTTATCAACTGGTTGAATACTTAGCGTTGGATCCCCTGCATTATGATACCATTGGCACACTCAACTGCTTCATTGCTCTGTGGATGAGCAACAGAAGCGAAATGGACTTTGATACCAAGTTCATTGCAGAATTCCTGGAAATTACCGCTTGAAAACTGGGTACTCTTGTCTGTGATTATACGACCAGGTACACCAAATCGTGTGATCACATTTCTTATGAGAAATCTCTTAGCGGCCCCAGTTGTAGTTTTAACAACTGGTTCGGCCTTGATCCATTTTGTAAATGTGTCAATCATGATGAAAAGAAATTCGAAGCTCCGGGGTGCTCTTGGGAAAGGTCCCAGAATGTCTAGTCCCCAGATTGCAAAAGGCCAAGAAATAGGAATTGTTTGCAAAGCTTGTGCCGGCTGATGTACTTGTTGGCTATGTAACTGACATTGTATGCATTTCGTCATGAGCACTTTTGCATCATGAAGGGCAATTGGCCAGTAGTATCCTTGCCTGAAGGCTTTATCGACCAGTGTTTTGTAGGAATGATGTGCTCCACAGACCCCTGCATTAATTTCAGTTAGCAACTTAATGACATCTGATTGAGATATACATCTCATCAACACTCCGTGAGATCCTCGTTTAAACAAGGTACGTTCAATTAGAGTGTATGATTTGGCTTTTTGAGCTATAAGATCGACCTCTAAACCATCTTCTGGAATTATGTCATGCTGAAGATAATTGTAGATCGATGTCATCCAATCTCTACCCTGATCGTCACTGATCTGTGGAGCATCTATGTTATCAGAATCGATTTGTATGACCTGATGTGAAACATTTATGTCCTCAGAATGCTCGATCACCGAGGGTGAATCAAGTAGCTCGAGAAAAACTCTGGGCGGGACGGTTGACCTGGTGGAGGTCATTCATGCCAACTGGTCTGCCATAAAGTTTTCATTTCTAGGAATATGTTGGATCTGGAAACCGAAGAAGTGTTTTTCGAGTTTCCGTACTTCCGCCAGAAGATGACATCTTGGTACTTGAGCATTGATACTCTTTCTCCACTTGATTTGCTACTAGTTGAGAATCACCTTTCACTAGTAATTTACGAATCCCGAGCGAACGAGCTGCTCGAAATCCTGCCAGTAAACCTTCATATTCTGCTATATTGTTTGTAGCAGGAAAGTTAAACTGGATGTCGTACTTGATCTGTTCGCCAGTAGGGGATATCAAGACGACTCCAGCCCCCGTTCCTTTGAGCATCAAGGAACCGTCTACATTGTCCACTCATCGTGGTGTTCGTACTTGGGTTCTTGCTTGGATTCAGGGTTTGTCCATTCGGTAACGAATTCTGCTATTGCTTGAGAATTTATTGTTGTTCGTGAGATGAAATGGAGGTCGAACGTCCCTAGTTCAACTGCCCATTTTTCTATTCATCCTGATGATTCTCTATTTCCAAGGACTTGACCAAGGGGATATCCGGTAGGTACGACCACTTTATGGGCCTGAAGTTTCCTTGAAGCCATAAGGAGACCATAGTGCAACTTTTGTACCTGTGGGTATCTTTCCTTTGGTCCATGTAAGTCTTCGCTTACGTAATATACTGGTCGTTGGATGTTTTCACGTTCTACGACCAGTACATGACATGACAGTTTGTGGCTTGCAGCCACGTAAATCAGCAATGGTTCTTCCGGTCTTGGAGAGACTAAGACCGGGGTACTCGTAAGGTACTCTTTAAGTTTTTTAAAGGTATCATTTGCTTTCTTAGTCCATTCGAAACTTCCATGCTTCCGAAGAATTTTAAAGAAAGGTAATCCTTTTTCACCTAACCTTGCTATGAAACGACTTAGCGCTGCCATACAACAGGTTAGTTTCTGGACTTCTTTCTTTGTAGTTGGAGGGTGCATCTGGTCGATGGCTGATATTTTTGCTGGATTTGCTTCGATACCTCTAGCCGAACTAGGAAATCGAGAAGTTTTCCAGCGGAAACTCCGAACACACATTTGTCCGGATTTAACTTGAGGTTATGCATTCTCAAGTTATTGAAAGTCTTTTGTAAGTCGAGGATGTGATCGCCAGCGTTGACGCTCTTCACAACCAAATCATCAATATAGGCTTCTAGATTTCGACCTATGTGTGGACTAAATATTTTCTGCATCAACATTTGAAAAGTCGCACCAGCATTTTTGAGACCAAAAGGCATCTTAACATAGCAGTAAGTGCCATATGGAGTGATGAAGGAAGTTTTCTCCTCATCTTCTTACTTATACTAATCTGGTGGTACCCTGAATACACATATAAAAAACTTAATAACTCACACCTGGAGGTAGAGTCTACAAGTTGGTCAATGCGGGGAAGGGGAAAATCATCCTTCGGACAAGCTTTATTAAGATCTGTGAAATCAATACACATTCACCACTTCCCATTACTCTTTCTGACCATTACAGGCTTAGCGAGCCACTAAGGGTTGTTGACTTCACGAATAAACCCAGCCTTGAGGAGCTTGTCAATCTCCGACTGGATTGCTTCCTTCTGGTCGGGTGCAAAACGCATTAGCTTCTACTTAACCGGCTTTTTGTCAGGCTGGAGAGCTAGCCTGTGCTTGATCACCTTCCTGTGGACTCCAGGCATGTCGGACGCCTGCGAGGCGAATACGTTCTGGTTTGATCGGAGGAAGGAGACGAGCGACTCTTCCTATTTGGCGTTCAGCCCTTCTTCGACCAGCACCTTTGGGATAAACATGTTAGTGTTTCCTAACCCATGTGGTGACTTGGCGTTTTCCATATAAATGTCTTTATCGAGTGGTACCTCCTTTGTCTGGTCGGATGGTTTTGGTGTCATCTTTGGTCTGGACTGCTTGACCTGCATCGTAGATGAGTCAGTTTTTCTGGCCGGGAGTTCATCGACCAGTTCAAAGGACTTCTGATCGCATGCATAAGCCATTTTTCGATCCCCTCGAACCATGATGATTCCTTTTGGCCCTAGCATCTTTAGACTCTGATAACCGTAATGCATGGCTATCAAGAACTTTGCTAGAGTTGAACGACCAAGGATTCCATTATACGCGGTTTCGAAATCAACCACGTCAAATGAAACCTTCTCTGTTTGGAAGTTGTCAAGCCTTCCGAACGTAACCGGTAGGGACACCTGCCCTATCGGTTTTGCGGTAGAACCAGGGACTATGCCGTGGAAAGCATACTTCACTGGTTTTTACCTTAGATCTGGGAACTTGCATTTCCTCTAATGCTCCCGCAAATAAAATATTTAAAGAACTAACTCCATCTATTAAGACTCGATTAACTTTGCAATTGTTAATAGTATATTTAACGATAATAGGGAACCTACCTGGTCGAGCCGACAGGATGGGTTGTCTTGTTTGCTGAAGGATATTACTGTTTCCGACCATCTTGATGGCGATCGGGGATTCTGCAAGGTTGACCTTTCGCTCCACGGCCTTCAGGTGACATCGTGAATCATAAAAGGAGGATCCTCCGAAAATCATGTCGACCGTATGTTGAGGCTCCTGGTATTCCATCTTGTCGTCGCCATCCTTGTCCTTCTTGGAACATGCTTCCCCAATTTCTTGTATCGAGGGGAGTGGGCCTTTACCTGCATAGTAATTCTCCAGTTTCTTTTGCCAGACTCGACAGGTGCGCAAGTCATGCCCTGCCTGCTGGTGAAGTGGACACCACTTCTTGTTCTTTTTATATCCATTGGTTGGAATTTTTGCTTTGCCTCGACCAGTGTAATCATTCTTACTCTTGGTAAACTTATCAGAAACCGCAAGGATTTCCTTATCGTCGGGCTTGCGGTGTTTCTTCTTTTTGAGAGCCTTCTTGTGTTTCTTTTTTGACTTTTCCATGCTAGGTCGAGGGGTTTTATCCTTCCGATCAGTGGCCTCACTCCACTCAATCGCTTCGCTATTGGCTGCGTATTTGTCGGCCATGTCGAAAAGCTCGACAGTTGTCCGTGGAGGATTCATAGCGATGTCGTCTGTAAACCGTCGATTCCTCTGACCTGCCTTGAAAGCTTGAATAACAGAAAATTCCGCGACCTCTGGTATTGAATTACGAATCTGACTGAACCTTTTAATGTATTGACAAAGAGTTTCATTAGGTTCTTCCCAGATTCGATTAAGGTCATCCTCCTTTCGAGGGCGGTCGTACGTACCCTGGAAATTTACAATCAGGAGGTCACAAAGTTGCTCCCAAGTATAGATTGATCCGACCGGTTGGTTGAGCAACCATGACCGGGCAGACCCTTCAAGTACCATAGGTAGATAATTTGCCATCACATTTTCGTCACCACCAGCAGCTCTGATGACGGTAGTATAGATTTGGAGAAATTCTAACGGGTTCTGGGTCACATTGAACTTGTCCATGTTGGCTAGTCGGAACCTGTTGGGCCAACACACAGTCTAGAGCCCTGAAGAGAAAGCTCGACAGCGTGTGATTGATTCATGGCGCCTTCTTTGCAAGGGTGCCAGATTGTAATCGGTCGAAAATCGGTTTCTCAAATTAGAATACCAGGGATCCAGTGTTCCGATTCGGTCATGGACGTTAGTATGACACCTCCGACCACCTGCTTGGCCTAGACGATGTCGGAGATCATCAGGGCCAAGTGATTGATTCTCTCAACGAGAAGGAGTGGTTGTTTGAAATTGCCTTCTTCCCTCGTGATTCCTTGGTCGGAATCGTCGAGGAGGTCTTGGTATCGATTGATCGCCAACTCGACCATGCTGCCCTCTACTGAGGGAGGAACGTTGGGATGAAGTCATAGTTTGACTTCGTGAACTCCTTTGTTCCCGGTATGCTTCCGTACGCTACATGGTTGTAACATCCCAACTTTTGGCCTTTGAAAATCTTTAATCTAGTTGCTAGTTGAAAATCTCACCATCTGCATTTTATTTGAATTTAAATTAAAATCCTAATCTAGACTTTCATGATAGAATAATTTATTGAGGTTAATCCCAACATCAACAATTGCCAAAAGCATTTTCTTTGGATTCTATATGCTTGAATATATTTTCTAGAATTTTTCCAAGCTTATTTGCTATTTTTAAATTGCTAATTGTATTTTCTAGATTTTCTAAAAAGAGAAATCAATTTAACTTCTTCGGAACAGTGTTGGGCCGAAACCCAAAGCCCAACACTATTCCCGCACGCCAGCCCATCTCCCCGATCGCTCGCGTCTTCCTCCGCTCGATCATCGCCGCGTGTCCCTATCGGACGGCGTGCGGTCTCTCGCGCCCGCGTCTCTCCGCTGCCGCTGCCAGGTGGGGCCACCGACTGGTCGTCGTCCCTGACCAGTCTTCCTCCTCGCGTCGACCAGTTTTCCCCGTGCCCTCGGCCGCTCGCCGCCATTACCGCTCTTCAGAACTTCGTCCGACAAAACGGACCCCGTTGAGATTTCTTCGTGCTGACCCCACCAAATTCCGGCCTTCTCTCTACCTTATCTATTCCCAACCGAATCAAACTCCGAATCGGCTTCAATCTCCTAAAATCAGGGAATTCCCGATTGTGTTCGTTTCGGATGCGATTTGGGGGTTTCCAATTCCGACTTCCCCTGGTCCTATAAATACCCCCCTTAGCATCGCCCAGTCCTCCGCAACCCAGAGCCGCCACCCTCGTCTCCCCGATCGCCCTAGTGTCCCCGCAATCCAAGATTTAGGGTTTTCGGCCGAGCTTCTTCTCCGGCGAATTTCGTCGCCACCGTTGTCGCCCTTGCCCCATCGACAGCACCACCGTGATCAGCAAGGTCCCAACTACCTTGTGTGCCCCTCCTCGTCGCCGGAGCATCACTTCCGACAAAACCCGAAGATCCACTGCCGCTTCTTCCTCGCCGCCAGTCGCCACCGTCGTTGCCAGCCGCTGGTAAGATCACCAGCAGGTGCGCAATCACATGGGGAAGCTCCTGGTACCCTTCGCCGCCGATGACTCGCCGCCAAACGCATGTGACCATCGGGTCCCGAGCGCCGCCGCCGCCGTCGTCCAACTTAGCGCTAGTATCTGCCTCGGTGCTGGTGTGGTAGCCGTGTGGCGCCAAATCAGCGCCAGCACACGCGTGCGTGGCCCAGTCCACCGCGTCAACTCTCCCGAGGCTCGGTGCACTCAGTCCATCGTGAGCCAGAGACTAACATGTGGAGCCCACATGTCAGATTTCTTTGAAATCTATTTCTTTTTCTGGAAATTCTCGGCTGACGCAAGCATTGCGCAATAATCTAATTTTCCTTTATAAAAATAATTCGGGAAATCAAATTAAAATCCAAATTAGGGTTTTGATTACTTTCCAATCTTCCAAAGCCCATAACTTTTGCATCCGACCTCCGATTGAGCCCATTCAAATTTTTAAATTCATTTAAGATCAAGATCTATTTAATGGTAAATTTTATTTGATTTTTGGAGTTTGTTTTGCCTCTGTTATTTATTTGTTTTGTCTCGTTTACGAGTAGACGTCGATACTTCGAAAAATTTTGGAGAAGAATGAGCACCTCAAGATCAAGATGAGTACCTAGACCTATTCGAAGGCAAGTTATACCTTTGATCATATTGAACCCAGTTTTCAAAATACTTTGTTTCAATGTATTACATTCTGTTTCAAGTAATTATTTAAATGCTCTTGGGATAGTTGTTAACCCAATTTGTTATATCCACATTATCCATTGTATGCCATGATCTTTTGTCACCCTAGGTTGGTTCATTATTAGTTGGTATTATCGTAGCACCAACGTGGGTTGGTTAGATACGAGTAAATTGCTTAGCCATACCACGAGTCATCATTTTATGTGAGTTATAATTATAAACTTGACAAAGTGATTATGGAACTGTGTGATGAAACTGCATGTGCTGTGTGCTATTACTCGTTGATGGCATGTGTTGCACTAAATCAATAGGGTGGGAAAGGATTTAGACTGAGGCAAGTGGTGAATTCTGTGTGATTGGTGGAGTTGTGTGCTATAAACTTTTTATTTGGGAAAAACTGGAAGTCTTGCCTTGGTCAATTAAGGAATTAACTTTGTGCGTCATTGAACTGGGTCTTACTGTACGACCACATGCCTAGTATGGGCTGGGTCTGACTTAGTAAGTTATGGAGTCTTGACATAGACAACTCAGGTTGTATTTAAGCTGTGTGATGGGTTGGAGGTGTGATATGTCACATCGCGGGACGGTTCACTGCATCCCTGTCCAACGATGGGTGTCGTCACCAAACACTGTGTGTATCGGTTGGCCGACAGGAAAGCACATCGGGAGTGTTAATACTTGAGATGAAGTCTCTGAAAGGTTTTGTTGTGATCAACTCTGATCCGGTTGATTTCATCGTGTGGGTAAAGTGTACAACCTCTGCAGAGTATTAAACCAATATATTCGAATAGCTGCGTCCTCGGTTATGGACATGCTCAGGAATTTCACACGAGGGGTAGATTTTTTATAAAGTCAATTGGGAAGAGTTAGCTGTGTGAGTTAACTTGTACAACTGTGTGAATAGCTTGTTTAGACTGTGTGTCTTTTGTGAAATCCAATGTTAAATTAATATTCTTTATTTGTTTCAATTATGTTTTCAATCTATTACTTGTATTCAATTGCAAATATTGCATTTCTGCAAAATAACCACAGAAGCCATTCCTTTGGAGTAAGCCATCATGTATAATTGCATTCTGTGGTATGACTTGCGAGTACGGTGTATACTCACTCTTGCTAAAACAAATCAACAGAAGTGGAGGAGTCATCTCCAGCTTTTGAAGAGGAATTCTACGAAGGTTGATCGTTAGGGTCTTGATCCCAGTCAGTCGCCTGTGGTAAATTGTTGGGAGCCCACTGGAGTTTACTTTGTTTTCGCTGCAGTTTATTTCAATATTCTCAGCCTTGCATGGCTTAATAATTGTAAAACTCGACCTTAAGGTCACAACAGTTATTTGTTATTCAAATTATTCGTTTATTTAATATTTCGTTGTATGGAGTTGATATTTCATTAATGTTGACACTGTGTGCACTAGCATGATCCTGGACTAGTGCAGAATACACACAGGGTCCAAATTTGCACATTTGGGTCCCGACAGAGGTGGTATCAAAGCCATACTGACTGTAGGTATTGACCTTAGTTAGATCGGCTGTCGCAGTATGTCCAAAATTATTTTCTAAAGCAAAAATTAACTTGCAAGATTAATTGAACTCCTTAACTCATCTCATATCTCTCTTGACTCAACTATTGCTGAAATTCTTTCTCTCCCCGCTGTTTTAAAATTTGTTTTCACCTTCTTGTCCATCTTGACAGATGCCTCGTCTTCAGAGCTATGGAGAGCGCAAGGGAGGATTTGCCGCTGAACTTTGGAAGTTGTTGCAAGTACTTGGAGGATTCAACCGTCCGATGTACCGTGACAGTGCTTGGATCGTGAATGGCCGAGACCGTGGAGTGATTTGCCATTTTACCATTTACGCCCGGAAGAACACCAAGGCGAGCAAACCCTTGAACATCTCAGCCCGAAGGGGTGTTTGGATTGAAGCAATCCAGGAGTCTTCACGCCTCGCTATCCTGAGGATCTGCAACATCTACGCTCGAGAGCTTCGAGACACTGTCTTCCGTACCGTCCTCGCTCTTCTGCAGTGGATCTTGCTGCACGTTTTCCGTCTACGGAGGGAGAAGGCAACGCCACCATTGTACATCTTACCCAGTTCGCCGCTGTCCAGGAGGAATCTTTGGAGTTAGCCACCACAGAGCTGGAATGTGTCTACGAGACCCTTCAGAGAGCTGAAGAGAGGATCGCCACTCTGGAAGAAACTCTCTATGGACAGCACGATCACGCTGAAGAGAGCTAGAATGTGTCTATCTTAAGCATACTCTGTTAGTCCAGTCGCTTGGAGCAGAGCTGAGTTCTAAAGTGGGATGTTTAGGAGCTAAGTTACTTATAGTTGGAGTTGAGTTTCTAGCCAACCTAATAGTTCTAGACACCCAGACCATAGATGTCATCCTTGGTATGGATTGGTTATCCAAGCACAAAGCGGTGCTAGAATGTGGCCGAAGAGCCGTAACAATCGAGAATGCCAATGGAAGAAAAGTGGAGTTTCTAGCCACCTCAGTACGTGATGGACATTTGGTAGTCAACAGTCTGAAGACATTTTCTTTGGAGGATGTACCTGTAGTCAAAGAGTACCCGGACGTATTTCCAGAAGAATTACCAGGAATGCCACCGGACCGTGACATCGAGTTTGTCATCGATCTAGTGCCAGGGACCGCGCCAATTTCTAAGAGACCCTATCGGATGACAACCGATGAACTTGTGGAGATGAAGAAGCAGATAGAAGAACTACTGGAGAAAGATTTTGTAAGACCTAGTTCGTCGCCATGGGGAGCGCCAGTTTTGTTCATCAAAAAGAAAGATGGAACCATGAGGATGTGCATTGATTATCGTTCTCTCAATGAAGTCACCATCAAGAACAAGTACACATTGCCCCGAATCGATGATTTGTTCGATCAGATGAAAGGAGCCGGAGTGTTCTCAAAGATCGATCTGCGATCAGGGTATCATCAGTTGAAGATTTGTCCTAAGGATATATCGAAAACTGCTTTCTCAACCCGATATGGACATTATGAGTTTTTAGTCATGTCTTTTGGACTGACTAATGCCTCTGCCTATTTTATGAACATGATGAACAAGGTATTCATGGAATACTTGGATAAGTTTGTGGTAGTATTTATTGATGACATTTTGGTGTACTCCAAATCAGAGGAAGAGCATGCTGAACACCTGAGACTAATCCTAGAGAAACTCAGAGAACATCAGTTGTATGCCAAGTTCAGCAAGTGTGACTTTTGAAAGAAGAAAGTTGATTTCCTCGGTCATGTGATGACAGCCGAAGGAGTAGCAGTTGACCCCGGAAGGGTTAAAGTTGTAATGAATTAGGAGCAGCCCAAAACTGCTACTCAAATTCATAGTTTGTTGGGAACGGCAGGATACTATCGTCGTTTTATTGAAGGATTCTCAACGATTGCTAAGCCTCTTACGCAATTGTTGAAGAAAGAGAAGAAGTTTACTTGGACCCCAGCTTGTGAAGATAGTTTTTAAGAATTGAAGAAACGTTTGACCGCAGCCCCAGTGCTGATTATGCCAGATATTCGCAAGGATTTTGATATCTATTATGACGCTTCACGCCAAGGATTAGGATGTGTCCTTATGCAAGAAGGAAGAGTTGTCGCTTATGCGTCAAGGCAATTAAGGCCTCATGAGGAGAATTATCCTACCTATGATTTGGAATTAGCTGTCGTAGTGCATGCCTTGAAAATTTAGCTCCATTACCTCATCGGTAATCGCTGTGAAATTTATACGGATCATAAGAGTCTGAAGTATATTTTCACTCAGTCTGATTTGAACATGAGACAGAGAAGATGGTTGGAATTAATAAAGGATTATAATCTTAGAATCCATTACCATCTGGGTAAAGCCAATGTAGCTGCAGATGCATTGAGTCGTAAAAACTACTGCAATGCTTTGGGAGCAAAAGAGTTGTGTTCGGAACTTCAGTAGGAATTCCAGAAGCTGAAGCTGGAAGTCGTATCTGAGGGATTTGTGGCCAACCTAGAATTTCAGTCTACTCTAGAGAAACAGATTCGTGAAGCCCAACCATAGGATTCTGAGTTGTCAGATATCAAGAAGAAGATGGCAGAAGGAAAATCTAAAGACTTCACTATAGATTAGCAAGACAAACTGTGGGTTAATGGACGTATCTGTGTACCAAATATTGATGGTTTGAGATAACTAATTCTGAAGGAAGCCCATGATTCTAAGTATTCGATTCACCCTGGAAGTACCAAAATATACCAAGATGTCAAGAACAAGTTTTGGTGGCCAAACCTAAAGCGAGACGTCGCAGAGTTCGTTGCCCTGTGTGACGTGTGTCAGAAAGTGAAAGCAGACCATCAGAGACCAGCAGGTTTGTTACTGTGGATATTATGGGGATATGCTCCAGATCTTAGGATGATGTGACAATTGGCAATGGCTTTTATGGTTTGTCGTTTCACATGGTTTTCGACAAAGTTCAGGCTTTCTGCACAGGGGCGGTCCGACCGGTCCCAAATCGGTCGGACCGGCCATGTCTTGTGATCGGACCGGCCGTGACCAAAGAGTGTCGAATGTCTTTGGGCCAAAATAGAGTATGTAGGCAAGTGAGGGGATCCCAATGCACTTGGTATCATAATTTTTGGAGTTCCCAAGCAAAAGTTCTATTCGTTTTAAATTTTCAGAAGGTTTCGGAATTTCAGGGCTTGAAATTTGGCTAAGTCCCTTGTGGCGGCCCGACCGGCTCACAGGGAGCGGTCCGACCGGCCAGAGGGCAGTCCGACCGGCTCACAGTGAGCGGTCGGACCGTTTTCCACTTATGCATCGATCAACTTCGTGGTGATGTTGATTTGTTAGGGCAAAGTCATGGGTTTCATGGCATATGTATTGCATGATTTATGTTTTGACTAACATGGGTCAAGTTGTGAAGAACTTGTTCCCGAATTCGTGTTTGCTTGTCTATAGTTGTGCAGGTTGCTTGGTAGTCAACGACGGTCAACGGCGAGGATGATCGGAACTAGACTTGGAGAGTTGAGGTCCAGAACGATCGATGATGCCGGGTGAGGTCAATGGACTCAAGCATGACACAAGATGGACAAGGGTGACCTATTGGCGAATCCATGGCGCATGGTGAAGCGGTTTAGGTCAAAAGGTTAAAGATGGCGCTTTGGGAAGCGTGCGTGTGTGGCCCGTTTGTTAGTGGGCCTTAACGGGAGCCCAATAGAGTTAAACCCGAGAAGTTCTAGGCCTCCACTATAAATAGGAGGAGGTGGTGGCTGCACCGTCTCTCTCGCCTCTTTTATGTTTCAAAACCCTAATTAGCTTAGGAGGAGTTGAGGTGGAGGCTAGGGCTTGAGATGGTTTGAGGTGATTTTCGTGATCTTAGATTGACCACTGATCCATGATGGTGTGGGTGTAATCCAACAACAATCACGTTCTTAATCTACGCAAGGTTTGCTTGAGATAAGTTTCTTTTCGTTCTTGCTTTCAATTTCGTGATTTTAGGGCTTTCTTTGATCCACGAGTTTTTGATTGATTCTTTCATGTGAATTAGCTTGCTGTGATACGTGTGAACCTATCTAGGATCATCTTGATCATCAATCACTCACGAACAAGCATTAGGATCAAGTTTTCATTCTTGCCCAGTTTTAGACCCTCTGTTACTCAATTGACAACTGTTCAGGATCTATCCAAGAATTATCATAATTTTTGATTGGAATAGGTCCTCAATAGCATAGAGAAGGTGTGTGCAAAGTTTCGTGAAATTTGGAGTTGAGAATCAAAAGTTAGACCTAATTGCAACTTCGTCATCGGGCTGTTTTTACTGTTTCAGATCTGTTCTGGAGTCTGCCGGTCAGACCGCCCATCATCACCGGTCCGACCGATTTGGCGTGGTCCGATCCGCAGATAACAAATGTCCGATCACAGAAATCGGTCCGACCGCTCCAGGCCAGAGGTCAGACCGCCAGTACATTGTATTGCTTTGATCTTTGATGTTTTTGTCATATTATTTAGGGGATTAAATTGAATTCAATACTAGTCTTCCGCTGTACTGGTATATTGATCTTCATAGCTTCCTCATAGCTATTGGAGTGAAATTGTGTTGAATTCATAATTTGTGAAAAAAGTGAGCGTGCTCCTATTCACCCCCCCTCTAGTCGCCTTTTCGGTCCAACAATTACAATCGCTGAAGATACCAGAGTGGTAGTGGGAAGAGATCGGTATGGATTTTATTACTGGTTTACCCAAGACTCAATCAGGTTATGATTCGATTTGGGTAGTAGTGGATCGTTTAACCAAAGTTGCCCATTTCTTGCCAGTCAAAACCACTTACTCAGGGGATCGCCTTGCAGAGTTATATATATCAAAAATCGTCAGTCTGCATGGTGTGCCTAGGAAGATAGTGTCAGATCGAGGATCTCAGTTCACCTCTCGTTTCTGGCAGAGTCTGCATGAAGCCCTAGGAACTCACCTGAATTTCAGTACTGCATATCATCCTCAAACAGATGGACATACTGAAAGAGTCAACCAGATATTGGAGGATATGTTGAGAGCCAGTGCCCTAGCAAATGCTACCAGGTTGGATAAGAGTTTGCCGTATGCAGAATTCTCGTACAACAATAGTTATCAAGCCAGTTTGCAAATATCACCATTTGAAGCTTTGTATGGCCGTGCCTGCAGAACTCCATTAAATTGGTCAGAGACAGCTGAACGTGTAGTATTCGGGCCAGATATCATCCAAGAGGTGGAAGAACAAGTTGCTATGATCAGAGAGAGGTTAAAGATAGCCCAGTCCAGACAGAAGAGTTACGCTGACAACCGTCGCCATGACCTGAGCTTTGAACCATAAGATTTTGTGTATCTTCGTGTTACTCCACTCAGAGGTGTTCGGAGATTCCATGCCAAAGGGAAGCTTGCCCCTAGATATGTGGGACCGTTCAAAATTTTGGAACACCGTGGAAAGGTTGCTTACCAGTTGGAGCTACCGCAATCGTTAGCTGGAGTGCATGATGTCTTTCATGTCTCTCAGTTGAAGAAATATCTCCGTGTGCCAGAAGAGCAAACACCGTTGGAATCGATCGAGCTGAAAGAAGACCTCACCTATAAAGAGCAGCTTGTCATGATGTTGGATGTCGCAGAGTGCCACACCCGAAGCAAGACCGTTCATTTTTGTAAAGTCCAGTGGAGCAACCACTCAGAAGGAGAAGCAACGTGGGAACGTGAAGAAGAGTTGAAAGCCGAGTTTCCTAGCCTTTTCTCTAGCTAGCCTGAATTTTGGGGTCGAGATTCGTTTAAGGGGGGAGGTTTGTAACATCCCAACTTTTGGCCTTTGAAAATCTTTAATCTAGTTGCTAGTTGAAAATCTCACCATCTGCATTTTATTTTAATTTAAATTAAAAGCTTAATATAGACTTTCATGACAGAATAATTTATTGAGGTTAATCCCAACATCAACAATTGCCAAAAGTATTTTCTTTGGATTCTATATGCTTGAATATATTTTCTAGAATTTTTCCAAGCTTATTTGCTATTTTCTAATTGCTAATTGTATTTTTTGGATTTTCTAAAAAGAGAAATCAATTTAATTTCTTCGGAACAGTATTGGGCCGAAGCCCAACACTATTCCTGCGCACCAGCTCATCTCCCCGATCGCTCGCGCCTTCCTCCGCTCGATCATCGCCGCGTGTCCCTATCGGACGCCATGCGTTCGCTTGCGCCCGCGTCTCCCACTGTCGCTGCCAGGTGGGGCCACCGACTGGTCATCGTCCCCGACCAGTCTTCCTTCTCGCGTCGACCAGTTTTCCCCGCGCCCTCGCCCGCTCGCTGCCATTACCGCTCTTCAGAGCTTCATCCGACAAAACAGATTCTGTTGAGATTTCTTCGCGCCGACCACACCAAATCCCGGCCTTCTCTCTACCTTATCTATTCCCAACTGAATCAAACTCCGAATCGGCTTCAATCTCCTAAAATCGAGGAATAACCGATTGCGTTCGTTTCGGATGCAATTTGGGGGTTTCCAATTCCGACTTCCCTGGTCCTATAAATACCCCCCTTAGCATCGCCCAGTCCTCCGCAACCCAGAGCCGCCACCCTCGTCTCCCCGATCGCCCTAGCGCCGCCGCAATCCAAGATTTAGGGTTTTCGGCCGAGCTTCTTCTCCGACGAATTTCGCCGTCGTTGTTGTCGCCCTTGCCCGATCGACTCCACCACTGTGATCAGCAAGGTCCCAACTACCTCGTGCGCCCCTCCTCGTCGCTGGAGCATCACTGGAGCGCACTTCCAACAAAACCCGAAGCTCCACCGCCGCTTCTTCCTCGCCGCCGGTCGCCACCATCATTGCCAGCCACTGGTAAGAGCACCAGCAGGTGCGCAATAACATAGGGAAGCTCCTGGTACCCTTCGCCGCCGATGACTCGCCGCCAAACGCATGTGACCATTTGGTCCCGAGCGCCGCCGCCGCCGTCGTTGTCGGCTCGGCTCAAAGATCGCCTCGGTCTTTGGTGTGGCAGCCGCGTGGCGTCAAATCAGCGCCAGCACACGCGTGCGTGGCCCAGTCCACCGCGTCAACTCTCCCGAGGCTCGGTGCACTCAGTCCACTGTGAGCCAGAGACTAACATGTGGGGCCCACATGTTAGATTTATTTTAAATCTATTTGTTTTTTTAGAAATTCTCGTCTGATGCAAGCATTGCGCAATAATCTGGTTTTTCTTTATAAAAATAATTCGGGAAATCAAATTAAAATCCAAATTAGGGTTTTGATTACTTTCCAATCTTCCAAAGCCCATAACTTTTGCATCCGACCTCCGATTGAGTTCATTCAAATTTGTAAATTCATTTAAAATCAAGATTTATTTAATGGTGAATTTTATTTGATTTTTAGAGTTTATTTTGTCTCTGTTATTTATTTGTTTTGTCTCGTTTACGAGTAGACGTTGATACTTCGAAAAATTTTGGAGAATAATGAGCACCTCAAGATCAAGATGAGTACCTAGACCTATTCCAAGGCAAGTTATACCTTTGATCATATTGAACCTAGTTTTCAAAATACTTTGTTTCAATGTATTACATTCTATTTCAAGTGATTATGGTGCTTGTGTGATGAAACTGTATGTCTTGTGTACTATTACTCGTTGATGGCATGTGTTGCACTAAATTAATAGGGTGGAAAAAGATTTAGACTGAGGCAAGTGGTGGATTCTGTGTGATTGGTGGAGATGTGTGCTATAAACTTTGTGATTTGGGAAAAACTAGAAGTCTTGCCTTGGTCAATTAAGGACTTAATTTTGTGCGCCATTGAATTGGGCCTTACTGTACGACCACATGCCTAGTATGGGCTGGGTCTGACTTAGTAAGTTATAGAGTCTTGACATTGACAACTCAGGTTATATTTAAGCTGTGTGATGGGCTGGAGGTGTGATATGTCACATCGCGGGACGGTTCGCTGCATCCCTATCCAACGATGTGTGTCGTCACCAAACGCTATGTGTATCGGTTGGCCGGCAGGAAAGCACATCGGGAGTGTCAATACTTGAGATGAAGTCTCTGAAAGGTTTTGTTGTGATCAACTATGATTCGGTTGATTTCATCGTGTGGGTAAAGTGTACAACCTCTGCAGAGTATTAAACCAATCTATTCAAATAGCTGCGTCCTCGGTTATGGACATGCTCAGGAATTTCACACGAGGGGTAGATTTTTTATAAAGTCAATTGGGAAGGGTTGGCTATGTGAGATAACTTGTACAGCTGTATGAATAACTTGTTTAGACTGTGTGTCTTTTATGAAATCCAATGTTAAATTAATATTCCTTATTTGTTTCAATTATGTTTTCAATCTATTACTTGTATTCAATTGTAAATGTTGCATTTCTGCGAAATAACCACAGAAGCCATTCCTTTGGAGTAAGCCATCATGTATAATTGCATTCTGTGGTATAACTTGCGAGTACAGTGTGTACTCACTCTTGCTAAAATAAATCAACAGAAGTGGAGGAGTCATCGCCAGCTTTTGAAGAGGAATTCTACGAAGGTTGATCGTTAGGGTCTTGATCGATCGCCAACTTTGTGGTAAATTGATGGGAGCCCACTGGAGTTTACTTTGTTTCCGCTGCAGTTTATTTCAATATTGTCAGCCTTGCATGGCTTAATAATTGTAAAACTCGACCTTAAGGTCACAACAGTTATTTGTTATTCAAATTATTCGTTTATTTAATATTTCGTTGTATGGAGTTGATATTTCATCAATGTTGACATTGTGTGCACTAGCATGATCCTGGACTAGTGCAGAATACGCAGAGGGTCCAGATTTACATATTTGGATCCCGACAATGGTTTGCTGGAGGATTTCTGATACCTGACCTACAAGTTGGAAAAAACCTAGAGCGTCTACTAGAGCAGGGTCAATGTTATTTAAAATATTTTGAACACGCTGTAGGTTCTATACCATTACTGAAGGTCTTGGAGGATTCATAGTAGTTGTAGGTGTTTGTAGATCTGAACCTTCCCCCGACATTGTGTTTGGTCCCGTCCGACCCATTACTCTAGATGGGGCAGAACCAGACGAATTAACTGATGGACATCTATTAATTCTGTTACCTCTAGAATTTGGTGCTTGATTGCCCATGCCATTTCCATCAAGATGTGGTGGCGAGGTAGTGTATGTAGGACCGTACATGATATTTTGATTCGTATTTCTGATCTCATTGACCTCGTGCTTCCAGCAGCGATCTTCCGAAGAGCTTCCACTGTAATCAGTGAAGAGCCCTCCAGTGCCTCTACCATAAGTTTCCACAATGGAGACTGGTCGGAAATTAACACCTCCTGAGGCCTTTGGGTTGGACTCAACCTGATCTGGCGAATCGCCAATTGTATGCCGAGTATTATCATCCTCACTTGGCCGATAGCCAGTGGGGGTTTCATCGACACCGTTACCAGATGTCGATTGGCTCTTGGAATTTCTAGAAGCTGTTGGTGAATACCTGTCAGCCATGATCGTATTGAGAGTATACTGATTCTTGGATTGCGAGGCTGAAGTTTTGTCACCTTTTTCGCCAGTCGGAAGGACCGGACTTGGAGAGATCTTTGGAAATTCTGAACTGGTCAGAATGACATGTCCCTCTGGAAGCACCACTTGTTGTGGTGGTGCATCTTCCTCTATCCGTTCAATTTCGCTGATGTCTGCGACATGTGAATCTGCGGAGGAGGATGATGACGGCATCCCGTTCTCATCCATGGTGCAGATGCATTCCTCTATGTCGAGGTTTATGGAGAAGACGTCTGTGCGAAGCGTTGCGTCTGGTCGGAGGGAGGTGGCAGTTGATTAAAGTATCAACTTCTACGCGGTTAAATGTCGGTGAGACATTCAACCATTAGTCAGTGTCTTAGGATTATGTAACATCGCGTGGTATGGAGTATATACAAGACGTGTTCCATTCATCACACGGTAAAGGATATACCTGGATTTGGATCCAGATATCAGTTCATAGCTTTACGAGCAGTTAACTGGCCGGGGACTAGGTACGGGACCTTGTCTGACCAGGGTATTTATTATGTAACCTCTAAAATCCTTACGACTAGTGAGGTCGTTAGCCTTAGGGATTACGACCACGAAGACGTACGATCTCTCTTTATGTATTAAAGTAATACATAGGGGTTTTAATCATCGTCAAATTGCTTGCTGGAATTTTAATGTTAATTGATGTAAAATTTATTGTTAGAGTAGTTTAATAGCATTCTGTGCTCAGTGTTGGGCTGGGATGTTGCAATACTGATGCATGAACACAATACTTTGTAGAAAATCCAGAGTTATCGAAAGTGTTCAAAAATCTGTACCTAACAACGGCACTTAGAATGTGGATGTATGTAGAGCTATAGGTTGTATTCTTTTTTCCTTTGCTAAGCTTTTCTCATGTTGAGTTTTTACTTGGCAAACATCCATTTAAACATTAATAAATCTCTTTGTTACATTTTAAATATATTTGTCTCAAATTTTTTTTTTATAGTTTTTACATGTATTTCTAAATTCTACACATTTTTCTTATTTTGGTTTTGGATTTTTTAATTGTTCAGGCCAAAATGGGCTACGCGGGCTGACCTGATACGACCCGAGGTGCCATTGTGCCATGCTTGGGTCGGCACCATGGCCCGTGGGCCGGCACGATACGACCCGATTAGCTGTCGGGCCTTATCGTTGGTTACCACTAAGCAAGGGAATGTTGTTTGGCAGGTGAATTGTTGGTAAAAGGGGAGGAAGCCAGGAAGGACAAGAATATTGGAGGAGATCGTGGGAGAGTGGGGCGGCAATGGTTTGGGTATAGGTAGGGGGTGTCAATTAAGTCCAAATTATCTGTTTTATTCGGCATCCGAATTCGGTTGGTAGCAAATATGGTTTAGACTTTTTTCATCCGATTAACAATTTGTCCCCTATTCGTATTCGTATTTGCATTCACTTAAAAAAAATATGAAAATGAATATGGTATGGACTTTTGCCATCCGAAATGTTATTTTATCTGTACTATTTGTACTCGTATTCAAATTCGATGAAACAATATACATATTTTGTTGCAGTATGACTAATTAATTGGATGAGTTTTTTTTAGTTCAATATGAATTCATGTTTTCAGGTGAAATAGGTAAACTAGAATTATTAGGTGTGCTATATGTACGAGGATAAAGTATCGTAAATATCTTACAATTACGTAAGTTAGGAGGATATCCGAATTCGACCGAATTGAGTAAGTATTCAATTCATGTTTGTTACAACATTCAATTCGTATTCGTATTCAATAATATTTGAATTCATATTTGTTTAGAAAATATAAATACAAATACAGAAAAACTACTGTTCTGTCGCAACATGTGCGCAGGAGGAGGCGGCTGATAGAGCAGTTTTGGTCTAGTACGTTGGGTGGGACGATCCTACGTGGGTAAACTTCAACTTTTATTATTAGTAAGTAAAGATATATGGTGGTGTCAATTTGATGTTGACAGATCCTTCTGCCTTTTGATATCTCTTCACTGCCATTTTTTTAAAAAAAAATCTTTTGGAGGAAAAAAAATCTCTTCGCTGCCATCGATGAGCTGTAGTCATCTTTTTTAAAGAGATATGGGTTCCAGGGGAAATATCTGGCCGGCTGATGAACAAGTCGACCAAGATGCGGTTCTTGTTAACTTGATGTCAAACAAATTTGCTTGGTTTGTGAAAAAGAAAAACTATTGTTGCCATTACCATTACTCGACGACTCGGACAGAAGAAATCAGCAGAAAATTTGTAAGCCCGCACTCCACTAGCATAAGAACTTCCAATCATATCTCAGGTAAAGTAATAACTCTTGGATAAATTACAGAGACAAATTGATGGTACTTCAGCATGTTCTTTTCAGCAAATGGCAGTTCTGTTCTCCCTCTCATGGATAATTCTGAGAATGATAGGCCAGGGGCTCAGGGCATACAACGTGGGTAACTGACACGTGACAGTTTGTGACGAACAAGACTGAACTGATCAAGCGGATCAGTATAAATCCTAAAATCTATATGATTTGTATCCAGTACAGCTGATGATTACGTCTTTCATCAGAACACAATAATCACTTGGATGAGGAATGCTTCAGTAAAGTTTGGGCGTGGTGGTTTTCACCATCCTAGTCTTTAGCAACCAGTCTGCAGGTCAATTACCCAGAACTCTGTAGACATGATGTACCAAGTGAAGAAATGTAATGTGGACTAGCCTTATTTGATGTACAGAAGTTTTCATTAACTAAGAGTTGGAAGGAGCCGTCAAACTTCAAAATTATCTGCCTTTGACACTCACAGATACCTGTATATTGTCTACAACTCGTCATGTTCCACAGTTTCTGCATTGTCGTAAATTAAGGTCAGAAAATTCAAGGTGCCATGTTCAAAACTTCTGAAACAAAAGCAGAAACCAACCAGATTTAACATCTCCGAAGAAAAATGAAATTTCTCTGGCTGCAGATTGCAGTGAATCTGAACCATGAACACAATTTTTCTCTGAGTCCAACCCGCACATTGCTCTAATGCTGTAATGGGAAGCAGAGTATCGGTGACTAACAATGAAGAAATAGAAAAGCACAGCAGAAAGAGTGAGACAACACATTACAGCTCATTAATAAGTCCATGGGTTATTATCAGAGAGACAGCCACATATACTTGGGTGATGTTAACCAAGTGCGTAGGTTTCCTGGGAACATCGCTAATAGTTGTTCCCCATGTTGCATTGGAATGATTAATAATCCTAAAAAATGACTTTTAAGTGTTCTCAACTAGAAAAAAAAAGTGTAGAGCTCTTAACCTGCTAGGATGAGAAGTTTTAGCTTTTCTTGCATCAGTTGGCCCAATCAAAGCTCGCCAATGTGAGATGGCATCATGCCTTTCCAAAACCATCGCGAGAACAGGACCACTAAAGATCAACACAAACATAAACAAGCATGTTAGAAACTGCTTAGTGTTGTTGAGGCTTATTAATTATTATCCCTGGAGTGCCCAATGCATATATATATATATATATATATATATATATATATATATATATATATATATATATATATATATATATACCTTAAATGGAACACTTTGAGTGAACAAAAAAACCCATCTGGACTCAAATGTATGTAATGTTACCATTATTACTAGTCCTTTGGAGGACATGTTAAAGTAACATCTCACTTCAATGTTTTAATTATGGTAAAGGCTCAGAACCTAAAGATTGCACATTCATTGCATATTCAGTTAAACTAAAAGTCTTTGGGTTCACTGCAACAAAATATTGTCACCCAAAACAAATAATACAGTCCATTTCCAAATAGGACAAGCTGCTTGATGTGTTCATATTTTCAGAAATTTGCTACTTTTTTTAAGACTCCATAACCAAAGAAGCCGATTTAGCTCAGGATTAGGTGTTGGAAGGAGTACATCTTGAACCTTGCCCCAAGAAATATTTTCACACTGATTGAATAATTAATGAGACACAGAAACTAGTCAAACTACACAGTGGGGTTCTTCATGACTGAAGGAATAAAAATGTTACATCTACACTTGCCTTCTCGCTGTCAGCAATGGACTCCAGTACCTTTCCGCTAGTCAAGCAGCTCGAATTTTTTACCTTCTGGGCATATATTCATGTATATCAATAGTTAGTGGAATATCTAGCTGCCCCAACAACCTAAATCAGGCCCTAAGCATCTCTTCGCATTTGATGCATTTCATTTTTTTATATGTCAATATGGTCTGCACTATACTTAAAATTCACAAGAGCCTGTGAGGCCTTAAGCAAGGAACAAAATATACAAGTCTTTCGAACAGCAATACCTTGTCATATACTTCACTAGGCTGTCGAAGAAGCTTCTCCCTGAATGCTCCGCGTAGAAGAGAGATGCCCTCTCTGCATCCAGCCGAAGCACTGCCTCTTTAACAATATCAAATCCGGACTCCAAGATGATCTCCTTGATTTTCTCCGTGCAGTTACCAAGCAAACCGTCCGGTTTGATCATCGCCAGCGTCCTCTCCGTCTCGACGGCCCCACAGCTCCAGCGCCTAAGTTAATCACACACAAAACACCAAACTTCCCACATCACTTGCAGTTTCAGGCTTAACACACATGCATGGTGCACAATCTCAGATTACAAGGCTTAACATTGTACAGCCACTTCCTTTCTACAACTACATGCACCACCAGAAGCATCCCTGGACAAAGAGCTGCCTCAATTCGATTGCTCTAAAGTAATCCTTGCTTCAAGAATCACTATGGCTAGACCCAAGAACATGCAGTCATGTTTCGAATCGTTATCCACACCCAAAGGATCCTAATTAAGCGAGCGATGCAGCGAGCTGAGGATGGGCGAGCTGATTAGGAACGCAATCTTGCTCAGATCTGCCGAAGTAAGCACGCTCTAGCACGGAAAATCTAGCATTTTTATGACACAGAAAGGTAATTTAAGAAGCTACTTTCTGCAGCAAGGACTTCGGGGTTAGCAGGAAGATGCCCCACCCAAAGGTTCAGTAGATGAGTTGCGAAACAAGTGCGGCGGCTTACCCGTGGAGGAAGAGGAGGAGAGGCAGCAGGCAGATGACGAGAACAGGCGCTGCCGATGCGGTTGCTCCGGCCATCTCCGGCAAGGCGGAAGAGGGCTACGAGGCAGGCGGTGGTCTCGCTCTGCCTTTCCTCCCTGTCCGCACGAGTGTTTTGCTGTTCAGTTTCCGGCTTACTGCGGCGCGGTTACAGCCGAGCAGATTTTTACTGCAAGCGAGCAATCTTGCTCAAAACATGTGGATACAAAAATAATTAGTTGGCTTAAAAAATAATAAAAATGGGTTTTTGTCACTATTGGAACTCCTGTTATCAGTGAACTGACGACAGATACCTTGCTCCCCTTCTGTCACTGGTCCAACTTTCTGTCGCCAGTTCAACTCGCGACAGGAAGTTGTCCCTAGTTCAACTGGTGACAGGAATTACTTCCCTAATAAAAGCTCGATAAAACCTTAAAATTTGGCACATGATTCATTTGTGTTCAGAAAAAATAGGAAGAGGGAGGGGGAAGAAAGAAGCTAGCGAAGCGCTGTCCGTTCGGTTGCCCACCAGTGAATTTTTTGAACCGAATGGATTACATAGTTTTAAATATACGATTGCGTAGTGCAGTATGTTGTACACAATTATTTTCGGTGAGTAGTCTTGTTTTAGATATGTGGTTAATCGTGAAAATGTTCTTCATAGTGCAGTGCGTCAATTATGTCGGACATCATTAATTTCAAAATTTACTACGGTCCGAGGACTATTCTAGAGGATCCTGAGGGGATTTACCTACGTTATTTCCAATCGGCGACCGTGCACCTGCTAAGAGCAGAGGGGCGTATATGTGGCGTTGTGATGCGGTGGTTGTTTCACACATTCCAAGCGGACCATGATGTGTATGATCTGAGATTGAGTTGCCTTGCCCCTCGAGCAACACAACTCACATATTTAGAGTTAGAGTTAGTGCAAATGAAGGGGACAAAGTCATGGCAGTCATATCTACACGTGGTGAGGGAGGGAGGGTGGGATTTGGTCTTTCTAGCCCAGGTATATGCCAAGCCCATTCTTGCATCCACGGCTGGACAAAAAGGGGGTGGTGATGCCGAAGAAGAAGTCGGTAACTTCAGCCACAGCGCGGCACACACAGTACCCGAAACTCTCGGAGTTGCTGATACTATCGACGAAGAACCTGAAGAAGTAGCTCCTTCAGTCAGGTAGGCTAGTTGGCTTGCTGAGGAGAGTGAGGAGCTGGAAGTCATAGTGTAAGGATGGACTAAGAATCTTGGGACTACAATGCATTGTCAGAAGATGAAGAATCGACAACGAGAATGATGTGGACCAGCTAGCGGTTCCATCTGAATGAAATAAATACCAGTTTGACAACCTCGTCGTCGACGAAGGCTCCCGTGTGCCATGGAAGTACGACCAGAGCGAGGTCAGGCAAGAAGTTTTGTACAAATGCAAGGAGGTCATGCAGGAGGCGGTCAAATTCTTGGCCTTGTTGGCTCGGAGTACATTCACAGTTGTCAAGTCTAACCCAAGATGCTACGACGTGAAGTGCGAAATAGAGGGATGGTCTTAGCGAGTGCATGCATTTCAACCTAAGTGGGACACCTACTGGAAGTGCTCTATAGTAGTCCCGCACATATGCGTCGTCACTGAGTCAGTGCAGTCCCACAAGAACCTGTAATTAGACTTCATCGCCAACCTCATGTACGGTGAGATCATGGATAATCTTAATTTTGAGCCACGATCCATCATTCGCGCAATTAAGGTAATGTTCCAGTACACAATAAGCTATGCCAAGACTTGGAGGGCAAAACAGAAGGCATGGGAATCAAGGTTCGGCATATTCGAGGATTCCTACCACAACCTCCCCGGGCTACTCCGAGTCATACAAGACAGGAATGCGGACACTCTACTCCACCGTGATCACCAAGTATATGGAGGAGAAGAGCAAGAAGGGTGAGATGCATCGCGCATCCAAGATAGGCACAAGGGAGCTTCACTTCGAGATAATGTGCAAGAATAAAGGGCGCCACGGGACGAACTGCGAGAGGATTACCCACGAGTGCACGCTACGCCACTCTAGTTACATATACACTTACAACAAACCCCTTTTTCTCTATAAGCCCTGCTCCCATATGAAAACATCAAGGCAGGGAGATGATACTAATCAATTTGCCGCTAGCATTCTAGTTGCACTGCAATGGATCAATTTTCAGTTTTCACAACTTGGATTCAATAACATTCCACTAACCGAAACAATGGAGTAGTTGGCTATGGGAAGGGGGTAAAGCAGCTCCTGAAATAGGGGTGTATCCAAATGCTTTCTTTAGTGAATTTTTCTTCAGGATGACAAGGATGTCACAGTGATAGGCAAGAGCAATTGCATGGAGCTGGTAGCTGTGTTCACAAGTTTGGGATGGGGGCAATGAAACATCTAGTTGATCTACTGCTCATTATATGGACTAATATGTTGCTAGTGAGAACAACTTTAAAAGACTTTTGTGAGCTGCTAAGATGGTTTTTTTTCTAAAAAGCTCCTGCTCGGGGACAAGCAGATTTTCGCGGGGGCGGAAGGGCCACTCCTGTACAATACCATAGAAGCAAGGGGGCTACGAATAATAAAAGTTATGTGCGTGTTTCAATGTGTGTGGGTTTAGTTGTATGGACCAAGGGGCCCACCAGTCAGTGTCTTATCGTTTTAATGGGAAATGGACCGGCGGTGAGCCTTTGGTTATAAAAAGCGGGCCTTCTAGGCCTACAGGCCCATCCATGATACAGGCCCGTCCGGCCCATCAGGCGTCCCGCACCGTCGCAGCCCCAGGTAACGACTCCCCTCGCCGCCGGACGCGACGACCACCGCACGCCACCAAAACAAAACAACCCGAATAATTCCGCAATCCACACTGCCCCCATCCCGGAAATATCCCCAAACCCTCGCCCCCCGCCGCCGGCCAGATCCCCGGGCATGGATGACGATGCCGCTGCTTCCCCGTCGCCCTCGCCCTCCCCGTCGCGCTCCCTCTCCCCGCTCCCCGTCGCCGACCCGGTCACCGTCGCCGCTGCGCCCCCCGGTCACCTCGCCGTCGCCATCCCCATCCGGAAGCCCAGCCCCTCCAGCGGCGGCGGAGGAGGGGGCGGCCGGGAGGACGCGTGGAGCGACGGCGCCACCTCCACGCTGATCGACGCCTGGGGGGAGCGCTTCGTCGCGCTGGGCCGCGGCAACCTCCGCCACCCGCAGTGGCAGGAGGTTGCCGAGGTCGTCTCCTCCCGTGACGGCTACTCCAAGCCGCCCAAGTCCGACGTCCAGTGCAAGAACCGCATCGACACCCTCAAGAAGAAGTACAAAGTCGAGAAGGCCAAGCCGGACTCCTCCTGGCCATTCTTCCACCGCCTCGATTCCCTTCTCGCCCCCACCCACAAGCCCGGGGGCAGTTCTGCGGCCGCGGTAGGCAATTCTTCCTCCTCCAACCCCGGCACCCGGAGCACCGCGCCTATGGCGCCGCGTGTCAACTTCCCACAGCGCACTCGCACGCCGCTCCTGGCCTCGGCGGGGTTGAAGCGGAGGCTGCCGTCGCCGCCACAGGCCTCGGCGTCGTCGGAATCGTCCGACGGCTTCCCACCGGAGCCGCCGTTGGCGACTGCTAACGGGAAGAGGAGGCGGGTGGAGGAGGCTGTGAATGACGCGGACAGCAGTGAACGCGCACAGGGCCTGCGGGACCTGGCGCAGGCGATCCGGCGGCTCGGGGAGGCGTACGAGCGCGTGGAGTCCGCAAAGCGGGAGCAGGAGCTCCGGATGGAGCGGGACCGCCTGGATGCTGCGCGCCAGATGGAGGACCAGCGTGTGCAGTTCTTCCTCAAGATGCAGATGGAGCTCTGGAAGGCCAACAACGGCGCCCCCTACGCCGCTGTTGCCATGGTTGGCAATTCCGCTGCCGCTGATGTCAACGGCTCGAGGAGAACGGCTACGGCCACTGATGTCGCAACCAGCAGCAATCACCATGTCCGGTACCGTGTCAAGGACGGCCGGCACCGCCACACCCTGCAGCACCCGCATTACCAGTACAACCAGAACAAGGTCGGTGCGGCCGCCCCAGGCACCGAGAATGGCAGCGATACTGACAAGGAAGACGACGAGGAGATGGAAGACGAAGAGGAAGAGAGCCAGTAACGACGCTCGCATTAAGGTGATTCGAGAATTTGTATCGGTTAATTGGCATTGTCCTGGTTAGAATTGCTCTCAGCTGGGCTGGTCTGGGGGCTAGAAATGACTATTGAGTACTAGGTAGTCTAGGTAGTCTAGGTAGTAGTTGTGGTATTTGCAACAAGGAGTAGCAGAGTCATGGTAAGTACCTGTGGGTGGGGTGTAATTTGTAGCTGCCTGTTCTGTGCTTGTGATGTGATTCTGGGTTGGGAACCATGATAAAACTGCCATGGAGCATGTCTCATCGAATGTAGCCTGGTTATGTGGCAGTGTTAGCTGTATCAGTGTTTGTTCTTGGAATCAGGATCAGTCCAAAACTGTGTCATGTGTGCTCATTGTTCTCTTTCCCTGATTGAGTTAACTGAAATAGCTCCTGTTTTGAATTCTGAATTGCACCTTATTGTCAGCTTGTGATGGAGATCTTCATGTGGAATTGAGCTCTCTTCACTGGGTAAGATTCAGCAGGAGGTGAGCTTTGTGTAGGCAGAATGGCATGTACTTCTTTCAGACGACGACGTGGTGTCTGACAAGATAATTGTGGACGACGAGGCCTGTACCAAGTGCATGCTACTAGTGTCATTTAAGGGATGCAACACTCAGATAGTTAGATGCTTTATTGCTGTACGTAGAATCTGGGGTCAAATTCTGCAGGGTCTTCCTGTCAGAAAATATCCAAATGATAATCTAATCCTTGAGTATATTTTGTTACTAATGCAGATCTTGGTGACGGCAACAGAAGAAGTGAAGAACAGGTATCACCATGGCCAGCCTGTTGCAGCAGCTATGTCCGATCTAGTAGCAGAATAGGGAAGAGTAGTGCAACCGTGACAATGCTATGAAGACATTGCAGATTTCCGGTGCAAACAATAATTAATAGCTTGGCTCGCTGCAGGTCAATGAATCCGTCTCAACCATCTTTTTGGTCTACAAAAACAAAGTGATTTCACTTACATGATCAACTATTGTAACATCCCTATTTTCTGTTTTTTTTTTTGAAAAATTTTAAAATAAAAATAACCATTCAATTTTATTTAATTGCTAAAGTTTAACTTAAAATTTTACAAAGTAAAAACAATTTAAATGAAATAAATCAAACTTCAAGTAATTCAAAATTTGGTTTAATTGAGTTTCTGGTATTTAAAGTAAAAAAGAATATTTTAAGTAACTTTTTGGATTTTTGGATTAAAAATAAGGTTTTCCTATTTTTCCCAAAATTAAAAACAAATTATGTGCAAAATTAAAAGCCAACTGTAAGTTGAAAATAATTTTATTAAGTTCAAAATAATGTAAGGAATTTCTATTTATTTTTCTAGATTTTTTCAACTTTATTTACTATTTTCTAAAAGCCTTTTTGATTTTCTTGATTTTTCTATAAATCAAAATATATTAAAAATCTCCTTTCTCTCTCCGGGCCGAATCTCTTTGGCCCGTTTCCCCTTTTCTTCCTCGCAGACCAATTCCCCGACCCACTCCCGCGCGGCAGCCCGCTTCACGCCTCTCCCTGCTTGCCCTCATCGACAAGCGGGTTCCGCCTGTCAACCACTCCTCTCCCCTGCTCATCTTCTTCCCCGACACCCATGCCGCCCGTGCGAGTGCCCACGTCATGGCCGCCGAAAAAGTCTTTGTCCCGAGCGTGATTCCCTCCCTCTTTTCCCTCGCTGATGTGTGCATTAAATGCCACAACTTCGTCGGAGCCCCTCGCCCTCCTCTTCCATTTCCCCCAACTCTCTCCCTCTCTCTCACCTTCTCCTCCCCGGTTTTCACCATTGAAGCTCTGCGACTGAAGCTCATGCAGCCGCCTCTAGCGCTGTCGTTGGTGGTCCTCCAGCATCGTGGTCCCCACCTTCGGCTTCGCAAGCCCTCGTTCTGCACGGTGCACACCTCCTCGCCACCGAAGCTTTACCGGAGCCCCTGTGCCGCCGTCAACCAAGTATCGCCGTCGCTCTTTCCCTCGCCGCTGGCCACCTCCCTGTGTGTCGACACCAAAAACCCGCGCATTAAGTTTGCCTCGCTCCCCTCTCCCTGTTGCTACCTTCACCGTCGCTCGCCGTGGCGTGTAGCGCCAACGAGCCTTTTTCATCGCAGCACCACCGTCCTCCGGCCAACGTGGCGTGCCTGCGTCAGCGCCACGTCCGCGCCAGCTCAGCGCCTCCTCGCCCGCCCTCGCCGTGTGGCTGCCACGTGGAGCCATGTCAGCACCACTGTTGTTTTGGCGAGCCATGTCCACCGTGGACCTTCGTGCAGCCGTGGGGCCCGCTTGTCAGACACTCAAACAATTTCCTTTTGAAAAATAATTTGACCGAAAATCTAATTCCCTCACTGACGTCGGCATGGCGCAATAAAAAGATTTCATTGAGAAAAATAAATATGAAAATTCCAAAAATGCTGATATCATCATTTTATGTGTTTTCAAACTTCTGAGAGCTCGTTCTCCCTCGTTCGAGCTTCAATTCGAGTGATTCAAATTGCTAAATTCATCAAAATTTATGACCTTTATTTTTTTTTCTAGTTTGGTAATTTTTGGATTTTATTTGGAATTGTTAATTTTTTTTTGGCTTTTTTCGCATGTATAGATTCAGGCGTTTCCGAAGAATTTTTGGATCCGATGATCGAAGCGACTGAAACCTTCAACGAAGGTGAATTTTAGACCTTTGATCATGTTGTACCTATTTTATAAAAATTATATTATTTTATATCAACATACATTGCTAGTTGTATAATAATGGTTTTGGGAATAGTTAATTACCTGATTGCCATTATGCATCATTGGATAATTGTGAATGACATGTACCCTTGGACACCGTAGCATGGTTAATTTTAGTTGGACATATTTAATTACCAACTTGGGTATCGTATGTACTTAGCCATGCTTTAGTTATACGATGGGATTCATAATCACATATTCATAAATGATTAATCTTGACTTAATGATATATGGAATTGTGGCGTGGGCACTTTTGTTAAAATTTGTTGTGCCATGGCAAGGGTTGCCATTTGGTCGGGTTGAACCGAAAATGATATCATATTCAGGCGAATAATCGTTTAGTAAAGGGAGAAAAATATTGGGATGTGGTTGCCTCGCCTGAGTGGTCACTAAGGACTTAACTTTGTGCACTATTGATCTGGACTATACCGTACAACCACATGTTCAGGATGGGGTGGACCTGGCCGACTAATTAGCAATGTTTTGTTTTGGCCATTAAGGGTTGATAAGCGGCGCAAGAGGAGATCTAGAATGGCGAAACCTTAACGAACAGAACCAGGTCAAAACATAGCTCTGTAAAAGCTTTATGGTAATGACTTAGTCACACGCCTTTGAAAGCATGAAATGCTTGACATTATAAGATGATTATCTCTTGTGGTTCAAGCTGTACAACTTCTGCAGAGTGTTAAAAACTATTCGAATAGACGTGTCCCCGGTTATGGACAATGTTTGGTGATTTCACACGAGAGGTAGATCTTATAAAAAATGTTGGAATGGGTTGGATGGATTTGAGTAATTGGTTCTGGTTGATGGTTGGGAAGTGAACGGGTTGTTCGCTAGTTGTTTCAAAAGATCTTGTTTACTTATGTATTAATCTTTTAAACTGTCTTTTACAATATACTTGCTGTATTTACTGTCAATACTGCTTTATGTAAAATAGCCCTAAATCTATCCTTGTTCAAGTCTTGTATGAATACTATTTGCATATTTTTTTACGACTTGCTGAGTACTTTATGTACTCACGGTTTTACGCCATTTGTTGATCAGTCACCAAAAAAGAACCAGGGCGCACTGAATTCTACGAGGATGATTACTTCGAAGACTATGCGAACTAGGTCGCGTCCTCTACTCGATTGCCTGTGGGCATGTCGGATGGCTACCTCGAGACGTTTTGGTTTCCACTGCAAGTTTATCTTTTGTTGTTAAGCCCTGCGTAGCAACCTCTGGCTTGACTATAAGTTCTTTTTGCTACTAAGTAATATTAATTTGTCTGCTTCTTATATATTTTATTGTATAGATATGATTTTATCGATGATGTCACTATGTGGACTAGCTACTGATTTTAGACTAGTTTAGACTACATAGAAGGTTCGGATCCAATGATTCGGGGTCTCGACAACTATGTGTCAAGACTATGTGCACTATCTCAAACAAACCCAAGAGAGTAACCTTTACTGGATTTTTCATTTCTATTGGCAATGATGTAATCATTGCAATTCACATTCTTTCTTGGGGCTTGTTTGGAATGTATGAAGAGTGTAGGAAATTTGAAGGATTTGAACCCTACAGGAAATTCTCATATGCACGCTTTTGCAACAAAGGAATGCCTTCTTAGGGTTCTAATGAATTCTGTCAAAGCAAAGAGGACTAGACAGTATAGAAAGTGGACCCCCGGTTGCTACGAGGGGAACCAGATGATCCTCGAGGGGGACCGGTGCCAAGAGAAGTAAATGTGTATTAATTATCTTGAAAAAATACCTCCTTTATTACATGAGGGGGCGACTATTTATAGCCTTCTGATATAGTACATGAGATTACAAATCTATCCCTAAAAAGACCCTATGCCTATAGAGGTCGTAGGGGGTTTTCCTTCCCCTACATGTAGCCTTTGGCTTATGGTAGACCTCCCTGGTCTTGGTCCATCCAGCTATTACTCTCGGTCCACTGGTGCTTTCTGCCCTTCGCACCGTGCAAGGTGTCCCCGAAACTCGAACACCCTTCGGCGACCCCGAGGTAGCCGCGGGGATCTCCTGGCTCCTGGATCTGTGGTGCTCCTTTGGCAGCCTTCACACCTCCTCAGAAGCCTCCCCGAAGGTATGTCTAGTACCCTTGGAGATAGCCCCAGCTACGCCTCCGACCGCCGGCCCTCGCGGGCCTCCTGGTGGCCTTCGCGTGCCCTTCGAGGCCCTCTCGAAGGCGTACTTGGTACCCCCAGGGGCCCTGGACCGCGCCTCTCGCTCATAGAGTTGATTATGAAGGGAAGCATGTACAATCCAACTCGGCCTCTGGAGACAGCATCGACTTCAAATGTGCATAATTTTCGCATACGGAGTTCGTTGGAGGTCCACGAGTACTTGATGGAAAGCTTATCTCACCCTCTTTCCAACGGATCTAGCCCCACATCCAAATTCCTTCTGAGCGCGCCCCAATCGCCAAAATAATCCAGTGCTATTTCTGATTCCGAGTCAAAAGGGTGCTGCGCCACCTCCACTTGGGCCCATGGGTCTTGTAACCCTAGGGGTGTGCGTCCACTTCCCTGGCTACCACCCCTGGTCATCTCTCCATATAGGAACCGCTGCGTCCCTTTACTAGAACTCGGACTTGTATATGTTTAGTTCGCTTTCGTTGCAACTTGTATCTTTCGCTTGTGGCGACTAGATCACCCGGTCAAGATCCTTATTTGGAATCCCACCTTATCAGTACTTTCATCAATATTTGCAATACATCAGATTGTATTTCACCTTGTTCTTGCGTGCTTCTTCGGTATGTGCGGGGATTGATCTTCGTGATCAGGTCATTCGTGTATTTGTGCACGGTTAATAACGACTTGTCGAGCAGTTCAGCGATTGAGTGGTTTCGAGCCTTGCGAGTTCGTAGCCAGGATCGTGAGAGTTGAGCGACTTCTACCTAATTTATCTTCTCATCGAAAGATCGGGCCAAATCAAAATCTATGTGGTTCATCAAGTGGTATCTTTTAATTATCTTTATACCATGCCTTCTACAAAAAGTTTGTGATCCATATACCTCCCTATGCCCAAAAGAGTAATTTGAACAGATATAACAATAGAAATATTAGTCTCACAAATATATTTGTCATTAATCACCAAAACACTCCATTAACTCATAATGGCAGGTCTAGATCCTTCACGCGCCACCGTTTTGCAGCGTGCGCTTCTCGTGTCGGCCGCCAAGACAGCGATTCTCCACACACTGGCGCCACCTCCACTGCGCTCTAAGCCTTTGCTCGGCCCGCACTTAGAGGACGACCGACCGCATGACCATAGCAAATGAAAGCGGAGGAGGACTCGGTCGTCGTCAGAGCACCGACCGGCCGAGCTCCACGCCCGTCGCCGCCCATAGCATCGGCCGCCGAGCTCCACTCCGCTCGGTCACCCGAGGCCACCTCCACATCTCGTGATCGCAGCAGACACCGGCCCCCGCCGCGGCCGGCCGCCGCAGAAGGTAACCGATCCCACCAGCCGGCTTAATCGTCGCCGCATGATGGTCGATCACGCCGCCTCCACGGCCACAGACGCGGTTCCCATGGAGGGAGCCGCCGCCACCCGGGTGTTCGGGGGTAGGGAAACCCTACCCCGACCCCCCCTTTTAGAGGGGCCGAGTGGGACAATGAAGGTCAGCCCATTCCTTTTCCAGCCGAAAAAAGCAAAATAAAAAGCAAAATGCTATTTTGCAAAAAGGACCCTCGGAATTCTGAAAATTATGATATTTTTTTTCCGAATAAGGAAATTTTATGAAAAATCCCTCGAACTTTCTGAAAATTACATGTAATTTTTTCCTCAGAACTAAAATTTTGCCTTTTTACCCCTAGAAATTGCAGAATTCACCGAAGGTTCTTTTTTAAGCAGAAAAGGGCCTCGGGAATTTAATTTTTGGATCGAATTTTGCATTTGAAATATGTTTCACTTTGTTATTATCATTTCTATGCAATTTATGTACTGTATTTACTGTATTTGATTATTATATTGCTTTTAATCACTGAAAATAGCAGTAAATCATGAAAAATGCATAGAGAAATACAGGAACATTATGAGAATTTTTGCAACTATTTTATACAAATTACCCGTAGTAATCTTATGCACTTTTGCATGAATATGCAGATGAGTGGCATTACGAACTGGGAGTTCGAAGAGCTTGCCCAACATGGCCACAATTACCTAACTTGGGCATCAGATATCGAAATCGTACTTAGAGCCAAGAAGCTCTGTGCTGCTATTGGACTTGGCACCTCAAAGGACGCCACTCCAGCTGCTGAGGAGAATGATCAGGAACTTCATTTCCTCAAACACCATCTCTGCCTAATGCTCAAGAACGAGTATATGGCAGAAAATAACGCACTAGCTTTATGGACCGCGCTGAAGAAGTTGTTCGAGAAGTTTAAGTACACCATTCTTCCTCGGGCAGAGCAAGAATGGAACCAACTACATTTTGCTGACTACAAGACCGTGGGGGAGTACAATTCTGCATTGCACAAAATTTGTACAAATCTTTAACTTTGTGGTAAAGTAACCACATGTGAGCAGAAGATCGAGAAAACTCTCTCTATCTTTCACCCAAACGCGGTGCAATCCGCACACAACTATCGTCAGGACGGCTACAAGGAGTATGCCGAACTGATTGATATCATACAAGTTGCAGAAGCTCAAGATGACGTTCTCAGAAAGAACTACATCTCACAGCCGCCTACGAGCAAAGTTGGCCATGAAGTCAATGCAAGCAATTACAAGGTGAGGAAGTCTCACCCAAAAGAAAGAGGCAAGAAGGGTAAGGTCATGGCTCGCAAAATCAGACAGAATGTTCAAACCAAGAAGGGTGAACAAAAGAAGCGCGATGAGAAGCGCTATGGAAGGCAGGACCAAAGTTGCTACAAATGTGGCACTTGGGGTCATTGGTCACGTGTTTGCCATGAGCCGCAGCACGTTAGTCATCTGTTGATAGCTCATTATGATTGCTCTAGCTCATCTATGCATGGAGCTATTATTTGCGAATGTGTTTTGCAAATAGCCGAGGCTCATGCATTTAATCCTTGTAGCATGAGACTGTAATTTGCAAATGTGTTTTGCAAGTGGTTGAAGTCCATGCACCTTAGCCTTGTGGCATGATGCTATTATTTGCGAATGTGTTTTGCAAATAGTTGATGCTTATGCTTGATTTCTTTTAGCATGTGACTTAAGTTTGCGCATGTGTTTTGCAAATGATTTGAGTCCATGTATCTTATACCTTGTGGTATGGTTCTAAAAGTTGGTAAATGTGTTTTGCAACTTGTTAGGAATATTGCATGTGATCCTTGTTGGCATGACTTATCAATTGGCAAATGTGTTTTGCAAATTGGAGTTGTTGTGAAAGCCATTGTTGTTTCTGTCAGGAAGATCGGTAGTTCCGACGTTTTAACTGCGGAACTATCGTTGTGCGGTAGTACCGGCATGTTGAGAGCCGAACTACCACAGGCTGGTTGGTATGAAAAATCTAGCGGTACGTTTTTTTCAGAGAGACGTTTTTTTGAGAATTCTTTGCTCTTTTGGAAGTGTGTTACTACCGGCGTGTTGTTCGCAGAACTATCACAACTCGGTATTTCCAGAAGTTGGCGTCGTTTTTTTTCCAGAAGGTGCCATGTGTTGGACCTAAGTGGAAGCGGTAGTACCGCCCATCAAAAACGGAACTACCGGAGTGCGGAACGACCGCGAGTTGAACGGCTTTAGTACCAGATTTCACTTTTCAACGGCTAGTTTCTTGTCTGATATAGCCATTACTGTGCTTGTCGTTTAGGTACGGTAGTACCGGCCGTAGAATGGCGGTAGTTCCACATGTGCTGATTTTTCAGCAGATTTTCCTCCAACGGCTAGTTTTTGTGTGTGGGATATATATACTCACCTTGGCCGGTTGGGGAACTGTTGTTGGTTATCTTTGGAGTCCCTTGAGCAAAGAGCAAGCCTCTCATCTCTTATGTGCATATGTTGCACTTAGTGAGCTTGGAGAGCAAACCCTAAGTGCATGTGTTGCCTTAGGTAGTGGATTGTGTATCCACTTGAGCTTAGACACTTGATTAGTTCAAGTGATCGTTGAGTCTTGTTACTCTTGGTGTTTGCCGACACCTAGACGACGTGGAGGCGTCGTAACCGGTGATCTTCTCAGGAAGCTTGTGATAAGGCCCAGCGTGGTTGTGAGTGGTTTGGTGCTCACCATCTCCGGAGTGGAGGAAGAGCAACCCGAGTGGAGCGAGGTGTTGGTTCGTGTTGGAACCGGTTCAAGTGGTTGAACTTACCTCGGAGGTGTTGGCTTAATTCGTGGAGCCGATCCAATTCGTTTGGGCTTACCTCAACGTGGATTAGGGGCGACCGGCAAGTCTCTGAACACCACGGTAAAACATCATTGTGTCATCTTGGTTTGTGCTTGTGCTTTACTTGAGCAATTTACATTCTTACTTTAATTGCTTATATATCTTTGTATGATTGCTCTCATTTAATTGTATTCATATTGTTGGTGCACTTAAGGGAGCCTAATTGATTTAGGTTTTAATTGTGCAAAACCAAATTGTTATTAGCTTCTGCATTAAAATTGGTTTTAGCCAAAGAGATTTTTAAAACCGCCTATTCACCCCCCTCTAGTCGGACTCCTCGATCTTACACCTGTCCCAAACCAAGACAGAGCAAACAGAAATCTGTACAGTGTGCAACTCAGAAAGTCCTTGTATGGACTGAAGCAATCAGACAGAATGTGGTATAATCGTTTGAGCGGCTTTCTCTGCAAGAAAGGCTACACGAACAATGATGATCGTCTCTGTGTTTTTATACGGCGATCCCAGGATGGATTCTTTATAATCTCAGTATATGTAGATTATCTGAATATCATCGCGACCATAGAAGATATTAAGAAGGCAAGCTCTTACCTAGAGTCAGAGTTCGAAATGAAAGACTTAGGTAAAACCAAATACTGCCTAGGCTTGCAGTTTGAGCATACCCCTGAAGGGATTTTAGTACATCAGTCAACCTACACTCAGAAAGTGTTAGAAATGTTCGGCTTTGAAAATGCATACCCTTCGAAAGTACCGATGGTCAGGAGATCCTTGCAGCAAGACAAGGACCCGTACAGACCTAAAGAAGAGGGGGAAGAAGTCCTGGGACCGGAATTCCCGTACCTAAGTGCAGTAGGAGCACTCATGTATCTAGCAAACTGTACTAGACCGGACATTGCATTTGCAGTGAACCTGCTAGTAAGGTACATTGCATAACCTATCAAAAGACATTGGCAGGGAATAAAGAACATCTTCCGATACCTCCAAGGAAGCAAAGATCTTGGTCTATTCTATAGAAAGAACCAAGACCTAACTATGACTGGCTACGCAGATGCTAGGTACTGCTGACCATCTGACTAAATAAGCAAACAAGCTATGTATTCCTATGTGGTGGAACTGCAATTTCATGGAAATCGTCTAAGCAAAGTCTTGTATCTACTTCAACGAACCACTCGGAACATAGCACTGTACGAAGCCTCACGAAAATGTTCTTGGCTTCGGCGGATGATTCACCACATCCTGCAGTCATGTGGATTGAATATCGCGCAAACCCCAGTATTATCTATGAAGATAATGCAGCTTGTATTGCACAAGTGCAAACGGGTTATGTTAAGAGTCCTCTCACTAAGCATATCAACCCCAAGTTGTTCTATACTCACGAATTGCAAAAGATTGACAAAATTAAAGTACTGTATACTAAGTCATGTGAAAATCTTGCAGATTTATTCACTAAGTCACTACCAACGTCTTGCTTTGAAAGATGTATACGTGGAATTGGAATGATGAGACTTAGAGAAGTGCAGAATTCAGGGGGAGAATCTTCACGAACTCTTTATTAAAACTTGATCACGAAGATCGAGTACTCAAAGAATAAATCTTGGAGATTAAATGAAATTGAGTGGATTGTACTCTTTTTCCCTTGACGAGTTTTTCTGAAGTTTCCCGGCTAAGGTTTTTAATGAGGCAATTCGTGCAACACAGTAGAACGTATGTCATGTACTCTTTCTCTAATTTGTTCCCTACTGGATTTTTATGAAGTTTTAACGAGGCATGCACATGTGAGAATAGGTGTCCAAGGGGGAGTGTTAAGAAACTCTAGGTCGGCCCATAAGCAGACCCATGTGTGGGCACCCCATCGAAACTCTAGCAGGGTCAGGAGGCTATATATAGGGGGGATCCCCTACCATTACAACATGATTATTGAAGAACAATAAAGCGGAGCTTGAAGTCCTCTCATATCTCTGTGTTCAATGTACTATTGTGTTTTTACTTTGTTCTTATGATTTTAAATATTATTTACGAGGGTAATCATTCGAACTGAAGTCATCGACAATGGTTACTCAACACCTAACACTGAAGGGTTTATGTCCACTCGCAAGTATGGGGAAAGAAAAAGAACTATGATCTGCTTGACTGCAAGTAGGGATGAAGGACTATACGCAAGTAGGGATGAAGGACTATACCGTGGTGCAGGTGTAAGAACTAGAGTCGAAAGAACAGCAACAAAAAAAGCCTTGGAGACGCGGGGAATCGAACCCCGTGCCTCTCGCATGCGAAGCGAGCGCTCTACCATATGAGCTACGTCCCCGCGTTTTTGATTATTGCACAACCTTGTTATAGGTAATATAGAGAAACTGTCAATCGCCGTACTGGCAAGCAACGGGGAAAAGTTGTGCTTTGGCTGAAAGCGAAGTGACTCAACTGGCTATCATCTCCTGAGCTTGCGATACCCATATATTCCTCCGACAACATCAACCTAGCTAGTCGTTTGTATGATTCTGTATACAGTATACATCATAGGTTGGGTGCACATTACAATCTGCAATTGGCTGACTCTTGCCAATTTGGATGCTAAGCATGACTCACACAAGAACCAGCCACCGGTTGCAGGCCGCCTGGCCGTAACCGCACGCGATGCTACTGCCTCCAACGTCTCCAGGTCTCTCTCTCCACGCACGTACATGCCACCTGTCGTACATTCAAACTCGGTGTTACGTAGCACCAGTACCATAGAAAAAAAAATTTCGGTACACGCACTTTCTCCTTTTTTCCTCCTCCACAAATCGTTTCGAACCCATGCGGATTAAGTTACTGCGTGTGTTCAGTTGGTACATCGCATGAATTCGCCAGAGCTATTACAACACGGTGGAGCATCGGAGATGCTCTTGCATTAAAATTTCTCAGTTCCTAGTGCCGACATGGCACGGACAATTCTCAGACGACTAGTATATATATCTTCTTTTCTCGAGCAAATGATGAGTAGTAACAGGGGCGGAACTTCATGCAGACCAACCTGGCCGTGGCCTTCCTACCGTTATCATTAGCTTTGCCCCCTCTAGTCTATCACCTTGTAAGTTCAAGGCTTAGTTTTCCAACGTCGATGTCCCCTTCTTGATCTTTGATCAAGCTTCGCCACTGAGTAGTGTAGTACACCTTACCCAGAGCTGCAAAGAGGGAGTGTTTGTAGCAGAAACAGTTGCACTAGAACAGATCCATCGTAGCGATTATATATAATTTACCAGAGAGACACGCATGCGTTGACCGGGCACCAAATGCATCAACGGTTACGAGGGACGGTTGGGTCATTTGCTGGATTTTTCTCCGACTTTTCGCGTGCGATGCGAGCGAGAGCAAGCCCGACGGCGACAACGGCTCGGTTGGGATTAAAAATGGCGCAATACCGTTGCTGTCGATCCCGAGATGAGAGCTCCGAGTTCCAACCAGAACAAAATCCCATTTTAATTAATCTATCGCCTTGTCGAATTAACTCGGATCTACTTTCGGCTAATTCCGTCGATTCGGCCCTAATCCGGAACTTCACCTAAGCTAAGCAGCAGTGCGGGATTTAATTAGGTGCTGATCCGCTCGTTACTCTCACTGTCCCGCGAGTTATCCATCCCTTTCTGTTTTTATCCTTGCTGCCCGGATGTGAAAGAATCTCCAGGTTATCAAATCGTCCGTATGGAATCTATATGCGCTCAAGAAGAAGAAGAAGAAGAAGAAAAAAATCCCCTCGAGGCTATTGGGGAAAACGACGAGGGAACTAGCTATTTGCCCAGAAGGAAAACGTTGCATTTCCACCGAAAAGCGTCAAGAAATAAGCATCATGCTGTAGCAAAGAGGGCTAGATAGTATGAAAATGGGTCCTCGGTAGCTACAAGGGGATCAGAGGATCATTGAAGGGGGACAGAAAAATAAATTTGTATTGATTGTCTCGTAAAAAAGGGTCTTGTTCATTATATCGGGGAGATGGCTATTTATACCCTTTCGACCGGATATATAAGATTATAGATCTACATCTAAAAAAGTTATATGCCTATAGGGGTCGCATAGACTTTTCCTTCCTTTATGCGTAGCCTTCGGCTTATGGTGGATCTCCATGATCTTTGTCCACGTGGGCCTCCTGATGTCCTTCGTGTGGGTTTCAGGGCTCTCCCAAAGGCATACTTGGTACCTCGGGGCCCCGGGCCACCCCTCCGCCTCATGACCTTCAGGGGTGCCGCCCCTACAACACATCACATTATCAAATCGTTCATATGAAGAAGGATCTCATGTTAGTATCAAGAACATCTATATGCATTATGAGATGTAAGATTACCGCGATTGCTCAGTAAACCGCAACAACCCTACTGTAATGGCAAGGAACCAAACCTAACTCATTGGTGGGAGGGGTGGGTGTACACCCCCACTATCTAGATTTGAGTCTTCTATCGGCTCGTATTGGGTGTCTATTTCTTTTTAATCAAATCGCTATCTAGTTTTTCATACGTATTCCAAATTTTTTTTTACTGTAACGGTGAAAATTAATGACTAGGGTAATCTCAAACACATAATGAGGCAATTATGTACGTCCACGTACTTTAATGTGTGAGAAAGAAAATGATATACCGTCGAGCAATAACTTTTTGTACATCAGTTACGCATCTCATCATGGTCTTATCATTTGCAGGCCAAAAATAAATAGAAAAATGGGTATGCACAAAAGAAAACGAAGGCTTGGTTGGCCTGGATGAGTACATAACCATCAGCCGGCTTCCCCCCGCGTACACTTGTCATGCAAAACGCGACACACGCACACGCACAAACACACAGAGGCGAGGCAGTCAGAAACAAACACAGACAGCGCCTAGTCCTCGCTCGATCTCCTCTTCTTCGGGCCAGAGAAAGAGGAGGAGCGGAGCTGAAGCGGTTATTCCTCTGATTCTTCTCCTCGTCCTCCTCGATCGCCGTCCTCCTCGGCTCGTCGACTGTGAGCTCGCTACTTCCCTTCTCCCTTTCCTCCTCGCCCTCTTCCCGTCTCGCCGTCCTTCGGTTCCTTGCTTCAGGTTTGCCGGTAGTTTCTTGCAGAGCTCCGCCGTTTGTTCCCGGTTCTGCGAGATGCAGCGGAGTTTATTGTGTCGCTCTTGCATGTTCTGGGGAATCTGTGGAAGGAGATAGGGAGATTTCTTTTTCTCAAGCCGGAGATAGAGAGACTTTTGGTTTGGGTGCCTCGCGCTCTGAACTCTGCTGTTTCTTGTACCTTTTCCTTTTGTTTGCGGCCGTTTTGTTCCCTTCCGTGCAGACGTTCTGTTTAGGTAGGCTTGGTTTGTTTCCCTTTTCATGCGAATGGTTTCTTCGGTAGGCTTAGTTTGTTCTTGCTCTTGATGGATCTTAAATTCATGATTAATTCCATTTGTTGTTCTGATTTTCTTCAGATTTGGGCAAAAACCCTGATGGCTCTGTGTTATGGTTACACTGTTCTATCTCATGAACCATGCCTTACTTTGGACTCGCACATTTCTTTATGCATGAATGCGTTCGGATGCAAACGGTTAAGTTTGAAGATTTTTTAAAAAATAAGGGGTTTCTCTCGCAGATTCTTTTGTTTTTTGAAATGCGACTCTTGCAGATTCTTGTCAGTGGACAATTCTGAATGCAATTGTCAGATAACCAGTGAAAAAATAGATACAGCTTTGTAGGGGTATCAACTTGTTCTTTAATCCGAATCGCCTGGTTGACCATGTTAGGCCATGCAAACTAATTTAGTTCGTAGATAAAGTGTTATTAGGGATCACATTTTTGAAATCACTATGTTCTGGATCTCAAGTTGAACTAGAGTCAACCCTGATTTATCCACTTGTAGAAATCTTGCAATGGCTGCTACCACTGCAACTCCTCTTTCTTCCTCTAGTTACTGATAAGAGCCTGTGTTATTTCATTGCATTGTCTAAAATTTTCAACTCTGTCGCAGGATTCTTTTTCTCAGTGGATTGCACAAGAGACTGATTGAGTAGAATGGGCGGCTTCGTCGATCCCTTCATCTCCTCGCCGTCGTGGCCTCAGGACATCGTGTTCACCGGCTCATCGTGGACAGGCAGTGCTTCCTCTCTCGCCGATTCTTCGGTTGAAGACGTAGAGTTTCACCTCCGAAATGGCAGCTCGCCGACGCTCATGTACGGCGGCAGCGCTAAAGAAGCCGTCGACGGGGCCGTGTTCCCCGGCGAAACCGTGCTGTCATCTGTGAAGCTGCACGAGCAGCTGCTGCAGGCCGAGCTGCAGCAGAACGACGGCCTGAATTTTGCCATGGACGGCGCGGCGGAGTGTGCCCTGATGAACGGCACGCTGGGCTCGATCCTGAGCAAGCCGTGCCCCATGTCGCTCACCGACAGCGCCCCGGCCAACTGCAGCTCGAACGAGAGCAGCGGGAGCGAGCAGTCCGGACTGCCTCAGTTCCTCATGGGAGATCAGCAACCCGTGTCGGTGTCGGCTGCGTGGCCTTCGGCTTACGCGAACGTTTCTTCCATGGTGGGAGAAGAAACACCGCAAAGCTTCGGTTTCGGTAGGATTCACAGCGATGATCTTTTGCATGAGGCAGCCTGCACCCCGAATGGGACGAAGTATCAGCAACTCGGCACTGTGCCCTCATTAGCACAGCTGCAGCTGCATGTAGGTGGCCAGAAGCATAAACTTTGAATCGAATTTTCTCTTAATTACAACATGTTCTTGCAGCATGTGGTGGTGATTTTTTTTACGTGTTATGTTTGCAGGATGATGTTGAGTTCAGAACTGGAAAGCTGGTTTCTTTCGCTCCTGGACAACAAGTTACCCCGAGCATCGACAGTCTGCAGATCAATCAGGTGAGAATAAGCTGCTTAATGGAGTATTTTGTTTGGTTTTTTAAGACATGTTTGATCTGGACAACATTTGTTCGTTGGCTAATACTAGTACCGGTTTATTGGTATCAAAATAAAGCCGCACAGTACTAGTTAGCTGACGGTTGAGGCAGAATTCAACCGTGCTACAGTCCGTGCTGATGCGTTTGTTTACCTAACCTGATTGCAACATTGCAGGAATTCAGTGGCCTGCATCACCTCAACCTCTCCTCGCTAGTTTCTGGGCCATTTGCATCATTTAATACAACAGGAGCGGCACATAATCCTAAACAGGTTTCTGTCTTTCTGGTATCTGTTGATTGCTAATTTGTGTGTTAGCGTTTAATATCTCTATTAACTTATGACCTGAATGGCGTTCCTGTATATATGTACAGTTTACTGAAGCCAGCAGTGGCAAAAATGGCATGATTGCTCCGTTTGTGAATCGATCCGAAGTACCAAATGGCAATGGGAGTGCTGGGAATGGAGCTCCCAAATCTCGTGTGAGAGCTCGCCGAGGCCAGGCCACCGATCCACACAGCATTGCAGAGAGGGTGAGTCAATTCATGATTCTTGTTCTGCCTCAGTTTGATTAATTCATTCAGAACTTTCAGATTCCAATGTATTTTCCACTTTGTGGTAATTTTTGTTGCAGCTCCGGAGAGAGAAGATTTCTGACAGGATGAAGAACTTACAAGAACTTGTTCCAAACTCCAACAAGGTACCTTTTTTTCTGAACTAATCCTTGCCAGATAGCGCAACTCTATTTTTCCGTTCAATCAACTTCAGTGTGTGGTACTGTTCTGAACTTGCATTTCTGCTGCGCAGACTGACAAGGCATCCATGCTCGATGAAATCATCGAGTACGTCAAATTTCTTCAGTTACAAGTCAAGGTTTGCGCATCACAACCACGAACCGTCTCCTTGTTTCGTGCAGAAAACTTACCATCGCGTGTCTGCTAATGTCTTCGCTGTCACTGAAGGTTCTTAGCATGAGCCGTCTGGGCGCAACCGAAGCGGTCGTTCCACTTCTGACAGAATCTCAGACTGAGGTAAATTACAAGTTAATTCAGAACACAATGTACTGTTAGATTCCATTCTTCTCTTTACTGATGTAAAGAACCTGGAGATTGTACAGAAATGCCAACTTGTTTGTAAACATGTAATTCACTGGTGATGCAGAGCTCTGGGCTTCTCCTTTCCCCAAAATCAGGAGAAAGGCGGGCAGGACCAACAGCAGAAGAAGGGGGGCTCGCCCAATCGGAGCTCCAGGACAGCTCGGCCTTCGAACAGGAGGTGGTGCAGCTGATGGAGAACAACATGACGACGGCGATGCAGTACCTGCAGAGCAAGGGCCTTTGCCTCATGCCGGTCGCGCTGGCCTCGGCGATATCGAGCCAGAAGGGGACGTCCTCTGCCGCGATCCGACAGGTCAGCGGTGGCACAGACAACGGCGGCGGCGGCGGCGACACGGATGACGTGAAGAGAGTGCTAGACGCACTGAAGCCTCTTCTCAACAGCCCGAAGGAGATGAAGTCCAGAGCCTAGGTGCCTAGCTAGAATCTCCGAGCAACAGCTAGTCTAAGAGAGATGAAGTGATTGAGCCATCCGGTACTTAGCTCCCTAACAATTTGCTACTACTCACTCCTATGTCTCCCAAGTTTCTGTTGCAACAGGTGGTCTGGAGCTAGCTTACCGACCCAACCTGTGCAGTAGTATCTTATCTTTCTCATGGCAAGGAACATTTTAGAATTAAGTTCCCTAATTTGAAGAATTTACTCGATATAAATTTTTATTATTTTACCCATTTTTAATTTATTTTTATTAATAACCCATCGTCTAACTTATTTCTAAGGGCATATTTGGTTTGTTACCAACGTGAACCAAACTAATTTGTGGTAACATCAATAAAAATTTTGGCTATCGATTGGTTTACTATCAATATTTGAAAATGCCAACAAAAAATTGGTAAGAGCGAGGAAATCGCTTACCAAAATTTTGGTACTGCCAAAATTTGACTTGGTCGCAATCCAAACATCGTTTATTTTGTAAAATTTTAGCTATGCTAATTTTTGTCTTGATTCTTTGGGGATATGAACCAAACAGCCCCTAAATCTAACCCTTTTAACCACAACATAATATTGGTGTGATGACGAACAACACTGACACGTCACGAGATAAGTTCAGCACTGAGCCAAAAAAAAATATGTTTTGCTACCCACTAAATAAAAAAAGTTTCTTTGCTCGAACAGCACCAGTAGTGGACGGCTTATGCTTCGTATTTCGCTATATATATTCAGTTATTTCATCCGGAATTTGCGCGTGTAACTCAATACCATCCCACTGGTCGGGAACAATACAATTCCATTCTATCTTGCGTTTCACTATCTAAAAAAATTTATTTCATCCGGGCATTGCGCGAGCAACTCAATACCATCCTACTGATTGGGAACAACACAATTCCATTATATCTTGCATTTCTCAATGTAAAGACTAAATTATTTCAAGTTTTCAACTGCGACTGCAATTGCGCGAGCAACTCGATACCATCCTACAACTGATTGGGAACAACACAATTGTATCAAGAGAAAGCGATTCGTTTCAATCAAGCTCCAGCTCAGATTAGGCAGAATTGGTTCACTGATGAGTACGACATAGATTGACGGGCAGAGCCAGCGCTCGTAATTCCCTAGCCCTTCCTGGCGAGCAGCTGCGCGCGGAGCTCGGCCGCGTCGACGTCGGCGAACCGGTTCTCGGGGATCCAGTTGCCCGTCTTGGGGTCCCTCATCCAGAAGATCTCCTTGCTGGACGCCGCCGTGCTCCCACCCTCCGCTCCTGAAATCCTCGCCGCCGCCGGGGCGCGCTGCTGCACATCCGCCCCCGCCGACGCGGCGTAGCCCCGCCGGCTGGGATGCCAAGAAAACAAAGAAACAGAGCACCATCAAAACACGCAGAAAGAAACAGATCAGATCACGGAGACGGGAGAAGAAGAGAGGCAGAGATCGACGGGAGGAACAGGCGGCGGTGGCGGCGGGTACCTGAGCGAGAGCAACCAGCTGACGGGAGCGCGCGGCATTGCTATCCTCTGCTCTCCCAAGGAAGAGTTGGGGGTGGGAGAGCGGCGATGACCTTGCTCTGTTGGAGACTCTGCGCCGCGCGGCATTGCCGTATGTTTGTATATATAGGAGGAGGCGCGGGAGAGGGCAGAGCGGGATGGGCTTTGGTTTGCGCCGGGTGGCGCTAGGGTTTTGCTTGGGTTTAGCCGCCAACGCCGAACTGCCGATGCGTTGATGCGGCCGAGTCCAACTCCAACCGGAGAAAAGCCGCGCGGGTGACGCGCCACGGCAGTAGGTGCGGTTTGGCCATTTCCCCCATTCTCCACGTAGATTACGCCGCTTAGGCCATCCACAGTGCTGAAAGTTTTTTTTTTCCTCTCTAAATGGCGCGGTTGCGGTCGTTTTTGACGCAACTAGCATATCTCACGACAAGTTGGCAAACATGGCAGCTCAGTCGCCTGCTCGTAGTCCGTACACGAGGTGTGCCGACATGTAGCCGCGTCTGCACAGTCACCGCTCAGACGTAGCTTCTTCTGCACGACCACAGCCAGAAACGAGTACGCACGGCCACCGCCCGGACAAGCCTCATCCGCGCGGGCCCCACTCGGACAAACCACGCCCGGACAAACCTCCTTCGCATAAGTGTCCCCCGGTCACTATTGTCCCCTAGCCTGAGTGCTACTACCAACAACCTCCGCATTTCACACGAGTGTTGCGCGCCGCGGCTATAAATACTAGACTCTCGCACTCAGTTATCTCAATTGTGTTTTTGTTCTAGTTCTATCGCTCGTCATTGAGAACACAAAGAACATAATGATTTTTTTTTTGGAGATTAAAGCTTCGAACGGTTGTTAGTACCTTAGTATCATAGCAGTTTTGAACGGTTCCCCGAATGGCAGTTATTTTTTTGTCCGCTGCATTTGTCGTTATTACCGTAGCTGTAGTTAATTAGTCTTACTCAGCTATTCCTAATTAATGTAGGCCGTATTCTTAATTAAATAGTTGTTAATAATTTAGCTGTAGTTTTGTACTGTTAATAATTTAGTCGCAGATAATGTATCGGTAATTTTATTAGTGCTTCATAATTAGTCATAATTAATTAGCCTTTATTGTTTTACTATAATTAGTTAGTGGTTAAAAATTAGTAGAAATTAAATAGTTGTAATTAATTAGACGTAATTAGTTTAGTGTTAATTAATTGGACATAATTAGTTTAGCGGTAATCAGTTTGGCATAATTAATTTAGTGAAAATAAATTAGTTATAATTAATTTAGTGGTAATTAATCAATTATAATTAGTTTAGTGACAATTAGTTAAGCATAACTAATTTAGTGGAAAATTAAATAGTTATAATTAAAATAGTGGTAATGAATCAGCGGTAATTAATAAATCATATTTGTTTGAGTCGTGGTTTATTAGTGATAATTACACTAGTAATGAATTACTCGTAAGTATTTTTTGACAAGGAATCAATTTGTTGCTAATTAATTAATTTTTGTATTTCACAATCCGTATTTAATCGATTACTTGTATGCAATTTGTCATCATTGTTTGTGCCATGGGTAATTACCGACGCATAAACTATTTGTAATTAAATAGTATTAATTAGTTCTATCATATTAAATTTATGGTAACTACATATCATGTT